>JAVLVB010001109.1:615934-758764 GCA_032876305.1 Orestias chungarensis
ATGAACAATTGAACAATTTATTTATATATTTTTATAACTTCTATAGTTTTTATACTGCACAAAACTGCACTTTTTTTACAATATAAATTATACATGCTAAATGTTACAAATGTTTCTTTACTGTATTTTTCGTGCATTGCAAGCATCTGTGTAACCAAAAACAAATTCCTTGTATGTGTGAGCATACTTGGCCAATAAAGCCTGATTCTGATTCTGGGTTGCTGTTTACATGTTTATTCTGGATCCTCTGCTTTCTTCCCATTGTTTAAGCACATCTATCCAATCCCAATTTCAATTGATCTTGGACTGGACGCAGAACCCTAATCAGAGGTTATGAAAATCTTTTCCAAACTCAAAAACAAAATAAAAAAACATAGTTGGAAAATGTGTGGATAAGTCTTCCTATAAGCTCAATAAGTGACACATTATTCTACTTTACTGTAGACTTCTGATCACCAAAGAGTGGATCCGCTGGGGTCATGGATGGATTTCGTTAAAAGGCCTGTCGGAAATCTCTCCAGAAAGTGTCGCAAGCGCAGACCACCTCTGGTAAACCAAAGAAGTCTTTTCAGTCCCTCAAAATAAATTCTGCTGTCACTGATTGTCCCTCCATATCAATAACTGTTAATAATAATTTCGATGCTCCATTTGTTTTTGTCCATCAGCCTGGACCACCGGGTCCTCCGGGTCCTCCTGGTCCTCAAGGGCCACCTGGCTTTCCAGGGGCTGAAGTGACCCAAGAAGTTCTTTTGAAAGAGTTCAAAGAGATGATTAGAGGTAAACGTATGCTTACTACACAGCTACGGTCAAAACCTAGTACACCCATACGATTCCACAAGATTAAAAAGGATGAGTCGTGTTGATAAGATCCAGAGAATGAACTGATCACATTTACAAAGGGGGAGTTCCCTCCCAGGTCAGACTGTCCTATTCTTAAAATAACATTAAGACAAAGAAATCAACACCAGGCTTTAAAGGTCTCAGTGTGTTACACACGAAATCTAATGTCAATACAGTTTGGCTACACTAGTTTAGTTTGCAAAGTTGCAATTTGAAAAAAAGTTGTAAATTATCCAAACAAACAAACAAAAAACATTACAATAACATTCAATATTTACACATAGGCCAAATTTAAACTTCAAAGCATATTGCATCCAATGAAACTGAACATTTAATTATTTCCGAGTTGACCAGGAAATCTGCTGTAAACCGAAAGTGTTTTAGAGTTTAACATCCTAAACTTGGCTGAAATTAGCTCATTTAGGACAGTGAACCCAAACACAGCAAGATATCCACAACAGAATGTCATAAGAGAAATAGATTACGGTGTTAAAAAAAGCCACGACAAATACCAGACCTCAAATAGATGGAAATTTTGTGGAGGGACATTGAAAGATAGTCCAACGAAACTAAGAAGTTGCTGTTTTGAGAAGAGATGGTATAAGCTAATAAATTATTTTTTTAACTTAAATTTTCCTTTTCATATATACTATATATTTGACCTTGAATTAGGTCTTTAATTGTAAAATAATGAATTTTTGGGTCAAATAACTATTTTTAAGATTGTCTTGACTCATAACGGCACTTTCACGTTTCGTGCTGCACAATATTGAAATTATTGTTGTTTCACAAGAACAGAACAGAACTGACATTTTTCTAGTGCAGTGACTTCGTAAGAAAACAACCTGTATTTTCCTCAGAGGCTACAGAAAGGAGGGCAGCAGCGCTCGACAGACCAACAAGCCCCAGCCAGCAGCCTGCAGCCCTCCTCACACTGGAGGGAATGGGCTCCTACCGCCGAATACAAGAAGCTTTCCACTGCAAGCTCAAGGGACCTGTGGTGGTGGACAAAAAGACTCTGGTGGAGCTCCAAAACTTTCAGACTGTGAGTTTGTTTAAAACGGAGCAGTGTTTATGAATCAATCCAACTTTGCTTCACTACTCCAAGAAGTAAAGTTGTGTCTAATCCTCCTCCACACTGTTATTTGCTTTGTTTTTCTGTCTTAAGTATGCAAGAGTGAGAGTTTGGTAATTGTTGCTTACTTTGGATGTGGGAGAATTTTGAGAGGATCAAACCCCCCGCCTCCCCTTTCCCTGGTAAATGGCATTGGCAAAGCATGTAGTGCCATTTTGAAACTCAGACTGCCTCTTTGGTCAAAAATATCCCCTTATTCAATCCTACACATCACTCCCGGGGCAGCACACAAAGGCCACTCTGTCTCTGACTTGGAATAATGTGTGAAGAGGACAGAAATAGAGACTGTTAGAAGAAGCATGCTGCAGAAGAACTATGGCCTGAAAGGATGGGCTGACATACCATGGCTGGGGTAATAGAGGGTTTAGGTGCTGGGGGGGCAAATATACACCAACCTACTTTGTATAGGAATATACCAAGGTGTTGCCAAAGAATTAGTTACAGTTTTGGTTTCTGCAGATGGAAAACAAATAAAGGATAGATGAAAACAAACAGCTGAGTCAAAATCAAGTAAAAGAAGTAAAGTAAAAGAAAAAAACAAAACAACTTAAAATTCTGTCTATACAATGTCTAAATATGGCTGAAGGTTGGAAGGTGAAAAGAGAGATGCACTGATGAGAGTTTATGGTTAAAATCTTAAAGTTCCTTTATTTTATTAGCGGTTAAGAGATATTTAGAAGGGCAAGTCTAAGTGTATTCCCCATGCAAATGCTTTAACTCAAATCTGAAGTCTGAAGTTGACTCCAGGCCACTTTGCCACTTTTCCCAAGTTGATGAAAAGTCACCAGGGTGTGCAAAAATTGACCAACAGCTTTGCTTCATTTTTTTAAAATTCAAAGGTAGAAATAAGATACTAAAGGACGGTAAAGGTTGCTTCATTAGTGGCTAAGAACTTTGATGAGCGATGCTGTAGCTTTTCAAACGACGATCTCATGACATTAGATCTTGTCACGCCTCTAGTCCTTTGCAAGTTTGTGCAAACCTTAGTGACATGCCAAAGATGATTATTCATCTATTAGATAAAATTCTGGTGGAGCAGGAGCACGTAGTTCCATGGTCTAAAAATCAGTCCAGCTGAGAAAATTATCCTTACTTTTTTCTTTCTTAATCATTTTGCACCAAAATATCTAAATAGTTTTCATATTTAAGTAGTTAAACTTCCCTCATTTGTAACCCTAATCCCTCCTGCCGAACTTATCTGCATTGGCTCACCTTCTTAGACACATTTAAATAAACAGTTTTAATTTACTTTCACGGTTAATAAAGAGAGAATACATTCGTGATTTACCAATGTGTCGCTGTAATAAATCAAAAAGATGTTTCTTTGTTTTCAGCCGCCTGCTAAAGGAGCTTTCCTCCGAGGAAATGGAATGGACCAGTCAACAGGGAGGTTTACAGCCCAAATCACTGGGATATACCAGTTTTCTGCTAACGTTCACATCGGTAAGGCACAGTAACTTTCCTTTATGTAATTCTTTTAAACAGTAAAGCCTTAAAGCTCTCCAATACACCAGCATACAAGTTCAGACTCTTGCAAGCAAATTATAAGGAGACAGCGTGTGTTTACATTGACCTCACCCTTTCACTTATGTGGATTCTGTTAAAAATGGTAGAACATCATCATCCTTATCCACACGTTAAGAAAACAGCCATGGAATGACTTTGATTCAGTTGCTTTTTCAATTAGGAGACTTACCGCACACCTTACCTCTTTTACAATGTTTAAAATAGACAAGTAAAAATGGAGAAAATAAACTTATTTATCTTTAAATCTGATAGGACTTATATATATATTTTTTTTTACAAACTTTTGTAAACAGTAGATTAACCAAGACCCTGATATACTTAGCTTTCATGCTAACTACATGTATTTCATAAAAAGCCCTGAGAGAAAAGTTTTAAAAACTTTGAGATAAATTCAGCTTTTATTTCAGCATCATGAATATAAAAAGTAAGCCTTTTCGCTTCTTAAAGGCAAAATATTCCCAACAAGCACCAGATGCAAACTGGTTGTTTGGGAGAAATACCAGGTAAAGGCCCTGTGTTTTACTCTCACAAATAAAAACAAACTGTTTGGTTCGACATAAAGCAAAGGATGTGAAAAAAACACTTAATTCTCACAGTTGGGCATTGTGGAGAATCTATGATGTTGTGAGCCTGCTTGTCCTCCAAAGACTAAGGGGCCTGTTTGGAACCGCTTTATAAATCGCAACATGAACTCCTGTAAATACCAATTTAAAATAAAGGTCTGGGTCTCTATGGAATAAAAAAAAGTTGGTCAAATCACATCAGAAATGGTTTACCAAGCTTAAGTAGCATTTTCCCAGGTCATCCTTGTCCCCAGTCCTAAATAATTTAGAAAAGATGGTGAGTGAGCTTAAGAGAAGAAAGCTTAAATCCCTGTCTTTATTTACTGTAACAATATGAAATGTAATGGAAAAATATGGACTACAGCCAAAACATCTAAACAAATTCAGTGAAACCTTCATTATACATCCAATGGAATATTTCAAGGTTTTATTTCTTGTAATTTAGATCATTATGGTTTGTAGAGAATCAAAACCAGAAAAATGGAATATTACTGAGCATTGTCAGGTATATGGGTTGTTTTGTGTTTGCTTTTTATTCATTATCATTCTTGTTTCTTAGCTGCACTCTTTTGCCAAACAGCCCCCTGTTCATTTAAGACCCTCTGTTTCTCTGGGCTCAGAGGGTGCGCAAGTCTAGTCCTGGAGAGCTACCCTCCTGAAGCTTTAAAATGTGTCCCTGCTCCAATCAAATAGCTGATTTCTAGCATCAGTTTTCATGCAGCTCTGCAGAGCCCTGCTATTGAGCCACTGGTTCGATTCATGTGTGCTGTAGCATTGATGCATAGAAAAGATTCAATGGGGTGGCTGTCTTTGGGACCTGTGTTGTTTTACTTTATTCATCACAACTCAGTGCTTTACCCTGTTGTGCATTTAGGTCCATTTCAATCTATCAACCATGAAAAATAACTATAAAAAAGAATAATTTTTTGAGAAATAGATGTTAGCCTTCTTAAAAATACATTTATTTTTCTAAGGAATTCCGACTTTTTGGGGACTACTTTTGCATGTATTACTCCAATAATGGAACTGCTGTGGTGCAATGCAAGCCCATACTGCTTTGACAGCAGCTTTCAGGTCATTTGTATTGTTGGTTCTGGTACTTTTCATCTCTCTGGGGTCAGTCTTCGATAGGCTCTCTAAGGAGTTCTGATCTTGCCAATTTGCTGGCCAAACAAGCTGTGGGAAACACTGTGGTCATAAAGTAAATATCTCTGTAAAGTTTGTCAGCAGAAGAAACACAATGTTACTGATTATCCACTGGACTTGAAGCAATATCTATTCTTTGTCTCTTTGCTCTTCCTTTTTGACCTAGATTTTGAAATGAAACTTTACTTTTATCTAAAAATAGGACTTTAGACCACCAAGCAACTCTCCAGGACATTTTCATCTTAGCCCTTGTAGGATGCTTCTGAAAATGTCTTTGCTTCAGTGGCATGACATGAAGAACATTATGATTGAAGGCTGTAGTTATTCTTGGTGCTTGTGCATCTTTTCCTACTGAATTTTTACCTTTTACTCAACTTTCTCTGAATGTTCTTGGATACGGCACTCTGTGAACAACGAGCTTCTTTACCTCTGAGCTTTCATGGCGTCCCCCCCTTGTTAAAGGTGTCAGTCACTTTCTTCTTGACACTGGTCAAGTCAACAGCCTTCTTGATGAGTGTGTCTTACTGACTGACTGAAAAGCCATTTATAGACTCAATCTTTTGACCGATTGCAGATTAAAAAAATAAAATAAAATTAGCTGATTAGGGCGTGGCACCATTTCTATATTTAACCTTTTACAAATAATTTTGGATTGTCATTATCTGTAAACTGTAATCACTAAAAGCACAAGAAATGAAAGATTGAAAGATTTTTTCTACAATACATAATATCTAATCTACATAAGATATGAGTTTTGCCCTCTGAATTTAGTGAAAATAATATTGGACTTTTTGAATATACTTTTATTTAGATGTGTATCCACAGAGAATATGGGGTTGCAGAACATTTTACCAGGTCAGGTGCCTGAGAGAGTGACACTAATAATTTTGTTTAAAAAAATGTCTTTTCTTATTATTTCTTTTTACTCATTGACTCAAAATACTGAAATTGATGGTTGTAAATTTCTCAATTGTTCTAACATCTATAGTTGTTGTGGCATTTATAACTAATATTAGTTTAATTTATTTATTTTATATATTGAGATCAGGTATGCAAGTATGCACAGAGGAAATGTATCTGAGCCCATATAATTTTTTTAATTGTAATTGTTTGCCCTTTTTGCAGATCACAATGAGGTGAAGAGGAGCAAAAGTCAGCTCAAAGGCAGAGACAACATCCGCGTGTTGATCTGCATCGAATCACTCTGCCACAGATACACGTATGTGTCCTGGAAAGCAATTATATCTGATAAAGATTAGTTTCTCTTTTCTCTGAATCTAAATTAAGTTTGCACTGCTAGTCTAAAGGTATAATGTTTTAATTCAGTATGTGATGTTAAGTAAAACCCCAAAGCTTATAATGAAATTTAACTAAACTGCGGAACAACAGCACTTTGCATGCTTGGGATTCCTGCTCAGACAGTTTGTTTGTCTTTGCTTTATAACAGTGAAATTTAAACGGTTTTTAATTCTGCCTCAACTCTCACTGTAATTTGAGCTGTTAAAGGTGTTGTGTGTTGCACTTTGTATTTGTACCAGAGTGGCATTTCCTGTATAAAAGAAGCACACGTATTTAAAGGAAACATCTCCTCCTTTAGAAAAGTCTTCCATGTCTCCAAACTAATCTTTATAGACTTACCTTTGACACTTTTAGGGAGCATGTTACATACAACAGTCCTCAAAGTGAAATGCCCTTATTTGGAATTTGGGAGTCAGATACTGAAGAATAAAATATGGTTGGTCTATGTGGAGAAAAAAGCAGAACAAATCTTTGTTCTTTCTCGTATTTCACAATCTCTGTTTACACAGAGTCAGTCAAAAAAAGTTGAAATTTCAATCCTCCAAGCCACTCTTGTAGTGTGGTACCATTAGGGAAAAGTATAAATAATGCTATTGCAATGGGTTGCCAAAAGAGTACTTGGCGTTTGCTTTTTGAGCCAAAAACCCCAGTCTGTTTCCCACTCCCACACATGAAAATGAGGAGAATGTGAAATGAGGTTCATTGGGATGGCAGTTGGAGCAAAGACAAATGTGATTGATAGACATTAAAAATTTGCATTTTTCACTTAACACAAGCCAGTTCCTCTGCTTTGTGGTTAGAGGCTAAGAATTAATTTCAACCATCTACGCAGGACAAAGCTAAACTAAGAAATTGCCTTATTTAGTTTCTTACTAAAAAGCTAATTCACTCTTTATTTCTGTGCTTTTAAACCTAAGACAGCTTCTAATTTAGGATGTTGCCTAACATATACATTTGTGTCTACATACTATAAATCTGTTTGATGAAGCCAGTAGAAGATTAAAACAATCTACTTACGTTGTGCTATGGTTTGCTTTCACATACTAACACACTGAAATGTCACCAAAAGTGTATATTTTGGAAAGCTTCAACCAGAGGCGAAGATATTCAGAAGATTGATTTATGATGTTGTTCAAGAGACAGGAAACACCAGACTTTTGAAAATGATACACATACACAGAAATTCCCTGATTAGGCCTTATTGCTGGGTCTGGTCATGTTTATCTATCACATTTTTTTTACCACACACTTTTTGTTTAAGGGTGCAAAACCACAAAAACAGATTTTTATGAAAGGTTTAAATGTGCTAGCAGTGCTTGTTAAAGCATTTCCAAAATCAAGATGTGAACATGACGTACAGATCAGTAAGCATGTGACACTTACATGGCATCTGTGGAGATGATTACGGTATCCCATATGTGTACAAACAAGGCAACTATGGTAGTATGTCAGGGTACCTTTGCATCACTTAAAAGACACCATTAGCATATCTGCAAGAAACCTTCATTGCAAACTTTGGGTTATTGACAGACAAACCAATACCCTACAGAAAACTACCAGGATACGTGGGACCACTTAGACGTACCTTTCTTTTTACAGAGTAACATAGGTGTACTTTTGACTATGGTAAAGGTAAAGGTAAACCTAAATGTACCCTGTATCCTTAAAGGCTAACTTTAAGGATACTTACTGGCTACCTTTGGTGTTACCTACAAGGTACATTCTGTACATGGTTCATTTGGGTTTATTTACAAAATAACATGTGGGGTACTTAGGGGTACCTTTGGGAGTAATTGGTATCTAAATGTTACCCTAATTACATTTTGAGTATGGGGTGCTTACCTGTCTATCTATACATTGAATATAGCATTTGTTTACTAAGGGGAATCTGTGGGTTGAGTTAAAAATTTGTTACATTGCGCTTCTAGGGTACTTCATGTTTCAAATACCAACTAATATTGCCAATAATGGTGCAAATTATTAAACATACAGTGGATACTGTTGTTTTTAACTTTTCACTTTTAGAAATTACACTTAATACCCATACAAAAGCAAAGACTGTATTTTTTGTGTCACGTAAGTGTCTCAAGTGCCTTTAGCATTAAAATAGTGACATTTAATTTTTTCCTGATATTTTTATTGCAGTTCACTTGAAATGATCGTTGGATTAGAAAGCAACAGCAAGATATTCACTGTTAGTGTTCATGGACTCCTCGAGCTACAGGTGAGATTAAAGCCAAACGACCGTTGAAGAAAAACAGTAAAAGTTTTCATTAATGTCATTCTTTATGTGCCTCTATGCAGGTTGGACAATACACTTCCATTTATGTGGATAATGCAGCTGGTGCGTCTATCACAATACAAAGTGGTTCTGATTTCATGGGCATATTGCTTGGTGAATAGCCTCACACTGGAAAAGGACATCCTCCAAGCCATCCACTGTTGTCAAGTGGTTCTTTGTATCTTTGAATGAACCGCCTTTTAAAACCATGAAACAAGACAAAAACCGCATGGGCTTTCTGAAGGAAAGATGAACGGCTGACATTGACATGACTGTCCATCAGATGGTGAAAGGACACTGTGAAGAACTTCAAGGCTGTGTTTGTTTTTCACAACGCACTGCCACTTCCATGGGGAACTTGGATGCATGCTGCCTCACGTATAATATTACATGAACATGAATTGGAGATAACATTTGTATCAGTATATTCTTATGGCTTTTTAAGACCTTTGCAGAAGGCCAACCCTTATCCTTGTTCACTTCTTCTTGTCCATAGGTGAAAAAAGGTAAAGAATATTCAATTTCACAGTCATCTGTTTAATATATATTGATATGTGATTATTTTGTCTACATTATTTGACATTTACAGACATGTGAGATGGTATTTCTTAGGATTTAAATTCACATTTTTATATAAATATATGTATATTATATAGTGCATAGACTCTGTGAGTACACTGGATGATTGATGCTGGATAGGCCTCATTGTTTGGCTTCACACAGTCACAGGAAAAACTAAGTTCACCAATAATTTATTAGCTTTTAAAACCCTTTAATTTTTCCCCTGTATTGTCTTAAATGACTTTTGGCTCACTCTACTTTATTACATAACTTCAGTTCATTGAGTTTTACGGGTACTCATTTATCTCCTTGGGTCCAACCATAAGGACGCAGGTGACACCATTTAAGTGCCTTGATCACTTTTTTTATTTGGTCGTTTGTAATTGTGTTCAAGGTCATTTGTATATTGATGTGTCAGACATACTACATTGGTATTACATTGACTGTAGAATATTTTTGGCCTATAGAGGAGTTCATGAGAATATTGTCTGCAAGGTAGTTAAATGGGTTTGCAGAACAAGCCCAAATCACCACATCTCTATATCGTGCTTAACAGATTTGTTTGTGCTTAAAGACTGTTTTTGATTTGCACAAACATAGGCCACTGCAGCACATAATAGCTAAACATCTCCAAAGCGTCGACTGTGTTGTGCCTTTTCCAGTATTTCTACTCTTGGGGAGATTAGTAATTCATCAGTGTTTTCCATTTATAGTTGTTCTTACAGTAAAACAATGAACCTCTAACTCCTGAAAAATAACCTTATCATCAATTCCTTTTAGTAGTTTTACCATACATTTATTGACAGTCAGGAAAACATTTTGTTTCCAAATGTGGTGAGTTTTCACGCATCCCTTTAGAACTAACTCAGAAACTGCTAAGACGGTTTTGTGGTTAGTCCCCATGCAAAGTTTTCAACAAAATATCAGTTGCTTCTTTAGTTCTTAACTTCAGTTGCTATATGCATGGTGATATACAATATGAATGTGTCTTAGAATTAAATATAATATGTTCTGTAAGAAAACAATCTCCAACAACAAGACCCAATACCTCAGGAGACATGTTGATTTGCATATTGTTTTTGTAATTGCTAACTTGTGGTAACCCAATTCTATGTCCGCAAACTTGGGCTTTCCATTTGTTTCTTCAACATTTCTCTGATCAAAATTAGAATCATCACTTGGATAATAGATTTCATGCAAATTATGAACCTAAAATTATGAATCTGCTGTGCATTTAAAATATATTATGGTTTTAACCATAGATGAGCCAATTTCCCATCTTACATTCTAGGGACCAAAAAGGAGAGAGCAGAAAACAGACTTAGCTATTGGAGGGATGCAAACATTTATTTTATTTTATTTTATGTGTAATTACCTTTCCTTTTTTGCTTTGAGGAGTTTGAATTAGAGACAATTAGATGAGATGATTTACCACTAACAACCCCAAATTGAGATGTTAAAACAAGAAAGTTATCAGAACAAAGATGATTTGGTTGGTAATAAAAAAGGTAGAGAGAATTTATATGATGTATGAAATGTTCTCTTGACTTAGTGCTCATAGTTTGAAAGAAAATTACAGTTTTGGCATCTCCTGTGGGTTTAGTCCCTCAATTTTTTTAAGTCACCCTATCTTCCCTTAGTACTTTCTCAAACGCTCTATCTGTCGCCATTTGTAGTCATACTGCTCTTTAAAAAAAAGGATCGTGGGGATATTTAAAAATTAACTGTTATTTTCAGATCAGACTGGTCCTCGGGTTCCACTGTCCTGCATGTTCAAGATGTGTTCGCACACCAACACATCTGATTCAGATGATTGCTTCACCTCCTCGAAATTGCTGCAGAAGCTTTTTTATCACCCATTTATTTACAGCAGGTGTGCAGCAACATGGAATCCCTAAAACATTGAGGATAGTGGGACCTGAGGACCAGGATTGGGGACTGCTGCTTTAAACATTCAACCCTCATGTTGCTCAAAGTTGGGTGACTTTTTCAATTAAATGCTTTTCTTTGGCAGTCTCCTTACTTACAATAGCATTTTTACAATAGTATCAAGGTTAAAAAAAAAGAAAAAAAAGCGAGAGGTGGTGGCTGTTGTTAGATTGGACTTTGGGGTACTCTGATTTCATCCATAAAAAAAAATGTAGCTTACTTTTTTAAATCCTTTTTATACCTTAGGTTACATTCTGACCTGCATTGTAAACACCGGTTGTTCAATTTTAAAATATGAGGAGGTTAACAATGGATAATTTTTGTGTTTGACATGTACTCTAGAACTGTAATCATGGGAATCTACCAATTATCTTTGAATATTTGCTGACAGGTGGGTGGAAAACTGAAGTTTTAGAAAGCAATTAGCATATTTTTTATACAAAATTACTTTAAATTAAAGAAGTAAGGGTAGCTGAATCCTGTTTTATGCCATGTTTAACGTTCCTTTGCAGCAACATGTGCTATGTACAATAAAAGGCAGCAAAAAACTTGCCGAAAACTTTTCTTTTGTTGCTAAATGCTTTAATGGAGACAGTGGCTAACAACAATATCCATTGCGCCATCACTTAATATTTTCAACCTTTAAACTCTGTAGGATCTTACTTATTCCATTTTCTTACATCTATTATGTGCTAATACACCCAAAATGCCAATAAAGCTGCTCTCATTCACCTAATATGTTTCATTGTTTTTAATTTGACAAATTAACTCTAACATGATAAGTTGAAATAAAAAGCTTTTACATATTATCACACTTGTGCCGCCAAAATGAAAAGGGTTAAAATTAGTCAAGGATTAATCATTTTAAAACATTCCTACATTTTTTAAATAATGTTTTAATTTCTCTTTGTGTTGGGATCTTTACTTGGGTTCAGTGGAACGCCGAAATGTATACATTTTTGCTGATACTTTCTTACTTTTGGGCATTTGCTATGAGGCATAATCATGCCAACAAAAATGGATTAACAACTGAAGTTACTGATTAACATCACCAAACCTTATTTATACCTCAAGTGCAACCAAAAATCCTAAACGCCTCTGAACGTCTTCAGAGGTATCTTTTGTAGGAAATCTTCTCTGCCAAGCACCATCATCAAAACTATGATAAATGTGTTATGAATTACAACAGTCTTTAAAAAGGTTTTAAAATAATTGACCCAGATTTAATATTTTTTCTTAAGGAATTCTCTTTCCACCAAATGCATTGCAGGCAGGGACTTTTTACTCAAAAACTTAAGCCCAGAAAGGACGGAAACCCTTACTTTACTTCTTGTGCTACAACTAGTCACCACTGAAGAAACATCAGTTTTTGAAAAAATTAACAGCACTGATTAGAGCAGATTTGGTAAGGCTTTAGATATAGGGTGTAACATAATTGGATTCAATAATTCAGAGTGGATAAGTTTCTGTTTTTTTGGTGTGCTGCCATCTGTTGGGTTTCCCTACATTGGAAACCTTTTAAACTGATTTGTTTATGATGTATTTACGATTAGAATGTGATGAGTTCCTTGTAAAGTGCCTTGAGACGACACGTGTTGTACATTGGTGTTATATAAAATAACTGAATATTAATTATTGGTTCCCCTTTCCTTGACCTCATTCTTAACTTACGCCAGAAAACTACCACTTTATCACAGTAAACACACAATACGATGAAGTAGAAGTTGGTGTCCTGAAAAATTCTGTTGTCTCTATTTTCTCTACGAGAGACTTTATGTATGCATGTCAGAATGAAAGACAGGTTTCCATCAGAATTTAAACAAAGTGTCACACAATCTATGGAGTGGGCATACCGACTACACGCGCTACTTTAAGTAGCTCTGGTCATCCGGGTTAAAACTGGATAACTGCTGTCTCCCACAAAACATTACAACGTTGGTCTGTATTGCTGTTCTCGTGCCGTTTAGCTTTTATTATGGGTTCAGGGTTACATGGGTGGTCTGAAAAAGTAGTAAGATCTTCTTGGAGTCTATGGCTTGATCGTTTGTTCAGCCATGAAAGTGATATGTTAGCATTATTGCAGGATTACCTCTGGAGACGTTTTTATATACATTGCTGAGATGCCAAGTGCCACACACTGTACCCCCGGTCTTACCACAAGCACAACACACCCACGTGCTAATTCAGCCACCTACTGTAGTGCATTTGTCTGGCAGGAATAGGTTGCTTGCTAAATGGTGCAGCTGTAATTTGTAAAGAAAACATTACATTTTTAAAAATTATAAACCAACTAACTGACCACTTAAACTATTTGCTTATTTCTTATTGCCTATTTTCCACATAACCAAGCAGTAAAAGAAAAGTGGCATAAATACATCCAAACTATATGAAAACATACAGATTTTATATCCGTAGTGTATTATTGGAGCAGGATTGTTGAAGCATGGCCACCTTGCATTTTTTCATAAGCTGTATCTTTCAACATCTTTAACTGAGCAGGGATGATAGATGATATAATATTTGCCTTTTCACTGCTCCAGAGGTAGGAAAGTGACACACACTTGTGTGTTTTGATTGTCTTTAGTTTTTTTTCCCCCTAAATGTGTTTGATGACAGCTATGTGTGCATGCTGTAACGCATTCGTTGCCCTGCAGTGGAACCTGGAGCCTGCCAAAGTGGTTGTGAAACCACCCTGCACCACGACTCTGACAGGAATTTCCCATTGCCCTATTATCAGTATCAGACAAGCTGAGTGATTGCAATTACATCTGTCTGAATAATAAGAGCGACTGCTTTTTCCTTTTTTCCCTTAGAGAAGTTAGGTATTATGAAAGCCCCCATTGTGAATCTTTGAGGTTCCTGTCTGCCCCGTAAACCAACATAGTTGGGCTGTATGGCTCTAATGAGGCTTTAATTATGAGATTCCTCCACCTTAGTGACTGCCTCAGTTTTTTGGGCCCTTCTGTGGGTAGTTTACCAAAGCCAGTGGGACCAGGACTGACACATACCAAACAAAGACTCAAGTCAAATCTCTGAAGAGCCAGTTTAAAGTAAAAGGGAAAGGTGAGCAGTTAGCAATACCCTATATTTATTAGATGGTTTTAGTCTGTAAGTTGGTCATAATGCCTTCAGGTTGAATTTTCAATACATTTCTTGAGTGACTTTTGAGATATTAAGTGAATTTAATAATTAGATTAATTAGTAGTGATAAAAAGAGACACTTTGGCTAAATTACAGTGGAATTGTCACCACTCTTTCTAATAAAATTGCTAAGGTCAAAGTAACATTAAAGAAGTTTCAGTTTTGGTCGATTTTGTCAGCCAGTGTGGACAAAAGCGGTAGTATTTTGACTGAAGGAAGACCGCATTTCCCATGATGACCAGTCCATAGCGTTTTAAAGTCCTGATCTACTGGTCGCCTGCAGTTGGATTGAACTACTTTTCTGTTTCCAGTGGCTGCGTGAATGAGTAATAGCAATGACGTAAGAAATTGAATTGTGGGAAATAATCTCATATGATGATGTAGAAAATAAAACACAGTGGAAGTAATGTATGCTGTAAAGGTGTCAGCATACTTGTAGATGTTTTGTGTGGCAGAGTGGCCACCCTTCAGAAAGTTCCTTAGTGCCGGTTAAAGCAACACGGACCCCCTCATATATTTTACGAAGGTTGAAAAGTTACATAGTGTTGCTTTAATTTAAATTGCCACATTTTCTCGAGCAAACCAAAACTTGTAATAAGTTAAGGTTGGAGCCAGAAACTTAATGTTACCATCTTTTATCCATGGCAAAGCCAATATGGCCCATCTGCGCGTAAACATAATGTTTAAATAATAGAAATTGAATGAAATTGTCATGGTACATTTATACCACCAAGAAGTTGCATCGTAAGATAAAAATTGATCTACAGGCAGACCATGTGCATTTGGAAGCGTGTTGCTGATGCATTGGGGAAAAGGTGGTGAATAAGAGGATGAACTCCAAATATTTTCAATTTTAACACAAAGCAACAGTTGAAATTAATATACAGTATACCAGGATTCTCCAACATAATGATAACAAGTACACATTACATGTTGGAATATTTAAAGGAGGTCAATGTTTTAGATAGGATCGTACAGTGGAGGGTTTCTATGGTGGTTGACAAGAAGCTTCGCTTTACAGTTTTTAAACTGTGTGGATTAGATTGTGACATATTGCAAGTTATTTAGTAACTTATTATGCACATTTGCAGCAAATGTACAGTACAAGGTTGGGCCCCTACCAGAAGGCCTCAAAAAAACGTTTAGAATGAGTCTATAACCCAACCTAACAAGCTGCACTGTTTTGTTTTCATAATCACCTCATCCTCTTAGGGAGATGGTTTCATAGCAACCGGGTTGTAATAATCAACCTTGCTATCAGCAGGACTTAGGCTGCTGCACTTTGTTTGGTGTATCTTAGGCTGCTGAGAAAAAATCCAAGGCATGCTAAAAACATAATCCACAGGAGCCTGGCATCCTTAAGAGAGAGCCTCAATGTCTGCAGCTCACTGCAGGTAGCCATGTTTGGAAGTGCTGACAAACAGAGAAGAAAGACAGAAAGAATCCGGTTGAAGATGTTGCTGTCTGCTCCTCCAGAGCGTCCTATCTGGTTCAAAGTTGGCCTCCAAACTATTTTCATCTCTGTGTTATAATGATTTTAGCATGTAGCAATAATAACCACTTGATTCCGGGAAAATAACAACAAATCAATCAAATACAAATTGATATCGTTTTAGCCCATGATGAGTTTATGGAAGCGTCTGACCACTGTTACAGCCTTTTTACATTTTCTGGGTTTGAACTTAACTCAGAAACCCAAATGCAATTTTGATTAGGTAAATCACATTTTCTTTGACAAAGTGTGGACATTTAGATGATCACTGTTACCAGTAAGAATCAGCAACAGTTCCTTGGAGTGTGGATGTATGATTAACACTGAATCAAGCATTATTCTGTCCCTCCCAGGATTCTTTTCTGAAATCACGCAGAGCTGAGGTTTCACATGTATTGGCATGGGGACAGCAGATAAAACTGAAGGGAACTGAAAGGACAAGTGAGTGTCCCTTCCCTCATAGTGTGTTTGTTTGAGTGATTCCACACCACCCAGTGATTTGTATAAATTTCATTGAAGATATGTTGCATTGAAGACAAGTATGCTTGGCCTTTTTTAGTTGGGAGCATGATGTTGCTGTTTTACTACTTTTATTGGGTCTTAAAGGGAGGTCAGCAGTGTTTGTTCCCCACTACCTATAACTGTTGATCTTATTTGACCAGAAGATTTTCCACCTGTTTCTTGAGTTGTTTTCATGCCTTGAGGTAAATTGCAAACCAAAAATTATGGGCAACCTTTTTGCCCTTTTGTGAAAACAAAAGGACAAATTATGATTAAAATCATCATAATCATCTTGAAGATGAACAAAACAAAAGAAATGATTGATTCTAGGACAAACAGGATCAGATCAACCCCTATTTCCTTCATAGGAGAAGAAGTAGAGATGGTTGAGGAATATAGATACAGCATCAGAGCAAGGGACCTAAAAAGGCTCAACAACCGGGTAAGGAAGGCTGGGTCTGTTCTGGTGACGAATGTGGAATCTCTGGAGATGATGACGCAAACGAGGATGTTACATAAAATCAAGAAAATCATAGACAACCCTGAACATCCTTTTAATAAGACTGTTATTGGAAAACTGAGTCTTTTCAGTCAGAGGCTTCTTCAGTTTAGTTGTAAAACAGACCGCTACAGAAGATCTCTCTTGCCCACAGCCATCACCAGCTACAACAACCGCTTAGTTAAATGAGATACTCCTACTACATTTAATTTCCCTTTTGGATAAATAAAGTATTTTTGATTTAAAAAAAAAGAAAATACAGTTACAGTTAATGGAAATATTGGATGTTTAAAATAATCCAGAGCTTTGTCCCCTTTCTTGAGCATTTAATTATAGATATGCAATGGTAAGAGTATTTTTTCTTACCTTATAATACAGGTGTTAAGATCGACAATTTTGTATTTGCAGTTTCCAGAGGCAAATGGAAAAGATCAATACAGATGTGCGGATGTTAGAGAAGCAAAGCAGAACAACAGAACGACTGATCTATGATCTCACTGAGCTCAGGTTGATATTGTCCTGATAAAGACACTAAATCTTTTAATGTCACTATCAAAGGGGTGTAAATTACTTTTGTCAAGGGCACTGACCTTTGCTCTTTCGACTTGTCGCTGATAACTAGCCTGGATGGCCTTTTCATCTATAACCTAGGGAGCCCTGTGTAGATTTTTCCAAACCTGATCTCTATAGCCTAACTTAACAGCCTCTGGTCCAAAAATCGCACACAGTGTTACATGAGGACACAGTGTCCATTATAAATTCTGGTCCTGGTTCATATTCACACAGACAGCTACGCTTTACTGCATAAACAGGCAGCGGGACAGGAATCCGTTGTAGCTGGAGTGGAGATGATACGATCTAATGACACCAATAATTGTGCAGTCTGTCTGACATGAATCTATCATGAGCACTAGTTGTTTGTTATGATGTGTACCTTCTTGACCATAAAAGTGTGTGATTGCAGACTGATAGTTTGGAATCCTCTGAGCAGGACAAGTTGTGTACAGAAGCCCATGAGAGACCCAAACTGGAGCCACTGGTGAGATTAGTATCATATTAATGGCTGCACAGGCTCCAAGATACATAGCAGCAAAACCATAAGAGGAACTGGAATGCGGAGCTCCCTCGAATCATTGTCATAATTTGGGACAATTGCGCAGAGATAGTCTGACTTTTCTCAAACCTCAGTATGCTGATTATATTGTGTTCCAATGAAACACATTAAGATGTTTTAGAAATTTTAGTAGCTTTTAGGCAGTCCCACTTAATGTTCATTATAAAAATGTTCATACCTGTTGGAACGTGTGACCTCAGTTGTATCAAGACAACCTTACTTCATTTTTAGCATTGGTCACAAATAAAAGTTTAAATAGCATGAAATGCATTTTCTTTTCAGCAACAGTAAATCCTTACATTGTGAAATCAACCTGTAGTGCAATTAGCTGCGAGTCTTATGGGCTGGTCGTCTTTCAGCTTTGCACATGTAGAGACTGAGATCTCCACTCAATATTAACAAAATAGCTCAAGCTTTTTCAGGGTTTTGAAGTGTTTTTTTTTCTTTCAGTTTTTCTTCCTAGATTGTCCTGCATTTATTACCATTAAATGAATTTGCTGGCCATCTTTTGTATCACTGTGAAGATCACATGTCATTATATCACATGATATAATAAGTAATATATAAGTGAATAATGTTTTCCTCTTTGGATATTGTGTTCAAGATGCTTTTGTTTTTTTTGTCAAACAAACATCACGTTTGCCAGTAGGGGAAAAAAAGGCATACCTGTGGCAATATAATGCTACAACCATATTTCAGTAAATGCATGTTTAGGGTGATGTGCAGTGTTTGTTTTCCCGACACAGGAGCATTTTACCATGTTGAAGATGACGACATGAGAATCTTCTTCAACATGTATAACAATAAATTATTTCACCAGAGCTGTGGGTCTATGAAGCACATACAGGTTAACAATACACATTTTGATTGGTTCTCCAAAATCTTTTATGTACCTCAGTTTAGGAACACAACAATATTCTAGTAGATCTGAAGTTGAGACACACTTTTTCAATATTTATTTTCATTTTTTCAATACACACACTGTAAACCCGAATGTTCAAAATAAGTAAATGTTTTAGTTTGAACTTAACATTTTCTTAAAAGTTGTACTTACTTAGGGATGTTGAGTGCCAGGAGCAATTTCCTTCTTTTTGAGTTGATTTAACTTGAAATGTTTGAATAATATAAACATTTTACATTTCATGTACCCGTTACTTAAAGTGATTAATTTAGAGTTATTGAAATCTTTATACATCAAACATGAATTTTTATCTTATTTTGAAAGAAAACAATAAATAAATCAATTTAGGGATTGCTATGATAAGAATTAATGAATGCTACGAGCCCAACTTTACCCAACTTTTACCACTAGAACATGTATTTAAACATTGCAGACTGCAGCACAGCCACTTTCTTAACTTTGCCATGCCTCCATGATGATTGCATTTGCACATTTCAGACAAAAGAAGCTCGATCTGAGTATGCATGGAACGGTTGGAAGAACAGCATCAAGTTTAAAATGAGGAGGAGGGCTGCATGTCATGAGGTCGCTGTAAATGCTGGGAAAGGAAGTGGGAAAAAAACTGAGAATGAACCTTCACACCCCATCATCAAAAAGCCGATCTGTGCAGAGATTAACTTTCTGCCTAACTTTGCTCAAGGCTCTTGATATGCAGTCTGAGGTAATAGTAGTAAACGCTTTATTCTGTTTTTATCCTTGCTAAACAAATTTAATAAATAAATTAATTTAGGTTACCTTTTAATTTTTTCTATTTATATCTTTGTTACTGCCGGCCACATTGTGTGTAGTATTGCCTAATTTCATTCATCTTGAAATAAATAATTGCTCTTACTGTCCTTTCATCAATGCAGGTACATGCAACGGATAACTAACTAATCGAACTAACCGAGCTTGATCACCTCACTTATCGTCTGACATTATTTAGACAGAAAGCTTCCAAAACTGGAAAGACTGCAGAAGCTTGATACACAGGTAATTAAACATTTCACAAGAACAGTCTTAGTGTAATGTTGGGAGTTTGATGCTTCATATAAACCTTTGAATTCCTCAATTGCCGCAGTCAGCTGGTTATTAATGGGTTTATGTGCAGATATTGGTAATCAATTCATTTATAATTACTTGGGACTGTTTGGCATTTGGTTTGATTAGTAAACTTGTCACTATTGACTCTACTTTAATCCTTTTCCACCACTGTTCTTCATGCCCTTCCTGTGTATCTACGCGAGGAAGTCTCTGGATCTTTCAGAACATTGTGGTAAGTAACCAATTCATATTTTCATTCTATTTTCAACACACTGGAATGTCTGTATATGTACCAGTGTTTCAACTGCAAATCTCTGGCAAGGTTTTTAAGTGTGAATTGTAATTTTGAACCCATTAAGGCATCAAAAAAGGATCGCAAAGAAAATGAAGTGGGCTGTCTTTAGCCTGTGGAAAAAGTCATCTAACTTTCTCAGCAACTAGAGTACAACATATCAGAATAAACAGGAGTTTTTCCAGACTTGTGTATTATTGTTATCTATGTGACGTCCAACTGTAATCAAAATTACCACAGCCAGTTTCTGTAAATGTAATAAGTATATGATCTCCCTTTCAAGTTTTAAGGATGCTAAGGATGAGCCAGACCTGGGGATGCATCAGTAGTCGTCCTTAAAGCCGTCAGTGATGAAGCCACAAGCCCACTTCACTACCACTCAGCAAAAGTTTCTTGTCGTCCTAGAGGTTGATGTGGTCGTCAATCACCCCAGGCTTGCTGATACCTTTGTGGTAATCTTCAGCCTAATCTACGCACTACATCTCAGATATCCCAAAGGACTGACAAACACTTTTGGGTTCACGCAAAAAATCTTGCTTTGTCTTGATGACTCTAAACTTTCACCCAAACTGGAGACGTTTAAAAATGGTCCTATGTTGTGTGTCTAACTCAAGATCTAAAAAGGAGTGGTGGGTTCTGATGGCTCACTCTATTGGAGCATATTCCACAAGGGTTTTCAGCCAAATAACACTGTCTTTCTATGTGTTGTCTTCATTTTTTTCTTTTTAAACTGAATTTAACAATATTATTTTTTGTTTGTTTCAGTTTGTGCTGAAAGGGACAGGAGTGGGCAAATCTCTCTAAAGTCAAATTTGTGTTCAGGACCCAAGACTTGCTTATGCACCCCTGGTAATGTTGTATTAACTGTTTATAAGCTATTTGGGACATGACGATTTTTTTCTTAGTACCAGTATAAAGAAAATGACCGGAAGTAAACCTGTTGATTGTTGGTTTATTTATTTGTGTTTTTATTTTTTTCATTTCAGATATTTGTTTGCTAAAAGACTTGTTTCTACTAAACATCTGAACACAAAAAAATATATGTATACTTTTAATTTTATGTTTGTTTAAATCAGAAATTCAAGCATCAAGCATTTATGTAATCAAGAGTTCTTATTATTTTTAAGGCAATCAGTTGCCAGAAATATTTTAAGTTTGGCAGTAAATGGTCTTGAGCTGTAACCGGTCTATGTTTATGAGTTGTGGGTAATTAAACCATTGATTGGAGAAACTAAAAAATGTTAGGTTCTTGAAACATAAATATCTCGACTTTTCATGCTTGAAATTATTACGTTTTCTTGAGTTATTGCAATGAGACAGATGAATAAAATATTCTGAGTAGCAGAAGCATAACATTTTTGAGTTGGCTTCATTAGTAAATCTAATTTAATGATGATTTAAAATTACGCTTAACATGAACACAAAATATATATGTAATGATATAATGATATGATTGTAACTTAAAAAATCGGAAGTGCATTCAAACACACAGGCAGGTTTTCTGCTTTCCACTGTAAGTGGCACATTGAACTATGATAATATTTACATGTTTTAAAATGTCTGCGATTCTGCTGTCAGCAAGACAGTTTTTGAAGTAGTGGACAGTGGACCCTGTGATTCAGTATTCAAGGAACCGAGGCAATTTCTGTGGAAACTAAATTAAATTTAATCCACACATTCAGTAATATTTTTTTGAGCATATCTAAAATATTTAAATGAAAATGCGGCAAGGCGGGATGCTACTTGATGCACTAATGGCAGGCATTTCCAAAGCAGCCAATCCAGGAGCGACATACGTTTTTCTTCGTGCCTATTGGCTAGAGTGGAGATAAGGAACTTTTGATGTTTGGTTCTATTTTCTCTTTGCATATTAATATAAAGTCTGTCTTGGAAAGATTGAAATAGATGATTATTAGTGACGGGTTCCTTGACTCCCTCAAATACCAGAAGTCCACTGTGTTTCATAAAAATGTTATGCTGTTAAGAATCAAACAAATACATGTCTCTCTCCTGCAGACTACATTATTTTCTGAGGTTACCTTGTGCAACCGTACCAAAAACCTATTTGAAAAGAACCAAACATGGCAGACCCATCTTCATAACCCATAATTGGAACTCACTAGTGCTATTGGCACTAATTAGACAAAATATGCCCCATTATCTTTTTTCCTGAATGATAGCAGTGATGGAGATGGAGAAAGACTTCAGCCGAATTTCAGGTCTTATCCTAGACCTGTAGCTCATAAGGGTGTGGCCTGTCTGGTAATGACAGAAGGGGATAAGTTGAATCTCAGTCCTGATAAGAGAGAGTCTGGAGACTGATGAAGCGACTTGATGAAGGATGAGGCTAGTTGTGTGTAATTGTAGCCATATAAGTAACTTAACTCAGTTTCTTTGGTTAAAAATACAGTTGTTGGTCAATGAGCATTAACATCACAGATTTTACTTCCGCAATGAAATTCTAGAAGACAAGAAGTAATACTAATACTTGTAATAATAATACTTGGAGAAGTATTCATTTTTATTTATATGATTTTTTTAAACAATAGTGAACATATAGAAATGTACAGAATATGTCCGCACTTCAAGAATATGAATAAACAAGAAAATAATAAAGGTGAGAATCCGGGACAAATTTAAATGAGGGTATGGAGTTATTTGGTGTCATTATTTATGTTCATAGCAACTCAAGACAATCGTACTTATAAAATACAAAATGATGTGAGGCAGGGGACATTGTCCAGATACAAAACAAACATAAAAGTTATATGGGAAACATTAAGGGAAAGAAAGTGCAGGCAAATGGAAAGAAAAATGGTCTGAAATTAGATTTTTCTTCCAAGACTTTTTGTTTGCCATCAGTGGCTTTTATGGGATTTTTGACCTGCATTTAGCACGTGAGCCAAAACATTGTTTTCGTCCTTAAATATTATGAGAGCCAGCATAAAGAACGGCGGTATCTGATGCTAGGGAACCATAGACCTACTAAAAAGCTGTATTTTGAAACTCTTTTGATACAGGTGATGCATATCTGTTTAAAAGTACAATTTAAATAACTCTGTAAACTGTCAAGGCTGCTCTCTTCCCATAAACCTTTGTCCCATCAGTTCATTCACATACCAATGATGTCTAATTTTGATCCCACTACTAAGAGTAAAGCTAAAACCTTCTGCATCCAGTTGAGTAAAGTTTTGGTATCTTAAGTGTCTTATTTGCATCATGATTTTTTCAAACTCCCAGCTTCATGTTTATCACACCAGGAGTAGCAATCTGTTTTTTTCACTGTCAAATCAAGAAACCTCAATACACTTCTATATTTCATGTCGTGTCCTTCCAAATTTCCAACCTTATTAACATTTTGCAGAATTATTCAAAGTACTTTTTTTCATACTAGTGAAGATCTAAAATTGAGATATTTAAAATGTACATTAATATATAAAAAGATCAAATCAAGCATGCACAGAATAATTGTAATGCAAGAAGATTTAATAAAATTATTTTTTTCTGTACCTACTAGGATTTCTACTATCTTCTAAAATCCACTACATTACAGTTTTAAGAAATTGTAAAATGAAACAGTGAGTGGTTTGATGTTTTCAGAAGGATAAACAGAAAACATCAGTTTACTTTCACACAGCTCACTGTCTGCACACTAATCTTCCAAATCCTGTCAAAATCCCATGGATGTATGTTTCACAAGTAGTACACATTTGTGCTGAATTCTTTTCTGCGTGATTACACCCATAGAAGCATGTAAATAAAAGAAAAAATAAACACAGTGTTTTGGCAGGCTGATAAAACCTTTAAAAAATAATGATTGTGTTCTTGTAAGTCTTCTTCCTTGAAAGTTTTACTGTCTGGTTTACTGTCTTGTGCTGGCAGGATAAACTCCTGGAATAAAATTTCCAGACCCAGGGAGTGAAAACAACTCCCTCCCTTTTGTAAGGAAAACGAGGCTCAGTTCGATATTCATCAGTGGGGATAACCTCTGACCCCAGAATCATATGACGCTGAGTGCTGGAGATCCCGCTGCAGCCAGACAGTCTGTCTGAGATGCCATTGCCTTCTCCTTCTGACAGTTTTTTCCCTCTTAACTTGTTTCCCATTCTTTCCCTTTTCTTTTCCTCTACTGCTGTCGGAGGGTCTATGATATATGGTTTTGATTTGAGAGGATTGTTAAACCTAAAGTTGTATTTTCAGAACTCCTGAGACTTATTTGCATTGTTGCTACAACAACCTACACACAGCAGCTCAATAGTATTGGACTGTTCTATTCTCAGTGTCACATTCTAAATATTTTCTACCCAGGACTAAACTGTTTATGTGATTAATTAAACATTGTCTTAAGCATTTTATGCTTGATAAAACTTTTTTTTAAAACTTGGTTTTCAAGATAATGTTAGTAAAATCAGACCATCAGTCTTGCCATGTATTTTTACTTTCAGTTAGATCTGGGCTAAAACACTTCAACATATTAATATGGCCGACCTCTGCCTTAGTCTTTTGTAGACCTGAATATACTTTCTTCCAGAATAACACAAGAATTCCTCTCACCCTCAACTCTGACCAGCTTCCCCATCCCTGATTAAAAAGGTGTCCCTACATGATGCTCTCAGGATTTTAGTTTTTAACCACAAAACGTATTTTGCATGAAGACCAACCATAACCTATTTTAGTCTGACCCGATTGCCTTGAAGCTGTTTGGATTTATACTGTGCTGCCCAGGGTGTCAGTTTAGTTCAGGCATGGGCAATTCCAGTTCTCTAGGGTCAGTTAAACAACTTTTAGGTTTCTGTCTGCTTTAACACACCTGAGGAAAATGATCAGGGAAGTAGAAAGACTCAAGAGAACGCCAATGCAGCTGAGGAGGTAATTTAGCCGTCTAAACACATGTGGTTTTGGACTACGGTCAGACCATGGGAGTACTAACAGACTACCCATGTATGCACATGGAGAACAAGCAAACTACCTGCAGAAAGCTCTCAATGATCTTGCTGCAAGACAACAGAGCTACAACCAAAAATGGCTTATCTGAATACAGAGATCTTGTTTTTAAAATTATCTGCCTCCAATGCATTTAACACTTCATTCATGCTCATATTGATAACAAATCAAACTTTTGTCTAGAATGCAGGACCTTAAAGAAATATTCTTTAACAGATATACTTCACCCACTGTTCATTTACCCAGAGTCTGCTCATCTACTACTGCTGTGCTCTCCGCTGCTCACCACTGAGATGCCAGCCTGCAGACAGGATGGTTGGACTCATCGCTCTGAACAATTATCATTAGTTAGGTATTGACAGAGCATTTCTTCACCAAGTGACAGCCTGAAACAGCTGCTGACAAGGCGACCTCTCCGGAGTCCTGCTCTGGTCTGCTGGGATCCTCTGATTGTGACACAGCTTCTCAAGGAGTTGCTCTGGGGACATTCCTAAAAGCCTTGTGAAAACAAAATACCAAATGTTTCTAAGAAAAATGTATTTAAGTTAGTATAAGCCTGAAAATGATGTTTACAGCCATGCACTTTCTAAGACAGTTGCAGCATTATGTAATGTGTAGCTGCATTGATTTATTGTAGAAATTTTTTATGTAAAATGGTAAATAGCCTGAACTTGTATAGCGATTTATTAAGTCGAGGAGTCCTCAAAGTGTCTCAAACTACATTCAGCCATTCACAAATTTACACGCCATTGGCGCTGAGCTAATACATTATGTCTTTAGACCACGTGTCTGGGAGGTTTTTGGCCAAAGACAGACAAAAAGATGAGGTTGGGGTCACAACACAGAAAAAAAAACTGGAAAGAGCCACTCTCACAACAAATAACATAAACTGTGTCATATTATGCACTGTAATTGTAAAGTAAACAGCTGCCAGGGGGAGTACCAAACAATGTGTTCATCTAAACATGATAATTCTAAATCCAAATTATTTTTTAAAGTGGCAATTTTATTCATCTATGGTTTGTTGTCTGCAAACTTGGGTATGGATCTTGTGCGTTAATCAGCGGGGAAATGTATTTTCGCAAAGCCTGTATAATTATCTGGGCAATTACACTCACTGTGATGAACTAATTTTGTTCCTCATTATCTTCTCTCCAGTGTCTACAGTAAATTGAGTGTCCGTATTATGTGTTGTTAGGAAAACATTCCTTGATGAAACACAGGCTCGCAAGTTTGTAAGCACCTCTCTGCAAATTCCAACAGTCCTCTACATACATAGCAGAAAAAGGCAGATAAACCCCATGCAAACATTTCAGCTCACTACAGAATTTGGCAGCTTTAATATTTGAGGCATTTCACCCAAGTGAGTCATGGATTGAGCCGAGCACATTGTCAAAGAAGTGTTGGGTTTGAGTGCTGTGGTCTTCACAATGGGCTGGGCAGCATGAGGTGACATGTTCTGCTGGTGTAGAAGTTCTGGGAGACACTCCCGTAATGAGTGCTTTGTAATAAAATGGTATGCGAACCCACCTTCTGCTATGCTTCTCCTTTCACCTGCAGAGGCAGAAACAGCAACAAGAACAATGGTGAAACATGTTATGTAGAAAAGCTCAGGCTGAATGGGCGTGTAGGTAATGTAATACAATTTCTACATGGCACACTGTCATAAAGGAACTGATTGTCCGAAATAAATCTCCAAATTATGCATGTTAAAAAAAGGAATGTTCCAATTTTTCTTTGTTTCATTCAAATATACCATTTTAATTTATACTTTTAACAGCAGGGAAAAACATTATCAAGAAGCATTTATGTACTCGCCAAGTCTCAAAACGATGTAAGGGAATATCCTTCTATGTGGTAATAAAAATGTTTTGCATGTCATCTGTCATTTTGAATTTCACTTTCAAACTAATACTTATTGTGGGCTTAACTGCAGGAATAATTATGTTTTCTTTATTATCCAATTCACAGTACAATATATGGAAAAATAAACTAATAAGTGGTATAGACCACAGTAACCAGGGGCAATAGCAATTGAAGAGGTGAATGGAAGAATGAAGTATTCTGCATTAAATTAATAATTGTTCCATAGAAAATAATTTATGAAAGAAGGTTTAGCTACCCTGTGTATAGTTAATTGATTTTCTGCATCCCTGCAAACAACATGCGGTTTAAAGGTGGAGGTAGAAGCTTTCCATGCTTACAGAATTGACATGACACCACATTCAATCAATCCAGTGCGTTTGTAAGCAGCTGATTTACCAGCTGTCGCAATGTACCCCACAAAGTGAAACGCCCCTTCTTGGCTGTAATCGTATGAACCCTGATGACATCTGAAAACAGTACCAAGGTTTATTATTGCAAACCTGCTGTGGACATAAAGATTTGGTAAAAAAAAAATAAATAAAATAAAAATCTGAAACTATGGTTAAATATTGTCAGTGTATTCACTGTCCAAAAACCAAATCAAGGCCTGTGGGTGAAGTCATGAGCAGCTGATTGAAGGTAACTACCACATGTTTGTCTGTACAAAAGTAAGTAGAAGTAAAGCTCCAATTTTTGTGTGCTTATTGGTTATTTAATTAAGGTAGTTGTGTTGAGTTTTATTTAACAGGTACAGATTATTTGTGAAGAAGTAATTTTACAGGCATTCACTCACACAAACTATGACTTATGTGATAAAAACATAGCTCTGATTTTTACTGTTAAGTACACAAACCACAGACCTTGGAGCTTGAGGCTTTCTTTGGTGTATCTTAGCTGTAACTACAGCTAAGATGTGTGATGTTTCTCCAGGTATCTGTTGAAACAACTTTCCAGTGTTGGAGGTTCAATGCCTCGGGTGCCCCAATAACCAAGTGTACTAGTTATTCTTCACCTACAAGGTCTTTCTAGGTCTGCCCTGAGCTAAGGTATTTCTCCAGTATTTCATGTCCCTGATCATGTTTTTTGTTACTTCCATTATCAATCACAAAAACTGTCCTTTGCCACCTTTTGACCACAATATCTGTTTGAATGGTCATTAACATTTTGTTCGTTTTTAATATGGAAGTTGTTAGCTAGGTCATTTCCACCACTCAGAAGAGATAAATTCCACTTTGTCGTAGAGGTCTCTAGCCTACAGTATCCTTTTAAAGTCTTATATTATTAAGTCCGTGGAAAACCACATATGTCCATGCTTATAGTGTTGTGCACAAATGCATTCAAATTTGTGCATTAACAGGTGGCCTAAACATTCTTTGGGGACCTTGTGTTCAATTGCTCTGGTTTTTACATGATGAGCTTCAATAGCTAGAATTTGCCATCGCTTTATTTAGCAGTGAACAAACTTTAAAAGCAATCCTTAGTTTCTTTATTACCACATTTGCTGTCAAAGGCAAGAACTTGGTAATGGGCTTTGTGCATCTATGCACATCAGCATGTTTCAGCACCGCAAGAGTATCTGTCTTTGTGGCAACCCGATCATCAACGTTGATCCATTAACCAATGCTCATTATGCACAGTTGCTTCTGAACCCTGGGTCTGTTGTTACAGTGCACAAGCCTGCTGCAAGCAAGAAGTGAGACAAGGTGGGTTTGCAGGCAGTGATGAGCAAGAGGAACAAAATTATAACAGGATTTGCAGCCGATCAATTTTTGAATGTGGATGGAATAGTAGCTGTAACTTTAAGGGCCAAATTTTTTGTGAAGTACATTAATGAAAACAGCCTTAAAAAGAAAATGGAAAAAAATTACGTTACATTGTTAATATGCAAACTGCTGCGTAACCTGATGAAGTCTATTTCATTAACATCTATTTAAAAATGGACAATGAGAAAATATATACCGCTAATGTTCATGTTTAGACAGTGGATTTAAATCAGATTTTTAAGGGAATGAACTATCACCATGATTTGTTTCAACCAACCTCAGAAATAGATCTTGTTAGCATTAGGTGACTGTGCACCAAGACTTTTATAAATCTTTTTACTTGACAAGGCTTGTGCACCAAGACTTTTATAAATCTTTTTACTTGACAAGGCTTGTGAACATGTTCTGTTCATGGATGCCTTGCCACATAGCCAGGAGCAGTGTCTAGACAGTGGAGTAGTATGGGTAACATCTGTGTGCATCTATTAAGGGACAACTGCCAGTGACAGCATTTCCTTGGGTACTCTAACATACTGTGTCTTTATTTTCAGGGGTCAAGCTCCTTCACAGCTTCAGCTGCGGATAAATGCTGCTTTGTCAAGTGTTTTTCCCCTCAGGGGCAGCTGTCCATAGGCCGTCAGGCACTTGTAAGCTCAACGACCAAAACAAGTGCTCTGTGGCAGCTAAAAAGACAGCGTTTGTTTAGGTAAAGAGTCGGTTTCTGTTTGTACATACTGCTTATATTAGATTCTGCATTTTATAAAAAGGCTCACATTGTCTGGAAGCAACTCTATGCACCAAATACAAACCAGACACACCTGCGTCCTGCAAGTACTTGACTTGTGTACATAATGCATACCTCACTGATATCTGGCTTGGATACACCTCATACCTCAAACCATTTCATAATTCCTGGTAACTATATGACTCACTGATGATCTGTGGACGTTCCCAAAGTTGGGTTTGTAGTCCCACTAAGCCGCTAACTTTCCAAGATTACAGGGGCCAATAACACAAACAGAAATCTGGCTCCACTGACAGCACCTTTATGGGAAATGGAATATTTTTTTTTCGTCTCGAAGAAGAAAAAATACATGATAGATCCAGGTGTGTACAGCTAAACAATGTTTTGTTCCATAAATACCTTCCACTGACCCACCTTTTACTGGGACAGACATAGCAGTCTTTCAGTGCTGAGAGGGAACTGGGTGTTTAGATTATCACCCAGGCTGTGATGTTTATTGGTTAAATTACTTATATAACAACAATTTATCCAAGAGAGACATATTTATTGTATTATTTTGAGGTTATCAACAAAGCATGCCTATCATGCATTTTTGCTTTTCTCTTTTTTTTCTATCCGGGTATTTTCACCACATACACACATTCAAGGATTCAAGGAATTTTATTGTCATCACATTACATGTGGTACATGAGGTGGGACGAAATTGTAATCCCACGGTCCAGTTTACACCCTGAGTGCAATTGTAAAATAGCTAAAAATAACAATAATATAATAAAATATAAAGAAATATAAAAGAATAAGATTGTGAAATACACAAAATATACAGAATATAACATTACAATATGTGAAGTTGGACATAGCAGCAATGAAAAACTGGAGTGCAAGTTTGCTGTAGCAGCATTGATGGTTCATAAAGTGACATATTAAAGTGATCAGTGCCGGTTAATGAGAAAGTGTTTTTCATATGTAATTGTCCTTGCATGTGTTCGAGAGTCTCACAGCTTCAGGACTGAACCACCAGACTGTTTCTCAGTCTGGTGGTTTTGCACTTAATGCTCCGCAGCCTCCTGCCTGAGTGGGGCGGGACAAAAAGTGAGTGTGCTGGGTGGGTGGGATCTTTCATGAAACCAGAGGCCCTTTTACTGCATCTGGAGTTGTAAATGTCTGTGGTGCTGAGGAGGCTGACTCCAACAGTCCTATGTGCAGCCTTCACCCCTCTTTGCCGAGCTTTCCTGTCTGCAGCAGAACAACTTCCATGCCACACGTTGATGCTGGAGCACAAGACGCTCTCTACCACACATCTGTAGAAGGACCTCTAGCTGTTGACCACTTCCGTCGCAGTTCCTCCCATGTGCATGGGGAGGTGGGCATGCTTGCCCCTTCTGAAGTCCAAAATCATCTCCTTGGTTTTCTTTACATTAATGCAGAGGTTGTTATCTCTGCACCAGCCCTCCAGGTGTTCCACCTCCTGCCTATAGCTGGACTCATCACTGTCTGTGATGCATCCAACCACTGCTGTGTTGTCCGCAAATGTAACAATATGACAGCCTGGAAGGATAGGCGAGCAGTCATATTGAACAGGAGGGAGCTCAACACACAGCCCTGAGGGGAACCAGTGCTGAGGATGATGGTGGGGGAGGAGATGTTGTAAATCCTCACAGACTGCGTCCTGTAGGTCCAGGAACCAGTTGCAGAGGGAAGAGCTCAGACCAAGTGAGGAGAGTTTGTTTATCAGGGTCTGAAGAATCATGGTGAAGGTAGTGTGGACCACGGAGGAAATGGCGTCCTCTGTGGATCGATTTTCCCTGTATGCATACTGGTGTGGATCCACAGTGACATTGATGGTGGCTTTGATGTGGGTCTGAACCAGTCTCTCAAGGCATTTTGTGACAATCGGTGTGAGGGCTACTGGCCAATAGTCATTCAGACCTGTCACTGCGGAGCTCTTGGGGACCGGGATGATGGTGGCGGGCTTCATGCCGGTGGGGACAGCTGCCTGGATGAGGGAGGTGCTGAAGATGTCCGCCAGCACGTCTGAGAGCTGGTCCGCGCACTCTCTCAGCACTCGTCCGGGGATGTTGTCTGGGCCAGCAGCTTTTCAGGGGTTGATCCTCCTCAGCGTCCTCCTTACTTCTGCTGGAGTCACACCGAGGGGCTCTTCTCCTGGTGAAGTTGTGAGTCTGGTGCTGGGGAGTGTTTCAGGGTTCTCAAACCGGGCATAGAACTTGTTGAGAACCTCAGGTGGGGAGGGGTCTTTGGGGCATTGTGCAGCTTTAGATTTATAGTCTGTAATGCCCTTGATGCCCTTCCACATGCTCTGCGGATCCTGGGAGGAAAAGTGTCCCTGAATTTTCTGAGCATTTGCAGCTTTTGCCCTCTAACTCCTGCAGTCAGCTTTCTTCTTGCCCTCCTGAGCTCTTGTGAGTCACCAGAGCTGAAAGCAGCATCCCTGTCTTTCAGCAGAGAACGCACCTCTGCATTCAGCCAGGGTTTCTGGTTCAGATGCCATGTCACAGTCTTGGTGTTGGTGACATCCTCCACACAGTTGCTGATGTACCCAAGAACATCAGATGTGTATTCATCCAGGTCCAGCTCCCGCTCGTACTCAGCAGCCTCCCTGAAGAGCTGCCAGTCTGTGCAGCCGAAGCAGTCCTGCAGCACAGCGTCGCAGTCACAGGGCCACACAGTGATGGTCCTCTGTGTGGGTCTGGACCGTCGCAGCGGGGGATGGTATGCAGGCACCAGCATGACGGAGATGTGATCGGAGAGCCCGAGGTGGGGGCGGGGGAAGGCTCTGTATGCATCTCTTAGGTTGGTGTAAACACGATCCAGCGTATTATTCCCACGTGTTGGAATATTTACGTGCTGTTTAAACCTCGGCAGGCTGTTCGTCAGTTCTACGTGGTTAAAATCCCCCGCTACCACGTAGAACGCCTCCGGAGTTAGCATTAGCCTCCGGTGCTTTGTAAACAGCAATAACGAACACAGCCGTAAACTCCCGAGGCAGATAGTGAGGTCTGCACTTCACAGTCAGCTGTTCTGTTGCCTCGGAGCAATGGTTGTTTTCCAACACGCAGTTTGTGCCCAACCTTTGTTGATATAGACGCATAGTCCGCCCCCGCGGGCCTTCCCGAAGAGCTGCTTGCGGTCTGCTCGGAAGAGCTGCCGGCCGCCGAGTTGGAAGGCTGAGTCCGGCATGGTGTCGTTCAGCCAGGTTTCTGTGAGACAAATCACCGCGCAGTTCCTCAACTCCTCACAAACACTGATCCTCAGCCGCAGCAGGTTCAGCTTGGTGTCCAAAGAGCGGACGTTGGACAGGAAAAGTGATGTAATCGGGGGTCGGTTGGTATTAGCCTTTAGCCTGGCTAGCACACCGCCGCACTTCCCCCTGTTCTGCCACCGCTTGCATCGCCTCCGCCGGCCCTTTGTCTGCAACGCTCTGCTCCTCCACGCCGAAGTCCGGGGGAGCTGTAGTCTGCCCAGCGTTGCTAGGATAGTATTTTCCAGATTTTTACTGACCAAACTGTCCATCATAAAAACTTCAGCCCTGCCATAACGTTACGTTACGTTTGAATAACGTTGAACCCCCTCTAAAAATGCTTTTAAGTACCTGTTCCAAAATTAAAACCCTAACTATTATTTAATATGCATAAATATGCTTATTAAGTATTTCCACTCGACCGATCAGCGTTACGGAATATTAATGTTGCATTTGGTGGACCATCGGGCTGGTTTGAAAACAGCAGCCAATAGTGTGTCGGGTCGTATTACATCTAGCTGTTTAACCCTCCACACCTGAATTACTTTAAAATATTTCATAAATTTTGGACAAAAAAATAAAATAATGATAAAATCTGCAAAAAAAGTGGAACGACATTCCATAGGACAATCCACAAATAGGTGAAGCTGCGAATACTGACCTGAATTGGCAGGGACAAATTTGGACATTTGTCAATGAGACAAGATGCACCTTCTTACACATATAAACAAAACAAAAAAATCTTACGTTTCGCCAACCAGCACATTAAGTTGTGTTTAACTTTTGCAGTAATCAAGCAACATAATTGCTCCCTTGATGTTTGGCTATTGATTCCTAGATGATGGTAAAAATGGATATTTAGAATAATTTTCTTCTAAGTTGATAATGGCCTGCATCAAACAGCTTCACCCATGCCGCCGTTATCCAGCTCTTAAAGCTTTAAACCATGCTGTGCAACGGTGTAGCTAATAAGACCTTGACTATTACCTGGACTGACAGGCAGAGAAAGGGAGGAAAAGACTGGCTCCACACTGCTCAGTCAGCCAGAAGGGCCCTAAATGGCAAGGGTAACGCAGGTCAAGTGATTTGGCGCCTTGGGTGTATTAAAGCTCTTTACAAGGGAGTAAGGGATTTACATGGCCTCATCTTCTCGGTCTGGGTACTTATATGACCTGGCACAGTGCTGGTACGCTTTTCGGGCCCTCTCAATCAATACGAAAGGGTAATAAAGAACGTCGCTTTTACGGGTGTTTAGCTTTTTGTTTAGCTGCAGAGGAAGGAGGTGTGAAGTCAAACACAGACAGGCGCAAGGTTACGTAAGAACCTCTGCTGGATGCCTCTCCCACACATTTACGCAAAGACACAAAATATGCACGCAAATCCACACATTTTTACATGTTTCATATGCATAATAGATAAAGGTTGGTAACAGATACAGTAACATAATTAAAATATTTTTTTCTACAAACATTAAATGAGCACCAAGCCTTTTTTATCCAAGCAATAAGTCCAATTATTGGAGGCTGTGGTCAGAATTTTGCTCACATTTAGTTGAAGTTCTTGTTGAGAATTGTATTAATGATTAGGAATTCCAAGATCTTCATTTCAGTGTACTGTAGATCTAAGGTAACCGTCACCACTTTCCCTCGGTTGAAAATTTTTTTTTTCTTCTTTCGACGTAAAGAATCAATGAATTCCATGGCCTCCCACTCCTTTCATACTGAAAGGTAGCTTTAAATTACAATTGGTTCGGAGGACAGTGACTAAAAAAACCAACCGCCTCAAAACTGACTTCATCATGATCGACAACACAAAGGCTGTGATTCTGTCCCTCTGTGAGTGATTGGAATAATCAATCAATTTCAACATGAAACAGGACAAATAAAAACTGTTGTAGTTGATTTAGTCAGATAGATAGATAAGAGTTGATCAGATCACTTCATAATATTTAAGCTTCTGACCCACATAAACAGAGGAATCTCAGGAGATCGATATAATGAATTTATTGAAAGCCGTGGTGGGAGATCCGGCAAAAGGGAACAGCGGGCAAAGGCAATGTACGGCGGGGCAACAGGAACAGGGGGTGCAACGGGAAACGGCAGGAGACTCTGAGCAGCAAGATAAAGGGAGACCGGAGACTTCTGAGGGTGAGGATAGAGAAGGTGACTTGATGTTGCATGGAGGGAGAGTAATGTTGGAACGATCTTACTTGAGAGGAGTTGATAGTTAAAGCCAGGGAAGAGTGAGTGGCGAGTCCTTTCAGCAGTAATCCGATGGAAAGGTTGTCCAGGGGGCGTGTGCAGCAGATGGAGGGATGCTGGAGCGGGGAGACTGAGCTGAGCCAAGAGGAGCGGGGAAACCAGATGGATGCGGCAAACCAGAGAGAGATCTTGAGTGGATTTGAGCAAATGCAACTGGAGACAAACTAGAAAACACTTGAGAAAAACACTACGGGAAGAGAATATAGAATATACGAGTTTCACTAGAAGCTAGAGACTGGCACTGAGGACTCCAGATTACCGGGAGTAAACAAACACTCAGGCTTTGAGTAGTAGATCCACCACTCCTCTTATACTGACTCAGCTCATCAACGCCAACGGGAAACACCTGGCAGGTGGAAGGCGCTCCAGCAGAGAGAGCTCTGGGGAACCCCTGTTGACAACCTGGCGACGAAGCTGAAAAGACTCAACCTGGCAGATCATGTATTCTTATTGGCTTCTTACTTTTTAAAGGTGTTGTTGCTGACTTACTCTTACCTGACTTTCATGTTTCATGTGGGAAAAATGTTTTGTTGCTTAAAATGTAATGTAATGTAGATACTATTTATAGCATGTAATAAAAAAATGCAATCGTATCTCCAACTTTTTTTCCCATTAAACTATATAATTGCTCAAGTTTACTTGTTATTGGTTGATTTTTTTTATTTACATTTTTTTTAAATTATTATTACAGGTGAGAGCCAATCAAGCGAATGAATGCCATTTCTTATCCCTAACTAACTGATGCATCTGTACATAGTTAGGTGTAAGTACAAAGTTAATAAATCAGATAAGCAAATTTACTTTTATCATTTTATTTTATTACAATGACTCTTTTTTAAATGCTAAAAACATTAACAAAAATATAGTCTTTATTAATTCCAACAAATGACCAAAATACTTCCCCCATGATGCTTGCTTGCTTTACACTTGAACTCTTAATTTGGATTGTGAATCTGTTTTGAGTTTTCCATAGAAGAAAGATGCTGCCATCTAGTGGTCCAGTTGAAATACATTAGCGGATGGAACAGAAGGTTGCTGCAGGATGTTTCTGTTCTTTTGCATGAATAAATTGAATCAGTTAGACACTCCCTGAACAAAAGGAACAGCTGCATCCTTCTGTAATTCAGTTACCCTGACTCTTAAAAGGTTATGAGAGCTCAGTTTGCCAATACTTCGAACCTAATGAATCCTAAATGACAGGACACAAAACTGCAATTAGGCATGTAATTAAGACAAAGTTGAATACTACTGTAACTGTGCTTTAAAATAAATAAATATAGAACGATTATTTAAAGCTGAAAAAAAAAAGTTATGGAAATATTTTAAGAAAACATTTGAAACAAAGAAACATGCATGGGTTTTGCAGACTGTCGCCTGTTAGGGTCTTCGGTTGGCTGTTGCAGACAGGCAACGTGTTCTAGATTAGATCAAACTCCAGGTTCACCATTTTCATTCTAAATGCAGCCTTTGCACACTTTGTTACCATGACGACGCTTGCAGTCTGGCGTGGTGTCTGGCAGCGTAAAAATAGATGGAGAGTTGTGGTTCAGCTCAGGACTCGCTGGGATGATACTGGGTAACAGACAATAATAAAAAAATTTTATAAAATAAATAAACCATGATTAGAACAGACCTCAGACCATATCTGGCACTGGCAACCTAATCAAACTCGGATGATGAAGCAATGAGCTGTTGCTTGCTCCCTGAATTGTGCTCAGCTTAATGGCAGTGTCGAAACAGGGCAAAGAAGCTCGGGTGGCCAAAGGTCAATTTTGGAGATCTGTACAAGAGACAAAAACTAAAACTAAAACAAACTGGACCACAAACTGGTGCAGAACAGAAAAAGAAAAAAAATCTGGGGTTTAGATATTTTGCATGTATCTAGGGCTGTTGATGTAAGGGCAGCTTTAATAAATGATGAAATGTAGGAATCACTGATGTTGTTTTTAACATTGAAGGTCAGACTTCAATACCTTTAAAACCTGGGCGGGACCAGAGGCTTCATGTACAAAGTGTGCTGAGGATAAGTGAAAGGGCAACCTTGTGCCATCATAGTCATAGTTTTTTGTACACTGAAAGATGTATGCTGAGAAACTTTACAATTACAATGAACAGTTAATTCAATAAAATTAGTGGTGCTTCCTTGATGTGCCGAATTGAAAGAGAAAATGATTTATGGTTATTAGAAGAGGTTTTAAATGACACAGTACGAAGCATGATTTATTTCTTTTTGGTTCTTAAGGGGCAATCCTGTTGGACATGAATGGGCGCTCATGGCAGTCTTGGAGTATACTGTTTGGTAATTGTACCAATACAGAAACAAACTTTCCATTGGTCTGTGGCAATAGGTGTGTTTCAGATGGAGCTGGCAGATAGATCAGGAGTGTTTTTGTTAAATCTGAACAAAGCAATGCTGCAGTGTGAGATGGTGTTGTATGCATGTCAGGTTAATTACAATATCTGTGTAATGCAGCTAAACAGGCCAATATTGAATTGCAAATTTTAAGAAGCATACCCTTACAGACTGAGCATTTATTTATAAAAATTTAAAGCATGGTTTTTAAAAATGGCCCATTATCGATTATGTACAAATGCAACTTACCAACGCCATGGCAAAGAGTCCTGCTTCAGTACAAAGTTGATTCATTCATTGAACAACAAGGTTCAGAACAGACAAGCAGGGAACATGAAGATACACATCTTTCATGTTGACCTTCTCAAATGCGTGTATAAGATTTTATATTCATACCTAAAGCATTATGGACAAATGACAGATGCAGCGACTTCAAATTCTTCAGAACGCAGCGGCAAGGCTTCTTACAGGAACCAGGAAGCGTGACCACAGTCAGTGTCAAGAACCCTACGATCAAACAGTCAGCTATTACTGACAGTTCCTCTGACCCGACTTAAGAGGAAAAAAGATCGGGCTTTCTCTGCTGTTGCTCCTATTCTATGGAACAATCTACCTTTCCAAATTAGAAACAGCAGCCTGGATCATTTTAAATTGCTTCTTAAAACTAATTTTTATTCTTTGACTTTTAGCTGAAGTAGTGGTTTGATAGTCTGTTTTATCAATTTGTATTGTTGTTTTTCTTTTTTTCTTTGGTGTAGTTTTATACCTGCTTTAAAGTGCTATATAAATAAATTTGACATTGACATTATGCAGAGTACAGTAAAAAAAGCAGAATTTTATTTATATCTATTTGTTGAATTTAATACTTACAGCAAGGGACTATAGTAGCCTGGCTGTTTTCATTTCTTGGGTAATCAAACTCTCAGTTGCACAGATGCTCTAAAAGCAATTAATGTATGGTTGTTGCTCATGTCGAGGAAAAGCAGTGCCCTACCAAGGAGCAATACAGCTCTCTTGGCTAATTCTGGCTGTGAGACGTAGAGCGAAGTCGTATAATCAGAGCAATAAGGCAGATCAGCCATGGGAAACCAATGAGGGCAAAAATGTGTGACTGGTTTAATGAAGCAAATGATTCAATGAATATGTTCTTCTTTTTCCAAGTTTTACATGACCATGGTTTTAGTACAAGCTGAAAAGATTGTTTTGTTTTGTAGTTTTTTTTTGTTACAGTTTGTGTTTCTCTTAGATATATAAAATTATTGGATTTCATATATCTAATATAAAACTAACAAGTACTTTATTTGTTGCTTTTCACACCAATAAAAACTTAAAGAAAACCAAAAGTTTGAGTTGTTAAAGACTACCACTTTAAACATTACTGATGAAATATATCATCTGTAAGTGCTTATATTTTGCAGACCAGCATGATTAATGAGAGTGACTGTAAGTTTTCTTCAATTACAGAAGAGAGATTTATCAAAGGTTGATCGTCCTTTTAAAATTTCTCAAGCAAGAAAAAAATATTTGCTTATTGGCCCTTCAAATATCTCAGAAACATGTAAGAGAAGAAAAAAAGTTTGGTGAAGTTTAGCCTCCAAAGGAATATTTTACTAATAAATATTTCTACAAATTTCATATTGACTGAAGTTTTCATTCAATAGTCTGTCAATAGCAAGATACGGAAAAACAATGGTGGGAAAAACACAAGTACTGGGACAAAACCTCCATCAAGAACATCATAATCATTTTTTCTAGTCTGCAATACTCAAGGAACATAGACACATTCCAGCAGTGGGCAGCTGGTGCCCAAAGTCAGGACCGAAAAAGCTAAGGCTGTTTCAGTGTTACGCTCTCAAAATCTGAAACAGTCTTCCAGGTGACATGAGACAGGTGTCCACTCACCCAAGTTTTATATCGAGGTTGTTAACAGTTTTTTATTGTAGCACTGCATATTTGAACTTGGTATGATTTTATCTGCACTCTTTTTATTTTTATGTAAACCATTTTGGATCATCTTGTATATGGAAAGGTGCAATACAAAAAATTTCCCATTGTCTAGTCTAAGTATCTTCGCATTCATCTGGGCTGTGATCCAGACTGGGGTCACAACGCTGATGCTCTTTACCCGGAGGGTCAAAGTGGACTTTGCTTGGTAAGCAGATGTTTGAGATTGCACGCCTCTATTTTTCTTCTGAAGAGTTATTTTTGATTCTGCATCAGCCTTGTTTTGTGTTGTAGTGTGTTGGAGCAGCAGTCTTATCTACAGCTGAGATGAAGCTACTGGTTAACCGGAGAACTTTTGCAGTTACAAACACTTGCATGTCGGTACACAAAAAACCATCAACAGAGATCCTTCCTCCCAGCAGCTGCAAGACTTCTCCCAATGAACTCAACCTTAGTGTTTACATCCATGCAAGTATATATTTTTTGTTTTTTTAGTTTTACCTTTGTGCAACTTTCTTGCCTTTCACTTGGCTGCTTGTACACATAACTTTTCCCATTAAAGGAATTCTTTATTTAAAAAAATGAAAATGAAATTGAAGCAAGTGTGTTTAAAAAAAAAAAAAAATTTCAATACCTTTTATCCGGGAGGGACCATAGACCTTATGTACAAAGGGTGCAAACATTTTGTTATCAGACATTGTGTTATCAATAATAAAATGTCAGTGACATGTGTAGAGCTCGATGCCAACATTAGGGCTGGCACTGACATGCTTCCACAGTTGTGAGTCCATTGGAAGCACGTAAAGATGCAAGCTGGGAAACTTTAAAGATTTGACAAGATAGATTGTACAAGCTAAAAAACAAAAAACTGTTAATGCAACAAAATGGGTGGGGCTTATTGAATGTGCAAATTAGATGAGAAATTGCTTTAGGGTTATGGAAAGATATTTCAAATGGCACAGTAAGAGGGAAAATGTATTTAAAGACATCTGTTTTGTTTGAAATTTCTGTTAGACATAAGGTGGGAGCTTATGAATTATGGTCTTGCAGTCTAGTATGGTGTTATATGCATGTCAGTTGATCTACATTTAAAAATAATGCAGTTACACAAACCAACATTGAATAGCAAATTATTACAGGGGCACCAATATATGATGCAAATGTATTTATTTTCACCTCCCCCCCCATTATTAAGAGAAAATATGGATTCTTATGTTGATGAATGCATATCCATAATTCTAACACGTATATTCTAAACGGAAATCATATTCAGACAGCATATACATCTACAGAAAAAAAAACAAGTTATAAAGCTTCTCTGTGTGTCTGGTGAACTGTTACTGTCATGATTTAGCTGTTTAGTTTGGATTTATTATGCCATGGATAGTATCAAGTTGATCAAATACTTTAGAATAGAACCATATATAAGTAAAGGAGGTAACGGTGGATTTATATGCTTCCCTTATATCACACATGTCCCACCTTTGTCATTAAGTATGTAGTTTGGATTAAATGAGCAAAGGCGAGGTGTTGATGTTGAGACTTTAATGAAACAAAATGAATTAAAAATTACTTATAAAACCAGGACTACACACGGACAAGAATGCATGAAGTTACCAGGATTATCCAGTTGAGAAAGAATAAATGTTAAGCTGATTAAGTAACAAAGGACATGAGGTTTAAGGTAAGGAAAGAGTGAGAAATGTCACAGGAGTTGCGAGGGACGAGTGAACACTAATATGGAGGGAAAGCGGAATATAAATCTAAAGCAATAAAGGACTAGACTCAATAAATAAACGTTAAACATGAACTAAAATAACTGAGTATAGACTGAACTGAAATAAAACAGCAGCAATGTTGATGAAAAATGCTGTTTGAACTTTTCATTTAGACAGTAACAGGGTTTTTAGATGGGGTCTTGATGACCTCGAGGTCTTGAGATTTAAGTTATTTTCATTATAAATTTTGTGTATACATTTCCTTATTAAGAAATATCGATGCGTTTGCCATACTTGGTTAGAGTGATCTCTTGTCTTCTTTGTAATAGATCAAGGCTACTAGGTTGTGCGTCACGTCAGGTTTATCATAACCCATGGAAACAGACAGTAATTGCATACCTAAAATCTCTAGACAGCCTAATTAAAGACTTTTTTTTAAATTACATTTTTTATTTGAATTTTAATTCATTATAAGATTAAAGTATGTATAAATCTATAAAAAGTGATTCTAATACTACAATCAAGTTTTATTTATTTATTATTATTTAAGTTCCATTGCACATTTTGTACCAAAGGGTTAGTGAAAGTATTGAGGGTCCTGTACGATTGAGACCTTATTGAGAGCAATAATCTGGGTTTCTTTCCTGTTTCATGTTGCTGTTGCTTAATTCAGCAACTAACATCTGCAGCCCCAGTGGAGATAAATATTCATCAAGCAAGCTACAAAACCCAATTTATTTCCCAGTAGCCTCTCCATTGCAATGCTTGAAATACTGGTTATTTTGGGCTAGATTTGGAGTACTTTGCATTATGCAATGCTATTGTTCCCACGGGAACACCAATAAATATACACATAACAAATATTTAATTATACCATATCTTAAGTTATCTAATGCACATCGAATGTGTTCCTGATTGAATATACCTTCAAAGGGCATACATCATTGTTTGTGGGGTTTTTTTATTTTTGAAATTGCACACTTGTGGCTGATTGCATATCTAAAGCTAACAAAAGAGTACACTAAAGAGTTAAAGAAAAAATACCAACAAATGCAACCAAGGACAGAGGTTATTTTTATAGTCAGAAGAACAAATTGCCTAGTTGCAAATTACTATCTTTGAAAAAAATAAAATAACTCGGAGAGCAGGTTAATTATTACATGTTTATTAATCACATTTTATGTAAACAACACAGATGCTCTGGCTGCTAAAACTTTCAAAGTTACCTTTTATCAAAATGAACCACATTGTCTCTGTATCCTTTACATTCAGGGTTCCCCTTTCCCATGTGTCAGGTAGAGGAGTCTGTCTGCAGGTTGTCCGCTGGGGGTCGAAAGAGCGCCAGGCTGGAGCGTCCTTTCTCACCTGTGCTGCCGCACAGGTGAGTTCCATCTTCATCAGCGATGGCAGTATAAGAGGAGCAGTGGACCTACAACACATCGCCTGGAGGACTGGCTGGTCGTTGGATCCAGGCTAAGCTACGTTTTTTGGCTGGTTGTTTGGCGGTTGCAATGAACTGGAGTGTGACTGGATTGGGATGACAACCAAGATGGTTGGGGGTGGTGATGATGATGATGATGATATGGATTTCGATGAATGGACAACAGTAGGTAAAGGAGAGGTAAGGGAAAAAATTTAAAAGACGATAGAGACACTGGTAGCCAAAATAGTAAGAGAAGTTTAGAAGAGTGTAGTTCAGATGAAGAAAATAGAGTGGTTAGGAGGAAAGTGATAAATGAGGAATTTAAGATAAAACTTAAATTCAGGAAGGAAGATGTGATGAGGTGAAAATTGGATTCATGAGTTTTCCTGTTAGACCTTATCTCCCTCCTCCTTTGCGCTGTTACAAATGCTGAAAAAAATCAAGATTATAGTGAAAGGTGCTGAAATTTTTTTAGCTGTGAAGGACTTATCTTGGGAGTTGATCAATAAAAGGCTTGAAATAGATGGGAAACAAGGTGGAGGAAGACTTTAATGCTCATTTTACAATGGAACGCAAGAAGTTTATTAGCTAATAGTCAAGAATTTAAAAGATATTTAAATTATTTGAAAAATAAACCAGATATTATTTGTGTTCAAGAAACATGGCTTAAACCAGAATTTCATTTTGTGATAGGATATGACAGTGTTAGAAGAGACAGGGAGAAAGAAAGTGGAGGAGGATGTATAATATTTATAAAAAAATACAGAATACATTTTTCGGAAAAGGAGCAATACTAGAATGGTTATCCGTGGGAATTTGGAATAATAAAGAAAGCATTAAGATATAAAAAATTTATTATCCATCTAAAAAACTGAATTTAGATGAAATGGAGAAAATGTTTAAAAATACAGAAAGAAAGTTAATTTGTTGTGGAGATTTTAATGCTTTTAGTACTTTGTGGGGTAATAGGAATGATTCCAATGGAGAAGTGGTGGAATAAATAATGGAGAGAAAGCAATTGGTTTGCCTTAATAACGGAGAAGGGACAAGGATTAATAATAGAAATGGATATGAATCAGCGTTAGATTTAACTTTAGTTTCAGAGAATTTTGCCGGGGTTAGTAATTGGAAAGTATTAAGAGAATCAACTATAGGAAGTGATCATTATCCTATACATATTCAAATTGGTCTAGAAATGGGAAAAATTGTTCAGGAAAGTATAGAAAGATGGATATTTGGAGATGTTGATTGGGATAGATATAAAATAATAAGTGATGAAGAAATGCAAAGGGTTAAAATCGATTTGGATCTTAATAATGTAAATTTTTCTATTTGTGAATCCATTTTAGGTGCTGCACGAGAAACAATTCAAAGGAAAAGAGGAAAATATTAGAAGCAAATAGTACCATGGTGGACAAAATAATGTGAAGTTGCAATAAAATCTCAAAATAAAGCTTTTAGATTGTTAAAAAGAAATCAGAATTTTCAGAATTGCATTGAATATAAAAGGTTACAAGCTCTTGTTACAAGAACTGTGAAAAATGCAAAAAAAGGCTTATTGCAGGAAGGGAAACAATGTCAAAAGTTTGGGGAATGATAAAGCGAATGAATGGAATTAGAAGTGAATATGGATATCCAGTTCTAAAAAATGAAAATGTTACTGCTGTGACTGAGGAGGAGAAGGCAGATATGTTGGTTAAAACATTTGTTAAAGTTCATAGTTGTGATAATTTAAGTATAGAAGAAAAAAAGAGAAGAGCTTGTAAAATTAATGAAAATGTTAATTTATTAGAAGAAAATGTAAAATGTAATGACTTACTAAATAGATATTTTTCTTTATTTGAATTAAATAATGCTTTAAGGAAGTCAAAAAATTCATCTCCAGTAAAAGATAATATCACTTATATTATGGTTAGTAAGCTTAGTAATTCAGCTAAGAAGGTTTTATTAGAATTTTATAATAAGATATGGGAAGTGGGTTTTTTACCTTTGGTATGGAAAGAAGCACTCATAGTTCCAATCTTAAAGCCAGGTAAAGAGCGGTAAAGTCCAGCAAGTTACAAGCCTATTGCTTTAACTTCACATTAAATAAAATAATGGAGAGATGATAAATGAAAGATTGAGCTACTTTGTTGAGAAGAGGGGTTATTTATCAAAATGTCAATTTAGAAAAGGTAGAAGCACTATGGATCCTATTCTAAGTTTAGAACATGAAATCAGAAAAGGGCAAGTTAATAAGGAGAGTGTGGTGGCTTTTTTCTTCGATATAGAGAAAGCTTATTATATGATGTGGAAAGAAGGTTTTTCAATTAAATTGAGAAAAATGGGAAATAGTGGGTCAATATTTTATTGGATAAAGAGATAAGATTTATATACAAGGTAGATCAATACAAGTAAGAATAGGACAACAATTGTCAGAACAGTTTTTTATTGAGAATGGTACACCTCAGGGAAGTATAGTGAGTCCTTTGTTTTTCTCTATTTTGATTAATGATATGTTTGACAATTTGGAGAGTGGAATGGGGTTTTCTTTATTTGCTGATGATGGAGCAATCTGGAAGAGGGGAAAAAATTTAAAGTTAATTGTTAAAAAGATACAAGAAGTAATTAGTAATATAGAAGAATGGTCTTTTAAATGGGGATTTAAAATTTCTATAGACAAAACAAAATACCTTATTTTTTACAAGGAAGAAAGTATCTGAAATTTTTAAACTGCAAATATATAATAATGAGTTAGAAAGGTTAAAGGAATTAAAGTTTTTGGGTTTATGGCTGGATGAGAAACTTTTGGGGAAAGTTCATATTCAAAAAGTAGTGGATAAGTGTAAGAAAGTACTAAATATAATGAGATGTTTGGTGGGAAGTGAGTGAAGAGCTGACAGAAAAGCTTTGAAAGCAATATATACTGGTTTGATAAGGTTGGTATTTGATTATGGCAGTGTAGCTTTTGGATCAGCATCAGAAACACTACTCAAAAATTAGATAGTATTTGGTATCGAGCCTTGAGGTTATGTACAGGTGCCATCAGAACAACTCCAACGTCAGCTTTACTAGTAGAAATGAGAGCAATGCCACTTCATCTCAGAAGAGTACAGTTAAAGACTAATTACTGGTGTCATTTCAAGGGTTATAATGGAAATCATCCATGCCAAGACATTTTAAAACCTATTTGGGAAAAGTAAAAAAAATAATTTACATTATATTGTTTGGGAGATTGAAAATATTATAAAAGACTTTGGTTAATCTCATATAAATATCAATCAAACAGTTCCTCTTTCACCGGTTTCTCCATCTTTATTCCATAATAGTGTTGTTGATTTTTACTTTGTTGCAGAAAAGGAAAAAAGAAACCCTTTCAGATTCATTTTCAGTACAATCACATTTAGAAAATATTAAGTACTATGTACTATGAGCACTATGACTATTAAGTACTATGGATATGTCCAGATTTATACTGATGCTTCAAAAAACTCAAATGGCAATAATGGGGTGTCATTCATTTTTCCAGAATTCAAAATTAAAAAATGTAAAAGAATTACTGATGGAGTTTCAGTTTATACAGGAGAGATGAGCGGAAACATTTTAGCTTTAGGATGGATTGAGGAAGTTCGGCCATTAGGAAGTTTAGTATCTTCTGATTCAAGTTCATCATTATATTCAATAAAAAATAATCATGCTCTTAGTAGACCAGACATTTTATTAGAGATTCAGTTATTAATTTATAGATTTCAGGCAATGGGTTTATTAGTTAGGTTTACATGGATACCGTCACATTTAGCAATAATAGGTAATGAGTTGGTGAACAAATATGCAAAGCAAGCTACAAAAAATAGTTATGTTGATAACTTGGTTCCCTACAGTAAAGAAGAAATCAAATCTATTATTAAACAAAAGGTTAAGGAAAGATGGCTGAAGCAGTGGGAAGAAGATAAAACTGGTAGGTGGCTTTACAGTATTCAAAGAAAAGTTGGTGTAATGAGGAGAACAGGACAAAGTAGAAAAGAGGAAACTGCCATATCCAGATTCTCAAAAACATTACCAGCTGGAGCAATGAGCATCTTTGCTAACAGCATAACTGTCATTCCATCTATTGATGTGTTGCCAGTAATGAGCCGAACATCAGCTTCCAAACCTTTTGCTTCAAAATGTATTATCTATTCAAAACATTATTAGTTATGTTTTACAAAAAAAAAGACAACCATGCTCTGTAAAGCCACATGACATCTTTATTTATATCTGGCATGCCCTGCAGTTTTTAAGAGGAATTGGTCTAAGGTCTCTGTCTGTGATAAAAAAAAAAGTGTGCTTTAAAATTACTTATCTGCTTTGATAAACAATAAAACAAGAGATTCCGATATTTATATGTTTTGCCTCAAAATTATGTTGATTTTTGCCCCTAAACCTAATCTGTAATCTTGTTTATCTCCAAAGAAAATGTGATAAAGTGACTTGACAGAGCGAAGGTTTCCCCAACATTATTTTACAAACTATGAGAAACAACAAAAATAAAAATAAAATTAGATGTCCGACTAGAAAAATGCATTAAGAACGGCATTTAAAATAAATCTGGTTAATCAATGAATTGTATGTGTCATAAAAATCCCTTTGTGCTCATTCCAATGCATACACCTGAAAGTACCAGCACCATGGGAAGCAACCCCATCTGCACAAAGTGATTCCACTTTTGTAAGGACGGAGCAGGGTAAGAGGCACAAAGCTCCTCCCTGACAGTTTGTGAAAACATTCCAGCAAAGTTAGAGCGGTCAAAGAATCGGAAACCCCCAGAGTGGCGTCCGACTTTCTCTATCATTCTCACCTTTTTACAGTCCATCCATTATGGCACACTCTCTTTAAATGCTGCCTGAGTAGTACGGACGGTTTAATAGTGGAACGCGTCAAAGAAAGAAACCTGAGGAGTCATCTTACGTCTGTAAAGACAAAGAAATTCAGATGTCCTGTTGATCAGCTCACAATGAAGCCGCTGTTCGTCTTACTCATTTCCTGTGCCTGGACTTTAATTGGAGCCCAGAATTACTACCAAGCACTGATGGATTATCTGGAGAACAGATTGCTGGCTATTGAGGTAAGAAACAAGACCCCTTTTCAAATGACATTTGACAAATTACTCTCTTTAAGTGGCAGCACAGATTTTTCCGTAGTCATTAAAAAATTTGAGCCACCAGTTGATAACCTTCTCCACCTCCTTTTTATTTGAATTTAATGCCCTAACTCATGCACACTAATTAATACAATCTCTGGCATGCTCATCAACTTCTCTGGGGGCCTTGGGGTAGAGACAAAAATTTTTTCCTCTGCATGCATGAACTGTTCATGCATGCAGAGCTCTCCTTCTCATACGACAAGGAGCTTCTGTTCAGCAGAAACAACATCTTCCATATCCAAGACAATGACAACAGTATTAATGAGTACAATCTCGACCTTTGCTGGTGTTACATCAAACACGGCAGCAGTCTAATAGAGTCAGCTCTATCCAGGTAAAATAAAGCTGGGCCGTGATAAACCGCCTCAGGGTGGAGATCCGATTGCAAAGAAGTTTAAAAGTAAGGTTGCGCAGCAACGTGTCAGAAACAGGAGCAGGCTCACTTCGTGTGAAGGAAGACTTGGCGTGTAGCGAGTCAGATATGAAACACAAGAGGATTACATGTCTGCCGCTCTTACAACCCGTCGGCTATCGTGCTTAAAGAAAGCCTCTAGGGACACCAGTCAAGTGTTGTGAGGTTTATTTTGCCAGCCAAATTCAGAATAAAAAAAAAAGAGTATACAACTCTAGCTGTCTTATGCAGGGAGATGCGTTTGGGGTTATTCTTACTCCTTCTTCTGCTTTTTCATGACATCCGGACTTGTAGAGCTCTCAGCTAAGAGTTGTCTTGCCAACAGACTCTGTCATATGTTTATGTGGCTAAGTAGCACAGACGTCTTGGCTGCTCCTCTGATAAAAGCCTTCAATAGGCTTGTTTTGGTAGACTTGTTGGATTTTTCTCTCATTAAAATCCCCATAAAATACATTTAACTTTATGGTTAAAACATGACAACACTTCTGCTAACTATTGCATATCCTGAGCGCAAAAAAACCCAACACAATCATCTATGTGGGAATAGAGGTTTACTTGTTCTGCTTATCTTTTAAATAACTCTTCAAGTCAACATTTACGCATATATAGTATAAAATTTTTTTTTTATAATTCTATGCCAATCTACATACTATCGCTAAAGCTCCCAGCATTCTTTTTTTTTATATATATACTTTCTGTCACAATGTGCAAGCTCGACTGCTATTTTTATAAGATGACAATTCATCAGCAGGGTTTTAATGTTCTTTTCCTTCCATTCGAGCAGAGCCGACAGCAAGCAAAAGTGGAAAAGGATTTCAAAGGAAAAGCATAAAAAACTGCCACTGACTGCAGTTTTTAAATCTTCCTTTGAATTATTAGTTGTCACTTCCCTTGTCTCAGTTTTCATGGGAGGAACCACAATATGGTCCTGCATTTGAGACACTGAAGATGTTTGGTAGACTGAAACAGAATCTCCCAACCCTGGGAGATTTATAGTAGGAATCAATAGTACTGCCAAGGTGTTCGCGGTGAATAGGAAGGTTCCTATGTCACTTCAAGGGATTTGCAAAGCAATGCAACCCGCCGGATTTGTTGCATGTCTGCATATTCTTTCCGCTCTATGTCTGCACTTGATTCACAACACAGAGGGTGCCTCAATTACGTTCAGCAGCTCCATCCGTTTGAACCTCTAACATATAATGTTTCACCACTCAAAAGTTTCACATCTGACTGTGTCAGGCTGGAATCCTGTTGGGAGTATTGTATCGTTTCCAGAAAAGAATACATATGTTTTTGAAGCTCCTTGGCAAACCTTGCATTTATTGTAATCATTCATTTCCCCAGTGGAAGATTAGAAAGTTTTGACAAAAGTGAAAAAATATATCAGACTTTTTTAAATGAAATTATTCACAGCAATTATTAGGAGAAAGCGAAACAAACTAGAAAGGCAACTAATGCTCTAAAATGTAATGCAGCTGACATGGTGTGTACATAAATAAATGTCCTAAATTTAATGAGAAACATTCTTTTTTTCTGTTATTAATGTTCACTAAGGCTATAAAGCGTTTGGTTGGTATTCAGCAACATACAAGCTGAATATAGTTTGGAAAAAAAGAAACCTTTTTCCCTTCTTTGTAGTCTTACATTTGTCCTCCTTACTCACAGGACCGCATGCAGCTGTGGCATCAACAAGCCCATCAATACCACACAGAGATGCTGGATTTTAAAAAGCTAACGTCAGAAGCCATGACTGGGCTAAGAAATGACCACAGTATGATGTTTAAAGACCTGAAAGAGAGTTCAGCCAGGGTGGACCTTGTGGAGAGAGAAATGGAATATGTGGAGACCCAGCATTCTCCACGGGCTTGTGGGAACAAGGCCGACAAAGTGCTGGAGCAGGAGGCCTGGGGTCTGTTGGAGAGACACGAAGTAGAGGAGGAGGACGATTGGGAGGAGCTGCAGTCCAGTGTCTCTGGTGAGCTTGGAGAACTATGTTCATACTGGAGTCAAACAACCTCTGGAGATATTCAATCTGTCAAATGTATTCACGGCAAGAAGCCTGGAGTCAAAAGCAATAAGATATATAGGAGTTGTGGTTTATATTACACACATTACACAAATTCCCAGCAGGCACCGCATCAAGCATTTTACAGGTTTGTTGTTATGGAAAAGTTGTACCTCTGAAAAATAGGGAGCTAAACAAAGAACTCTTACAAGTGCCTCTGACCTTGTGTGCAGCCATGGTTTCCAACCAATCTGTGGTCTTAAGCAAGTCATTTATTTCAGCACAGCAACTCCCCTGTTTGAGAAACGTATTTATCATCATAATCCTCACGTCCAAAGTTGTGCTGCTGCACTGCTGCTACAAGGAGGTTTTCACTCAGGTCGTGCAAGAACTTAAAGCTCTTTAACCCAAGGTGGAGAAGGTAAAGAATGAGGACTATATTTCTAGCAAATATATGCACATTTAAAATCGTAATTAGACCAACATAACGCAGTCGATGTTTGTGAAGGAAAAAAAGCCAAATGGTTAAAATTGTCTTGGCAAATTCAATCCTGTGTACAAAGTGTGGCATTTATTTGTATTCTAATGCCCAAAATGTATCACTTTCTAAAATAAAAAGCAATAAAATACTATGAAAATACATAAAGATCCTGCAGCCCCTAAACAATTACCAGAAGTCCTGTTTTGCGTATATTCCCTCAGATAGATAACTGCATTTTATATAATAAAGGTAAAAATCATAAAATCCTTTTTACATGTTGTATTAGTTTTATTTAAATCCACTAGAAACAAAAAAAATAAAAATAAAAACTTTGTGACTGATATTTTTTCAATTCATTGATGATGCAACCAAATAAATATTGGAGAAAATAGTAAACAATTTTTACAATGCAACTTGTTTTTTAACTTTTTTTTTTGTAAAGATTACCTTTTATTTAGATATAATCACCTCCTATCGTCCAACCTGCTGCCTTGTCACTACAGAAGAGCATGAAGGTGGCAGCACTGTGCTCCACTGTAGAGCAAAGTGTGCTCATGGCAATGAGCAGTGTGTATTTTACTGATTTTGCCAAAAATGGTCCCACCCTTTATTTAGACACGATATGTGAAATACAGAACCAATAACCGAACCTGCCAATTTAAAAGCCACCTGAGTTCGGTTCTCTGCACCTCCTCAAGAACCACCATTCCTGTCTTGTTCTCTTAGTGATGGTCACCTTGCCTAGTCTCACAGTTTAGGACAGGTGAATGACCATGTCTTGGTAGATTTGCATTTTTGTCATAGTCTTATACATATTTTAATTCTGAGTTAAACAGTGCTCTGTGAGATGGAAAATTGATTTATATTTAACTGGCTTCCAACATCTCTCTGAACTCTGCGTTGTGTTTCTTGGTGTTCATGATGCTGTTGGTTTACCAATGTTTTCATTGCAGAGCTACTGTATTTATACTGAAATTAATTTTCATTCAGGTCGACTCCTTAAACTAATAAGTATTTTATTTAGGGCTAACAGAGTAATGGGGTTGAACATTTTTTGTGTTTCTGTTGCGGCAAAATCCTAATCCTTTTTGGAATATATGCAAATATAAATAAATTCAAATTCAAAAATGTTCTTTAATTTGTTTCCATTCTACTTTGTACGGTCAGATTAATCCCCGATGCAAAACATTAAAGTTTGTGGTTGTATTTAAATAAAATGAACAAAGGTTCATACATCATTAATATTTTTGCAGGGCACTGTACTTTGTTGAACATCAATAATTCCTACACTTAAACATTTGCTAAATAAATAATAATAGCTTGTTTTTATTTTTATTGCAAAGAAAATGAATATGTATTGATTTTTTTTTACACACCAGCTGAGTTAATGTGAGAATCAATAAGTTATAATGAAAGGATTATGCAGTAATTTTAATAAGCCTCCATTCAGAATTATAATGGTGGCATTTCATTTCATGTTTGTTAAAGACTGATGTCTAAAATTATTCAAGGCCGAGAAATCCCTCTCTATTATGTCTTATTTGCTCTCAGTGGCTGCAGAAAGACAGAAAACAGCCCTCAGGTTAGCGCTGTCAATGCTCATACTCACATGAATGAGCGTTGTACATAGAGATCCATTGTGAATGTCTGTGAAGGGATCCGAAAACAATCTTTTCTTCAATGCAAAGAGCCAGTTCAGATCTGGAAACTTAATCCTGAAGCAGCTCTGGTACAAATGGGGGCGAGGAAGGGTGATGGCTGGTGAGGACGGGTGGTTTTGTTTAACAAATAGCATCTCTCATCTGTCTGTGAGTTGTGCTCAAACTTCTTCTCCTAATGAGTTGTTGTCTAATTTTGCCCGGACTTTGAACTTGCCCCAGTTTTGAGAACAAGAGCCAAGATATCAGTGGCTGAAGGCTGGAAACCCACATTTCCTACTGAGAAATGGCACTTCTCTAAAACATGTAAAATGATCACATCATGACAGAAAATTTGAGCATAAACTGATTGATTTATTATAATCTGTAAATAATCTCCTCGCAGTGCTTCTTGTATAATGTAAAAATGCTTATGATAAATGAACCTTCTGTTAAAGTTGGTTAAAAAGAGAAAAGACGTGTAATTTAATTTGACGGTATATATTCACTAAAGAAATTTTTTTAAATATGGTTAACTTTTTTCCCTCAGATATAAATAAGATATAAATAGGATAATTGTTTTAGGCATCTGGCCTTTAGGCTGGACGATACCCTTTATTTATTTTTCCATTACACACAGAGAAGAAATCAAAAATTTCCAAAGCCTTCTGGTAAAATGTATAGCTATAAATGGTATCTTGGGACATCCATGCAACAACAGTACTGTCTTTATGGCAACTGGTTATAGGGAAGCAAGCTATTACTCAAGTTTGATACATTTCGACACATGTAATTTGTTAATCTATATTCGGTCCATTGGACATGTGGTCAGTGGACCCCCACCTATTCTCACTTCATTGGCTTAGTTTATCTTAAACACTGAAAAAAAGATGCTGTTTGGGAAGCTGAATTACCCAAGGTGCTTTGCTACTTAAAGTGCTATTGGGTGACATTTGCAAACCAACTAATTCAGAAGTGCCACTGATTTTCCTTCATACTGAATGGCTGAACCTCCAAGACTGAGTCAATGAAGACTATAAAGATCAGATGGTTTCCATTTTATGTGTTTTAAAGGTATATATGATGTTTAAAGTATTAAAGCAGAAAGGTTTAGGTGTTTAAAATAGATGATCTTGCATCAATAGATTTTATCTATGGTGCCTACTGTCATCAACAGCCTACTTTAGAAACAGATGACATTCTATAGTAAGGGGCCGTTCCTGGATGTCAATTTCACATCTAAAAAAGATTCTAATAAAAGCTTTCAAACATGTTTACTGCAAATGTGCGTGGCTGCTTCACAACTGACACAACTGATGCTCAAATATCAGTTTTTCACCTACCTCAAGATGATTGAAATTGCCAAAATAATCAGACTGTAGATGATGCTGTCTACTTCTACTTTTAAGGATGACAGGAGATAAGTTTGCAATCCAAAACACGTATGTGTTCATATTTACACGTTGGTCTAAATATTAGCACAAGGCTTTAGAAAGTGATGTCAGCATATGTTACAACTGCTGAGCTACAGGTAATTCTCTTAAAAGTCATTCCAAAACATTATTTTATGCTTTTTTCTTATTTGTAAAATATCTGCCTTGGCATCTTTTTCCTTTTGCTCTCATATCCAAATTAAACAACAACCTCTTCACAACAAGTTCAGCAAATTCAGTTAAAAAACCCTTTTAAAGCCACAGTCTGTAATACCTCTTTCTTGATAAGAGTTTATCGATAAAAACCAGTTGGCACATTAAGGTCTACCTAGCTAAGGGTAGAAAAATCTGACCTTTAAAACATTGCAGCTGTACAGCCAGTGAGTCCCTTTAATACATACTCTCATTACATGCTGTGTACAAAAGATGATCATGGAGCAGGAGAAGAAGCATAGTGTAACACGCTCTATGTTTTTTGTGTTTCTGTTCCAGCAAAATCCTAATCCTCTTCTTTGTAATTTCTTTTTTTTGCCCTCAGACTGTGTGGAAATAATCTCTGGCATCAGATCTGTGAAGATCCTAAAGAGAATTGGCAGCCCCAAGGGTATATGGACCAGAGATCCCAAGTCCTCCAGGCTGTACATCTTTAATGGCACATCAGGAGACACAGTCTACGAGTTCAAATCAGTTCGTGACTTTTCCAGATCTCTGGGAGTGACCGGTAGCAGGAAAATCCACCTTCCCTTTAAGTGGACTGGTCCTGCTAGTGCTATTTATAATGGCTTTTTGTATTACATAAAGCAGGAGACTGATACAGAAGTGCAGGTGGTAAAATTTGACCTGATGAATGGTTCTGTGACAGACAGCGCCATTTTCCCTCTGGAGAGGCATGCTAGTCTTTACACTTTGAATCCTGAGACTGTTGCAGACCTTGCAGTGGATGATGAGGGATTGTGGCTCTTGTTCACCCCAACCGACAGTGAACCAAACATTAGCCTCGCAAAGATGGACACTTCCACGCTTGACATAGAACAAATCTGGGACACCCAGTGCCCGCGGGAGAATGCGGAGGCGGCTTTTGTACTGTGTGGGACTGTCTATGTCATTTACAACACCCGCTTGGCCAGCCGATCTCGAGTTCAGTGTGTTTATGACGTGACTGGCATGATGGTCAATGAAGAGGCTCCTCTGCTGTACTTCCCTAGGAGGTACGGAGCCCATGCTAGTCTGAAATACAATCCTGAAGAGAAGCAACTTTATGGGTGGGATGATGGTTACCAAATCATTTACAGACTGACTACAAAGAGGAAACTCTTAGCTTTGACAGCAAATAAATAGGCTCATGTGTATAAGATGTAGAATAAGACAAGTTAATTTCTTCTATCCATTTACCTGGATATCCTTTGAGAAACGTTTGGAAATGTGGTTGCTGTACAAGGAAAGCTTTAGTACTGTAGATACTAAACATTGTCCAAAAATTAATTAATAAATATATGTATTCATATATACAGTTAATGTTTGTACTCTTCTAAATGTGGTTTGGTTTGTGTGACACTTAACCAAACCATAGAGTAAAAGATGAGAGAATAAACTAAAAAAACTCAATTCAAAACATTAACCAATACACTAATGTCACAATTTAGCAAAAGAGGAGCATTGGTTACGCGTGCACGTTATCTCTACTGTGCATGTATACAGTAGTGTATATATATATAGAAAGATGATAGTGGAAGTTTATTTTTTTACTACCCAAGTCAGCATGTTGAAAACACACAATTGGGGTATAAGCATAGAAAATCCATAACTTTTTTGTGTAAATATCAGTTTTGTTAAATTATTCCAACGTACGACTGGAACACAAACTGGCTTTTAAACTGCTGTTCATTTTTCTGATTTCTAATTTGATAAAATCTTTATAAAAAGATAAGTCTTTGGTCTTCGACACCTCCCCAAATTTTTTTTTTTACCAGCCAATATCTGTTAAGCCATTGTGATTTTTTCTGCCCGTCTCTCTCAGAGACCTTTTTGCAAAAATCTTTAACCCAAAAATAAATAAATAAATACATTTAAAAAAAGGAAAAGGCAATTACAGAACACTTAATGCTGCATTTTGTTTCCTTCAATTTTACTTTATTACACATTGGATCATTGAGATTAGCTAAAACCTTTTCGTCTTAACCAACATCTCTATTTTTACAAATATAAAATGTTTAGTAAAAAATTGACACCTTAGAGCTATTTTAACACGTGAAAAGGATTTCTAGATCATATCAACAAACAGTACAATTTTTTAGGCAAAACTAGAAGGTTTTAAAACGGTCCATAAACGGAGGCAATTGATATAACAGGTTCCACCAACGATGAAAACACACCACATTGTCAGAGAAATATGACCATCATAAAATACTTTTTTTTTTTTTTAAAGGAGGAGAAACAACACAATAATTCATCCACTTGTTAAGATAGTAGAAATATATTAATTTCATTAGTCAAAAGAAGAATTTTAATATTCAAATAATTGAATTACAACAGAGTGTTGATGCTACGGTAGAATATGTCAAGCATAAACAGTGCAATGACTCATTCTTGCTCTAGCAAGTGGCAATTAGAGAAATGCCACCGTTCTGTGGAAGCTGACCTGTCCGCCCAACAGCTTCCCCCGCTCTGTCATGTTAGGCATTCAGTTTAACACCAATGTGCCAAAAGTCTCGCTTTGGGTAAATGTATCCACTACGGAAATGTCTAAAACAGACCTTTCTGCTGGATTCCTGCTGAATCCATCTGCTTGTGTCTTGGTGTCTGCCTGTCTGTCTCTAATTTTTTCATGACATACTCTGTGACATAAAGTAAAATACATCTGTACAAACCCTACCACACTATAAGCTGTTATTGCTGTTAAGCAATATTTGTGCCAGGGATCATCTCCAGTTTTCAGTTTCACATACTTTGTTCTAACTGTGATAATACGTTTGACATCAATTACTTTTTTTGGAGGTTCAAACTGAAACACAAACTAAAAAAGGGTGCTGCAATAAATTGGACCTGATTTACATATTTTAGTATTTTCTGTTTTCTGTTTTTTCAAAACAATGACTGAGAACGATCACAGAACTGACGGGCACTGTAGAAAATCCCACAATGTCATAATAATTTACAATATAATAATTTTCAGCATTACAACATAAAACAATCATAAACCATTTCAAATACAAGATAGATGTGGTTGTTATCTTACATATTTTAGAATTTACTGCCTTTTATTTCTGCTTGCAAACAAAAGATTCTGTAGCAATAATAATAAAGTAGATTACACAAGTGGCAGACACTGCAGCAGATGGTTATTTGCAAAATCTAAAAATGAAAGTGAAGTCCCTGCCATTACCCAATATGAGTCTGATGTGAGTCACTAATATGAATAAGGTGAGTTACGATTCAATGGGGGCCGCAGTGGTGCCAAGAGTTTACATTTAAACAGAACACAATGCAAATAATCACTTCAGCCTCAAGCTGTGGAGTTATTTAGACTAAAAAGTTCCAGATCAAGTTAGTTTCACCCCCTATGCCATGTGCTTCATGCACACACAGTGATATACAGTCATCATCAATATATATACAAAAAAAAAATGCAAGATCACAATATGCCATTGCAGAGATTAGAGGATGTACTGACAAAATAAGCTGTAATACGATTAAATAAAGCATCTAACTACAGTATTCAAGTAATATTTTTTGAGAAAATTGTTGAGACAAAATGTATTTGTTAAGCATTTTAAACCATCGGTTTTTATATGTTATATGTTTAAATGTAACCTTTAATTTTTTTCAAGAAATAATGTTTCAGTATAGTAAATGTTGAAAACATGACATGTTTCAATGACATGTTTTTATGTGTGTGTGTGTGTGTGTGTGTGTGTGTGTGTGTGTGTGTTTGTGTGTGTGTGTGTGTGTGTGTGTGTGTGTGTACATAAATGTAAATCGTGGTTCGTTAACATACATGCTGCATATAGACTACTGTAACGCTAAAATATTGCCTTTAAAAGATTTATGGCTAGGACTCCTTTAAATGCCACCCAAGGACTGCCTAAAATAGTTATTGAAAGTAAAGGAAAGTGTACTATCCTTTATTTAGCTTGCTGGCCTGAAGTGTCAAGCAACAGAAGAGGAGCAATAGTCTGAAACTCCAATTCTTCCTATACTTCCTCTGTCCTATCTTTATCTTTTAGTGTTTTTCTGTGCTGTTTTGGTACTATACACCTTGTAAAACAGTATTTTTTCAGGGCAGAAATTATACCATTACACACTTTATGTGCGAGCCACATCATCAAGGCATGTACCACAGGATACATCGAATAGTACTGAGCTAGGGATGTATTCTAACTAAGCAACAGAGATATGTGCGACTTGAATTTGATAGCAAAACCTTTCGAGACTTACACAAAGTGACAGATTTTGCTCTCAGGCTAGCAAAAGTACGTAAACATTAGCAGAAAGAGAAACCTTTACAGTAGCTATGTGGAAAAAAACTAAACGAGGAAAATAGGAGCTCATGAAAGAAAGCTTTCTATAAATGCACTTATTTAGATTGGGATTGATGCATTTTGTTGCAAACAAAACAAACTAAACAACAAAAATAAAATTTATGCAAATCCCCTCGAACAGGCTATTTTGTGAAAGAATAAAAATGAGTGTCACTATGATTTTTTCCTTTACTATTTTCATTATGATCAACAAAACCAAGAAAATTAATAAATAAAAAGTTAAAACATAATTTTTATTCTATTCAAATGTTATATTCTTTAATTTAGCAACAAAACAGACAGCAGAACTTCTGTACATACATATATTTACATTGACTAAAATAAGTAACAAAAATAAACCTAAGAAGTTGACGAAAGTGCTTTTATTGGTGGTTTTGGAAGAAAATTAAGCATTTCTGTTTACTTTTGGAAGAAACTGACCACCAACATGATAAAAATGTTAAAAGTGTGCTAGAATCGTCCCTATTGATGGAGTTCATTGCACCTGAACTCATCAAGCTTCACTTGCATTTACACATAGCATTTCGATAGTTATTTTTTTTTAAGAATATGACTACTATGTCTTCATGACGTTGTGAATTTCTGACGTCTCCTGGACTTTTCGACTGCTGAGGAACAAGGTTGCTCAACTCTGGATTTCATTTTTGTTTTTCTTTTTAAAAGCTACACCAAAGCTGTGGACCAAACATCAATCAGAGATATAGGTTCTAGCCGTCCTATCACCAAAGTCATCTTAAGTTTAAAAGAAATAGGCAATATAGTAAATAAATGTTAAAGCTAATTATAAGTAAAAATTAATTTTGAAAAGAATTAAGACTTCAAAAATAAATGTAAGAGAACCACAGACCTCTAAAAGAGATTATGTTTATGATCATCTCAGTTTTTCTCTCTTGGCAAAGCATTTGCTCAGCTTCCCTTTGTGAAACACCAGCTGCTTTCATGGAGCGATATCCAACAGACCTTTTTCCATCAAAGAGACTCGATGGCTCGAAGTTGAAACCTCTGTTTTTACCAAGTCCTTTTCGAAGCCACCAAGCTCATTTTACCTCAGCTTGGACAAAACAACAATCAGTGTCTGAGGACAGGATCTCTAGCCAATCTCTGTGAAAACAATGCTAGCTTTGGATCATCACACCGGCCTCGTTGAGAAGTCTGAGCTTCACACAGCTGACAGACAGAAAGTCCTAGTTCAGTACTTGGGAGTACCGTGGGACAAAACTCAAGGATGTGAGAGGGGTGGGATTGGAGGAGGGAGAGGGGAGAACGGAGAGGCAGTAGGATTGTGTTTCTCCTTAAGCACACGGACAGGAAGTAGATCAAGAGCAGGGAGGAAACTCCTTCTGGGGTGTTGATTCACAGGTAGCTCATCTCAGGGACTAGCAGGGGGCCTCGGTGAGGGGCAGGAGCCCTGACTGTCGAAGCTGGCAGTTCTTGCCTTCCACTGTGGGAGACACAAACACAAGACAGTTATTCAGTCGGCGCATGCTGCAGCACTTCTGTTACAAAGCAAATAGAAAGATAATCCAGGTACAAACGTCTGTGAAAAAAAAGTATTATGAACTAATTTGCCCCCACAATACTGTGCTTTTCTTAGAAACCTAGCACTGTGTCTTCATTGCTTTAAAGTTTTAGCCTAGGTCTTGTTAACTCCTATTTAGAGAATTAGCCAAAAGTTAGACACACTTTATAATTAAAAAAAAATCCTTATTTTCTTTAAGTTAATGTCATGGTTCTCAATCTAAAAAAATGAGGAGGATTTCTGTTTACAATAGAAGGCTTTATTGAGCGGATAGAGAGACAAGGGCTTCATATGGGGTAATGCATTGCTCATTGTTCTAGCCCAGGGTGAGCTGATCCGAAAAGCAAAGCTGTTACTTTAGTAAAATACATCTTGCCTCACAGCTATATTTATAAGTACCTCTCCTTACCCTTAGAAATACGTTGGTTGCTGGGTTCTGCCTTTGTTACTTTTAGAGTCTGAGAAAAGTGGCCTCACCATCGGCACCTTAAAAGGAGCCAGTTAAGCTGCGCAAAAGGTGGACAAGCTCTGAGCCTGCTTTTATGTATTTTATGTTGACGTCAAATTCATCTGCTCACTTAGGAATTTTTCAACCTGACCTTCTTCTCAATGTCGCCTAATTGATGACAGATTGCCAGTCCTGAACGTCCTGCCATATAATGGTGCCATCTGCACGAAACTTTGCCACTATTGTGCAGTTATAAACACAAAAACATTATGGATGTTTTTTATTTTGGTGAAAGAAAACAGTAAATAAAAAATAGCTCTCTGATTAAGAAAACATATTGTATAAATACTAAATGGACACTTTAGTTCGAGATATACCAGGTGGGGAAAATTTGTCTTTAAATGGGCCTTGTTCTATTAACCGGAAATCTCCACTTCTTCCATGAGAACTTCTAAGATCTTACTTACTTCCTTCTCAGATTTCTTGGACTCCAGGAGGGGATGCCAGTGTGCGATAGGTTTCCGTGGGTAAGCCAACATTTCATTCCAGTGGTCCCTGCCAAGTCCCTCAGCATGGCTTCCAACCCTCATCACACCAATGATCTCATTATGGCCCACCCTGTGGAGGCACAAGGCACGTAATACTACGAATAAATCTGATTTAACACGATGCAACATCTCATACACGGCATTTTTCATAATTCCATGAGGACCGTCTTCTAATCAAAGGAGACAGGATTCTGATAGCCCATCCCATTTCAACTGATGCAGCTGATTGTCTCTGTGGCATTTAAACTGACTCACTTCGAACGTATTACAGCTGATCTTGGTTAACAATTTAGTAAACTGTAGACAAATGCAGATTTTCTTTTAATCCAAAACTTCCTAGAGTATAAAGACGACCTAATTACATGTGTATAAGATAAGGCTATAAACAAAACACAAAGATGTAGGAATCGTATCCTGCAGGTATCCACTCCTTTTGACAACGAAAGGAACAGGAAAAGAAAAATATCCACAGGCTGACCTTTAACATGCATGCTCTCATTCTGTCAGCTGTCTGCATTGCAACCCTTCCTTTTACATTGCTTGGTCATTTTCTGTCACAAAGAACCATACTGCACTGCTTTGGCTCTAACATTTATCTAGACTATATGATTTCAGTGTTTACTCTACCAAATAGTAATTACCTACCAACAGATTCTTGTCATTACATCGACATAGTGTGCTTATGCAAATTTGCCTAGTCCATGATGATGTATTTACTCTCTGTGATTTTTCGTATTCCTTATTAATATAACCAGGGTTGAAATGAAATCCAGAAAATATAGCTATTCGCAATTAACTCATGCTAAAATAGAGTTGTGATCATACTTTTACAAAGCCGCAGAGTGGTTTCAACTGGGTAACTTTTGTTTTTCTATTAAATCATAATTTTCATCGGTATGTTGCACTTATTCATCCAGTGTAAGCAATTTTTCTTTGAGACAACTATTACATGTTTTAATGAATTGTAAATTGTCCAGTAAAAACATGGCTAATGACTAAAGCTCTGTATTAACGTACAAATCGTAATCCATGACGGAGATGTGCAGGCTGACGCTGTCCATGCTGTCTGGAGGGATGTCAAAGATGATGGCCTCATTGTAGGTGGGATTCAGGTTGTTCTTTTTAATGCTTGTCTTCTTCTTTTTCAAACGTCTGCCATCACAAATGAGTGATACTTTGACATAGGGATCTAATAACGAGACGAAAACATGAGAGAAAAAATATAAAAAAATTACCATATTTGTACATCTTTCTAGTTATTCATCTAATTTTCACTCAAGTAGATTGACTAAAGGGCATTGTTTTAAAAGGCAAAGCTTAAATGTTTACCATCAATAAAGAAGCATCCCTTCTACATATAAAAAAATAGTACCTAAGTTTCTACTTGAGCAGAAAGGCAATGTTGAAGGACCTGGCATCAGTAACGTGCATAAAAGTGACTCATCGCCACGCGTAAACAAAATGGATGTGAGAGCCAAAGATAGCTTCCAAATAGCATCACTGAGGAGAGCTTCCTGAATGCTGATTTCCCTCTTTATTTGTGAGTGATAAATCACAGCATACCATCAATCAAGCCAAGTTTCAGTCATTTGTAAGCTGCACTGGATCTATAAACAGTTGGATACGCTGGGAGGCACAATCCAATGGATTTGGGCTTACAATGCACACACTGAAATAATGGCAGACATCAAAAGCTCTGACAACTAAGCGAATTACAAAATTGTGAGTCACATCAAAGCCGTGAAATGCCATTAAATGTGTGAGGAAATAAACACCACATTCTTCCCGAATAACATCTTACTCTGGCATTTAAGGCCTAATAAATGTCACCGTTTACAAGTGATATCCCACTCGTAGGGGATGGTTTAATAGAGAAGTTGGATGGCATTCTATTAAAATTACACACTGCCTGCAACTATTTGCTGACAAAGTTTTATTCTTTCAGGTGCAGGGTATTAATAACTGCTGAAATAATCAGAATTCAGACATGCAGAATATCTTCCACGGCTTCTTCATTCTCTCCGACATGCCTACAAATGGGTTTTCAGAACAAACATCCTTTATTTTGACTCGCTGTCATCGTAAGTGAATCATACAAACAGAACGCAACTCACCAGAGTACCCAGTGATGTCCATGGCCTTGAGGTTCCTGCACTTGATGACGGTTAGTGTGAGTCTGCCAGCGGTTGGGAGGTAGCACAGTGAGAACATGATCTCCCCGAGGTCAACACTTTCCTGTCAGAACAAAACGCAGAGGAAAGAAAAATGGTTTATGTTTAGCCCTGAAGTTTCACTTTACAGTGACCAGATGTTTTTAAAGACTTTATTCTGAAAACTTTTTGACTCTGAATTTCTTGAAATAAATGTAATCTACCTTCCAAACTTTCATTATTTATATACACCTGAAAAACCTCGGCATTGTTTTGTCTTGTTTTTTTTTCTTGATAGATCTACACATACCAACACAAGGATAACTATAGGAGAAATGATAAATTGTCACCACGTTAAATAAACAAAAACTACAAAGTGTAGCATGCATTTGCATATGGCGCCCAGTTTTTGGTTAACCCTATACAAAATCCTGTTCAAACTATTTCATTGCACCAGTGTGTAATTTAAACTTTGCATGGATGCAGTCTTTAAGTTGTTTTCAAAATTTCATCGTTGAAACCAAGAAGCACAAAAACTTTCTACATAAAGTTCAAGGTCAGTTCTAGTAAAATACCTGAAGTGTTTTTTCCAGATTGCCAAAACCTCAAATGTAACTTTTTGAGCTAGTGATTACTAGGAATCTGAGAAAACAAAAGGTGAAGTAATACAATTACTTTAAAAACTGCAAATGGACCAAAAAAACCTACTTACCTGAGATTCTAAGATATTTTAATCTATTTGAAACAGTGGAAAATCATCATTTGGAAAATCAGTATTAACACCAAAGAGCTCAGACAGCTTTTATTGGCTACAATAAATTCCTTATTTTTAAAATGCCAGCTGCATGTTTGGGAAGGATCTCGATGTTTGTATTGTATATATGACATAAAGGGGGACATTTAATGTAAAAATAATATAATGTATGACATGTAATGTATAAATAATTAGATTTGTTCGTGATGACATGCTGCAACAGGTATAAACAATTAAAAATCCAATCAAAGTCCAGTACATTGTCAAATTATTCATTTTAAGTTTATTAAGAAGAATAAACATTGTAAAGCTATTTTCTCAAAATATTCAGTTGGTCAGTTTATTTCTTTTCTCAATTTGTATTTGTGTTTTTATTTGTATCTGATTTGTATGTGTTAAGGGCAAGACGTCTCTGTGAAAAGAATGTTCATTATCAGAGATGCACTGGTCAGGCTTCTGCTGGTAGATATGGATCCAGCGGTCTTTAAAAACAGGCCCCAAGGTGTGGTGTCTTATAACCGTTAGACGTGCCCATAGTCCATCACACCTAAATCAAATGGTTGGATCCTCTCATTGTGCAGTGAAGTTCTCCAAAGCCTGACTTATGACCTAATTAACTAACACAGATTTCCATACATTATTTGGGATACATACATTATTTGAGGTATAATGCAAATTGAAATATATTTATGTAAATATATACATGCTGCAGTGTCCTGGATAGAGACAACATATTTGAGTCCAACGCACAAAATTTTGCATTTAAATATGTTTCTTTGACTTCAGGCTAATTTGCTGTGAACTCAAAATTTGTTCATAGAACATACATTTTTGAAATGATCAGTTTTGATGCATTGAGAAGGAAAAAAGGTTGATTTTTTGTATCCCTATTTTTTTTGATACGTTATCTCAGGTTTGTATCGTTAATTTTAGAAAATATGTTCATCAGTTTTCATCAGTCATCAGTCTAATACATTAGATCTCATTAGTGATTTATAATTAACTTTGAACCAGGGTTGCACAGAGTGAAAGGGAACATATACGCAATATTTATTTTTTAGTAGTTTGGGTGTTGTTTAATGTGCCTTGTTTAATTGTCACCAGTCTACCAGATAGTATCTAGGTCTGCAAGGATATGAATAGAGCTTTTTGAAATGCATATAATTAAAGTTATTAACCTGCCATAGCTAATGTGTCAGTATTGTATACAGTTTTGTTGTTTTTCTGAAAACAAAAAGTTTAGATTGGGCCCTTTTATGTTTCATCTCCATATTGGCAAAGAACAGTACACTAGAAAATTTGGCAGGCAGATTTAAACTGAACAAATTTAAGAATGAAGCACGACTTTCATAAAGAAAGAAAGCCCTGGGTTTCCAATTCTGGGGTCTTTCTTGCCCTTGGGTATGAGTATGTACACATGTTTTTTTGTCCTTTCTGTTCCAATAGTATTTGATAATAAGCTGTTCAGGGTTTACCCAGCTTCTCGACAAATGCCTGCTGGAGAAAGGAACCAGACCCCCTCTGAGACCCTACATGGACAAGTGGGAAAATGTAATGCATGAATGAGTTTGAACAATTGAAATGTAAAAAACAACAGATGCTTTGTAAATATATGTCCAATAGCAGAAAAGTTATTTTTTTCTGAGTCCATAAAAAGCTCCACTTTCACTATTGGTCAGACACATGTGGTATTTATAAAAAGTGATAGAGAAAAGATCACAAATCAAATACAGGTAGCTTCACTTTAACTAATAATTTAGGTAATCGAGAATGGAATATGTTCCAGGCAACCACATAAATCTTCCTACAAATTAACTTGAAGTTATTTTGAGCAAGTCCTGTGGGAGTCCCTACTGAACTAATATTATTATAGTGGAATGAGTGTTCTCATATCTGCTATTTGGGCTCTTAGCCCCATCAACACTACTAAGGTCTCACGGAGCCCTAATCACACCGAATGAGCCTTGGAAGAACTGCAATGATTTGCAAATCCATAAGCCCCCTGTCAGAGCGCCACAGTCTTAACTCCACACATACAGCTGCAATCCGGATTTCTCAACTGCGTAAGTGTAGGATTCAGCTTGAAGGGTGGGAAGGTTCACCAGTAACGTGGGAGTACAGAAAATGTGTCAAGCTTTATAAAATCATAAAGTGACACTTTGATTGTCCGTGTAGAATCCTGGGCTGTTTTGGAGGGTGTTAGTAACATCTGCACAGCATGAATCTCTTTTAGGAACAGTGGGGTAGTATACTTTTTGTGTAAGGGGCTTACACGAAATATTTTTACTTCAACCAAGATGACAATGCCCTGCTGTAAAATATGAGGCATGCAAAACATCTTTATTGTATTAAAGGATCATGTCTATGTTCTTGTTAAATAATGGCATGTTCTATCTACAACACTACTAAGCAATGGCGGATACAACACTGAACAAATGTCTTACAAAGACATACAAAAGATGACATTGCTTTCAATAGATTCATAGTCAAAGAAGAAGGTTTCTACTACATTGTGTAAAATAGGTAAAATAACTGCAAGGCTGATGAGATGGGCTAATAACCCTTAAAGTCTTGGGATAAAATTTCCAGGAAACCCCTGGTGTTTGTCAGGGCTAGACGAAATCCATCAAATCTTAAGACCCATTCTAAAAATGCTTATTCTAATAGTTCAAACCCTAAGTATACATTAATATGCATTAATACGTACAGTAGATACCAAATTAGGAGTACTGCAAAATCTAACACTTAACTTTTTCCTCGTCTCCACTTTTTGGCGAAACATTCAATCAGTGCAAATTTAAATAAATGCCGTTTCCAGACCAGTTCGTTTACAAACGTCAACCAATAGCATGCCAAATAGCATTGCATCCATGGAGTTTTCTTTACACTTTTTTAAATAAAAAAACAGTATGCAAATGTCCAGGAAAAATCCTTTCCACAGAAAATTCTGTGAAAACTATACCATGCATAGGAAATGGTCCACTATATTTATATTTTCCTATATTTGTATCCGTCTATATCCGTGTGCATTTCCATTCCGCCTCTTTCACTCTGGTACCCCTAAAGTAAATTCTCTTCAGAAGTTACGTAGTTACATCTCTATGAATACAGCTTGTGATAGAAAAATATTTTCCACTATAACTAAGACAACATATTGTAATGTTAGGAACTAAGTTTGAAACAATATATTGCATTTGAGTGGAGGGTAGCTGTTTATTCCAGTCAAGTGATGGGCAGCTACCTGGCAGACCAAAAAACAGTTTCATGTGATGTCTGTGTTGCTGTTATGCACCTATGTGTCTAATATTAAAATTGTTTCATGCTCCAGGATTGCTAGAGTTTCTTAGGATACTGGGTTGGTTAAACTCTCAGATGCGTGCACAGTATTTAAAAATCCTGACTGGGTGGTTCTTACTTAAAACTGTAGTGATTCCTACTAAAAACCAAAAATGTGTTGGTGTTTAGTGATAATATTCCAGTTTGCTTGATTTCGAGCTCTACTAAAGTCCCATGAATAATTGAAAATGAAGCCAGGATCTGCAACACATCTGCGTGACCTTTACAATCCGTCAGAGGCAAGTTCGCAATAGTAAGGTATAAAAAGCTATTCTGACTTTGTTACTCTGTAATATTTTATTCAGTGGTTTAGGATAATAGACAGAATTACTTTCAAGAAAGTTCAATCACTTTTGTAATGTGGTTTCCTTTTTATTGAATTATTCCATTGTTTCATTGACTATATATCTCTCACCTTTGCTGGTAACCTCAATCTGATAAATAGTCACCTCTATTCTATGCGAATATCCAGTGAAATCATTAGGATAATGCTTAATCAATGGCACAAGACAAATTGCTTGGGATGAAAATATATCTATTGTCTGTAACCTCTTTAATCCCTATCTTAAAGGTCGAGGTTATCAGTATACATCTTTCTCTAATCAGAAAACTCAACAGTACAAAACATAGAAATGTATTGGTATCTTCTGCTTTCATTAAGGGCAAAATTGCTCTACATAAAGCATTTACATCTGCTTTTTGTTTTTCGACTGAAAATGCACCATCTGTCCATTTTTTAACATTACCTATCCTGGAGTTGATTTGAGCAAGGCGTTCTGTCATAAAATCAATCAGTGGTTCAAATAAGTTAGTGTGCCAAGACAGGCTGTGTGCTTTTTTGCCCACAAAGCAATAATGTTGAGATTATTGAACAACCCATGAAGAAGTTCAACAACAGCAGCGAGGGGAGGTGTCAGATAATGGCACCCTGTGGAGGTGATAAAGTGACAAGGGCTCTGTGGCGCCTAATGTGCTCCCAACAAGGAGTAAACATGTCATTCCTGAAAATGGCATCTAGAAACTGTTACAAAGTAACTTAGTTTAGAAGTTACCAGTATAACAGTGCCCCCCAATATTGTATTACCACCTTAGGTAAATATTTGTGAGAAGCTTTTATATGTGATCTGAACATTTTTAATTAAACCATTGTATTTGAGCAAATGTAATTAATAGAAAATATATATGTCTTAAGTTAAAGCTCTTCTATTATACGTAATAGCGGGGTTTGCTGTATGCTTACAGGACTATGAATGGAAACCCCTATAACGCGGGTCACCTTTCACGTCTTTGCTGCTTCACAGATTGTTTTGGTGCAGTTTCTTTCACAGTGCAATGTGTTCTGCATCCTGATTGGCTAAATACAGCGGAGTCAGGATGCAGTGGCAGGAAGCATGTGCCTTATGATACAACAATGTTTCCGACTGTACTTCATATTGATGATTGTAATTATTATTTTGAAAAAGTCATCTTTTTTTCCCCATAAGAAAACGTTTATACTTTTATTTATTAAACAAATGCTTGGGTCTGAAAATGGGGTTTGTTCTTTGGTTTCAGTGTATTGTACAGGTTTTGTTGTATAACAGTTTTAAAAAAGATAAAAGTTGCTACTTCACGGACTCCCCCGCCTTGAAAACCGAGGGATCACTTTACTTTAGTTAGGTGAGAGTGGTATTGAGCAACAAAATCATCATAGGTGTTTTTGCCCCCCCAAAAAAGGAAGGAATATGAAAAAAGCAACTCATGCCTACTATTACAGTAAGCCTGTTTGGAGTTCTGTAATACTGTGCAGCCACCATGGTAATGGGTTCTTTTGGTTCTTCTTTTCCCATGTTTGTATTTTGAAATGATCGTCCTTAGTTAATCTTTGTTTTGATTAGTTAAAGTATAGTTTCAGTTTTTACTCTATTTCGGCCAATTGTTAGTTAGATCTTTTTTAATGTTTTCTCCTGATGTTTGAATTTTTTTTTACTTTTTGTTGTCTCTGTTTCCACTGTGGTGTTTAACCCTCCTGAAATTTTCTCCCTGTGTCCCTCAGCCTGCCTTCCCACTCTCCCCTCACAGCTTCAGCCTGCTTGTGTTTTACTGATTGTACTCAACGGACTCCTCTCAATGCCTTTGGTGTTTAAGCTGGTGTTTTTTGGTCCCTAGTTGTGCTGTTTTTTGCTGGTGCTCTACATCTTTCCTAATCATTTACTTGAAATGATAAGTCAATGATTAAAATAACCTCATCTCATTTGTGTCTGTCAACATCCTGTTACCACATCAGTTCTTCATCCCCACATACCCTGACTGAATGGTTTCATGATGTCTTTTAAACACCAGGATATAATTTGACGGCCCTCTGCCAGGTTAACTAACATCTAAGGGCCTGGCAGCCCGGGTTTTATAAAAAGAACAAAAACACTTACAGCATCTAAAATAATTAGAACTACCTATTGTGGTTATTATTAATAACACCTTGAGATGCTATCATTTGCACACTGGAAAGTGTCTTTCCATTACTGCAGAAGATAACTTCTACAGCCTTGATAACAGCAAACGCCAAGTAACAAGAGCGATGCTCCTGGACAGGCCGCTTTAGACATGCCCTTATGCTCCCATTTACCATATACCAGGTTTTTTGGGTAATAGGAGAAAGCTGTAGTAGCCAAAAAGAAAAAGGAAAGTCTATGCTGTGAGTAGCTAGCCTGGGATTTTTAACCATGATCTACTTGCTGCAAGCCAAAAGCACTACCAACTGTGCCGCCATGCAGCCTACAAGCCGGTCAGACTTGATGGAAAGAAATAATTCAGCTAAATCCAAGTAAATCTTATAAAGATGGAGTTGAAATAACAAAGTGTCTAGCAGTTAAAGGGATACAAATAAAATACTGTATGTTTACTGTATAGTAATGTCATAATAAATGTGTAGATAGAAGGACTGGTGACATGTGTAGGGTTTACACTTCCTTTTGTCAAATAATGGCTGGAAACAAACAGCAGCCGGATACAGATGATAAATGAATAGATGTAAAGAAATAAATAATAACAAGCTGATTCTTACACTTGTAGCATACTGGATGCTCCTCCATATGTTCGTCTCCCTCGACAGGTCTGACATCTCGAACAAATTCTCGAGCTCCACTTCGCCGATCATATCGTGTCGTGAAAATCTGTCAAAGTCAAAGACGCTCATGTGGAGCTTCCTGACGGGCAGCTCATCATAAGGCACGGGAAACTGGAAGCTTTCGTTGAACGTTGGGTTGAGCGTTTTCCGATGGACACGAGTCTGGAACTTCTTGCGGTCAGGTAGCAGGTACACCTTCACGTACGGGTCAGAGGTACCGCACAAGTCCTTGGCAGGTAGGTCAACAGCCCTGAGGATATTAACGAGCAATGCCTCGTTTTCATAGTCGTACTTGAGAGAGAAGTGGATCCTGCCGCAGTTTTTTTCACTGCCGTTCTTAGATGATTCCTCTGACTCTGAGGCCTTCTGCTGGTATAACTCTGGCTGGATGCGACCCAGACTAGTCGGCTTTTCATCCCTGTCCACCATGTAGTCATATCCAAGATCTAAACTGCCCACCTGCCTGGGGAGGTGCCTTTTGAATGAGTTGTGCCTGATGAGACAGAACCAAGTAGATAGTGTTTGTGTTAAACGGCTACAGTGAGGACACAGAAAATAACTGTGGGAATTTCTTTGATTAACAGAGTCAGACCAACTCATGTTGACAAAAGGGCATATTGTTTTTCATTTTTCATTCCTAGCAACAGATTGTAACAAGTCTACCAACACAAATATCTCTTATCTGAAGAAAATCTAAATATACTGAGCAAATAAAAACAATATAAACACTTTTCTTGATCTCGTCCTTCTTTCTCAAGTGTTAGTTTGGTATGGCCCAAAATTTAAGGTGAGGAGGTTTGACACATGTTGCTAGTCAGATAGGTTACATACACTCAAAGTGTCATGAATATAATGAATGAAAAAAAAACTTAAAACTACTTCTGTGATGGTTAAGCAGACTGCCATTAAGCATGTGGACTGGCACCGACCTGCATCCTTTAACAAATGTGTGGAAAGGGCCTAAAAACAGACAACTAAAAGAAGATAAAAAATGGAAATGCAAACTTTTTTTTTTTACTATTAATTGTCAGTTTACATTCTTTTTTTTTTTTTTCTATTTTGAGAGATGGCTTTCTGTTTTCTGAATAGAAATCACCTTTTTGCATGTATAAAAATAATTGTTGCATAGCTAGTTATAATAAGAGTGAAGAAACTGGAGGTTCCTCACTTGTAAGTGATTGCTTCAGCAGTAGTGAGAGAGTCCTTAAAATTATGTAACAATGCCCGATTGTATTCAGTATTTTTTTGTTTTGTTTTTTGTTTCCAATAACATAGCCTAAATATTGGTGGGTATTAATCCACAATATTAAATTTCCTAAAGAAACCAGTCAGGCTGTGACCAAACCTCAGCAATCTGATAAATGTGTCTTCGTCTCATGTCCTATTTATACTCTCTGTAAATTGAAAATATTTTACTCCTAATAAAATGCTCGATGCCAACTAAACAAAAAAGTTTAAATTAAATAAAAGTATGTTTCAGTCATTTATTAGGGAATTGCAAACCTCCACATTGTGGAAATAGTGGTTTTGTTTCTAACTGTTATTTCTTTATTCTTTAGCAACACATAAAAATGCTCCAAAACTCACTGTGAGATTTGTATTCACTTCCTCCTTTGAGTTTTAATAAAGGTTGAATTTATTTGAAAGATTTTTACACATCTTTAACAGGCGTGTTAATGAGTTTGGAAGGAACAATAAAAGAGGCTTAATAAAAAACGGAAAATGGCTTCTTAACCTCTTGCAAATATACTTTAACGTGTTTCTGGTACAACATATGGAACATTGCACTTGGTTTCATTAATTAGTTTGAGGATTCTTATCAGCTTTCTGAGAAATTACTTACAGAGAGTTGCAGCTAAATTACACCCAACAGCCACACTATACTTTCCATGAATCTCTGCAAAACCAACTTGCAGAAAACCTCCATTTGAAAATGGAGTCATTATGTTGAGGTTATTCTTCGACCGTTCCATGAAAAAGTGATGCAGCTTGAGGTTATTTCCTATTTAGATACGCTCTATTCCCACTTGGAATAATGGCGTGTCTACAATGCATGTTAACAATCCTGCATTCATTGCCAGCATACCAGCATATTTACATGACAGTTTTATATGTAATGCGGAATGCATTTGAATGCATCCATGTGACTAACCGTGTTGAGGAGGCCGGCTCAGTAGTTTGTCTCTGCATGCGCTGTGTGCGGCGCAGGAAGTGCTCCCTCATGGAGAGCTGCACATCGGCGGGGATATCAGGGGAAGTACGGCTTATCTTCACAGCCCCCTCTAGGAAGCCCATCGAGCCCATAGGGTCTTTCACCTTCTCTGTCGCCATGGTGACCACTGACTGCTGGGGACTGGGCAGTGGGAGCTGTGGCTGGAGCGGGCAGCGTTGTAGGTCACAGGCCGGGCTGAGAGATGGGCTTGGAAAGAGGGCCTTGCTCCGCCACGGCACCCAACAGAGCTTCCAGGAGACTAATGTGAGAAGACCCAGCAGAGCGAGGCCGCAAACAAGAAACACAGCAAGCACGAGGCCAAAAGAAGCGTCTGGTGGTGAGCCGCAGGGACCAGAAGCAGAGGATCACACAATATGGACAAACAGATGGTGATTACAAGGGTGAGGGAGGACACACAGAGAGAAAGAGAGTCTATTAGAGTATGCCTTTTTAACAGTCTGCTGCTGCATCAGTGGTTACTATAGAACAGTGCATTGCGTAAGTACAGTAAGAGACATCCTCATACATATTTTAAGCAACCATTATACAGCTCAGCCGAGGGATAAGGAAAGTCAACATAATTTAAATGCAACTGTAGCTTGCTCCTAGTTTCCACCAACTCCAGTTTTCTTTGACATGTCATTAGCTGTAGATGGAATATTTTAAATGTGAGAAATGATTAATAAAAACAAATAAATTTACTCTGACACACCCTAAGCAAACAAGCCAGAAACATACATGGTGTTTTAAGCAACAGGGCAAACACAAAATGAGTGCATAGTCAAACCAATTCATTTTCAACAATGAGCTGCACACACAGAGCTGGACATTCACCAAGAAGGCTGTCGAGCACCCTGCAGGGAAGCACAATGCACGAAGGACTAAATCCACAGGGAGGTGTACTCAGTCTACATGTTGCCTCTTTGCCTTTAAATAAATATTAGACTCTGCACCTGCGGCTTGGAGTATCTTTCTTCTCATGCTCTTCACAGGGGATAAACTCTACAGTCAAAAATTTGTTTCCGTGTTCATTTTTCAGTTGTATCTACAATTACATGCACAGGAGAGTTTGAGCTCTTCTGCTTCACACAAAAAAAGACAAAAGGGCTGGACAGAGGCATGCAAGAAAGGCTTTGACTCGACCTTTTCTCACCAAAACTAAAATATGAGCAGTGACATGAGCAGAAACCTGCTGGTGTGCTTCCAGGTTAGATCTGGAGTTTGGTTTACAACGGTGCCGGGTGGTTCTATAGGGAAGGATTACATAAACACTAGATATAAGGGGTCATAATGCTGTAGTCTGACTGAAGAATACTACAAAGCACTCAAGTATGTGTGCAGCATTGGGTCGTACTATTTAGACAATTTAACCCAAATAAACAATAATTAATCATCTTAAAATGAAAGCATGCGTGTCCATTTTCTGTTCTAGAAAGGATGCATGCAGTCATTCTTCTATGCATGTTTGTAAACATGTATATTTTTTTACATTTACTTTAATAAAATATCTTTCCTGGTGGGAAGATCTTTTTTATAACAATTTTGATGATGAAACTTTTGTAAGCACCATGTTCAACATTTACTAATTAGTTTTGCACTTATCAAACAAAAGCTCATAATTTCCCATCTTCCCACTGTTTGCAATTTACCCATTATTAAAGGCTAATGCGGACATAAAAAATCACCTGAAACTTCATTTCTATAAACCATGTGGACTTTAACGCCTTAATGAGTTCATTTAAGACAATTTTTTGGAACACTGCACCCGCTGTTGGTGTACATTTATGTGTGAAGCCAATTACATCCACGCGACCCTTGAGGAATAAAACTGGCTTTTCAATATTACTATGGTTTTTTTATGCTTCTCTTGCTAGAAGAGAATGGAAAATTACATCAAACTGATATTTCATAAACCTACTGTTTTACATTGTTAAAGCTCTTTAAATACACCGTAATACTACGAAATACCACAGAAAAATCCTTTGCTAATTTACAGTTTTCCCAACAATCCCCAAATCTGTCCAGCAATACAAGTATTACACATTTTTCCACCAATGGCTGCTGGGTAATGGTAGAAATCTTCAAGATGTTTCATATCCTGATATATGGTTTAGAAGGTATTAGGGTTCCTTTATATAATTTATAGTGCACATTATTTATTATGGAAATGAGTCAGATTTATTGAGCACTTCTACTCTCATGAACCGTATGTAGTTCACACTCTGAACATGAGACTATATCAAAGCACATTTAATAGTACCCTCAGAATGAGAAGCAGAAGTATCAGTCAACATTTGTGGTATTGATTAACCACATTGGTGTTGACGACGAAAATGGTATGAAGCCAATTAGCATAATTTGTCCACAAGGAGTTAAACTGAAGGATTTCAAAATTTTAATTTTAAAGATCCAACCAAGATATAGCTGGATAAGTGTAACCATCTAATGCAGTTAAAATACTAAAGTTGTCTTTTGTGATTAAAAAAACTACTGTAGCCAATATTAATAAGCCAAATATGGTAATCTATATTATTGTTAACTGTCATGTTACCCGTCTCTTTGCATTGCTATCTTGTACAGAAATCCCAAAAATAAGCAAGTATTAAAGAAAATATTATGAGGAAATAAGACCAAGCTTTATTTTTTGATGTAAAGAACTGGCTTAGAGGTTCTAAAACCTCTACTGTATATTGGGAAACTACAGAACAAATAATAATCAATAGATTTCCTTACACTTACAAAGGTTTTTGTATACCTAGATTAAACTGAACTGTTGTGACTGTAATCAATAGACTGAATATAATTAGATTACAATTAAAATTAGCTTATGTGAATGCTTTTGAATGGGGCTTATCTGACTAAAATAATTTAAAAGAAGTACCCGATTAAACAGATTTGGAGTAGATATTAGCTATTTAATGAAATTAATCTATTGTGTTGTCCTTAAAACTATTAGACACAGTGGAGTAAACAGTTTTGTAACCATTTGAGTAGCTAAAGGTCAATATTTTTGATTTATTAAAGAAACATATATATCAGGAGACTATTTTTTTCCATTTTCCCTCACAATGTTCCCAAATTTCTGGGATTTCTCTTACAAGTTAATTGGAAAGTGCTTTCGGGAAACTTTTTGGCTTTGCTATGCAACAAACCGAATTTCAAGTCTCAGGGATTTATTCCTGAGGAGGATTTCTCAGCTGTCCGCGGCCCTGGCCCTGCGCATGTCATGTGAAATTTCACACAGCTCTCCACAAAGCTTCATCTGGACTGGACTGCCGCTCGCAGTCTTCATCCCTGTTCACAGCAAATCGAAACTGATCCCAGGCTGTGCTCTCAGACACGCTGCCGTACGTCTCAGTCCTTCACAACAAAAATGTGTTGACGGGTTGAGAGTTCTAGTTGAGCGTGTAATTCCTTCTAGTTTTAATGGATTTCTACTGCAGGGACGTCTTTGACACTAAATGGGGAATGACTAACACAGACAGAAGACACGTCCCTGATTCATAGAAAAGCATTCTAAACGTCCGTTATGGTGGATTATTAATGTACTTTTTCACACCGGCTTTGCGCCGTCATGTTTAGATGTGATCTATTTACATTTGCTCGAGCCGACATGATCAAAACATAGTGAATTTGCTGGTAAGTTGAGAATTCCCTGCATACACTGTCTGTACAAACGGTTTTGACTAGATTATTCTGTTACAGAAAAAAAAAGCATAGTAAATTCTAAGGCATGTTTGCTAAGGTTTGCTAGATCAATGAAAATATAATGGCAGACACAGTTTTATTCCATGCTCGATTGAATTGGAGTCATTTGTATGCCCACCTTTGAATGCATCTGAGCCTGAACTTTGATGCTGGAGCTTGAGTGCTGACAGTGATAATAACAATCTTTTCACTTGTCCATCTCCTCTCATGCAATGACTTGAGGTTAACCACATAGTGTGAAAATATCTTTGGTACAGAAAAACAAAAACATGACTCTGTAGGCAGAATGCCAGACATGTGGTCCTAATAGCCTTGTGATTGTTTACTTGGCATTCTGACCTTGATTCATTCCTGTCTGGATGCAGAGGTTACAGAACGTAGTGGGACTATTTGCACTATTGTTTTTCGTGATAACAAAATAAAGGTATGGTCACCAAAAACGCACATGAAAAATAAATATTAAAAGATAAAAACCACACAGAACTATTCATACCCTAAGAATGACTTCTCTTCACAATTTGTCCCATTATAATTGCAAACTTCAATAAATTTTAGTCAGATTATATTTCAGCATAAAGTAGCCGATAGCTGTACAGTTGATTAAAACAATTGAATTAACAGTTTTAACATGATTTTTAAAACCAAAATTCCAAAACAAGGGAGTGGCAGACCTCTGCAGTCAGTCTGCTTTACTTTAATTATACTAAAATTAGTCTGACTAATTTACTAACTGTGACATAGTAACTCATTGGATCGCTCCTGTGGAAGAATACATCCAACTGCACGTGCATTCCATAAATTTCTCTGTGGTAGAATGACAAGAGAAAGGTGATGGTCAAAAGAAAGCCACAGAATTTAGATTTAAATCCAAACTAAATTTTCAAACGTTTAATTCATGTTGGGGACACAACACGCTCCAAAGATAGTTTCCTAAATCTTGCTTTCCTTTCTACTTTGACCCATACCAACACAAATCACCATGAACACGCCCCTTTCATGGTGAAACATCATGGTGGCTGCTTTCTTCACCTTCTTTACCTCAGCTGGCTCACGTAAGCAGGTCAAAATTGACGGAAGGATTGATACAGTTCAATCTTTTTGAGGTTAAAAAATGCTGGAGAGGAGAAGACTCGGACAGCTCTAGTTTAGATGGTAGCATATCAGCATGGTGATGGACTGCAATACTTTGTGTTGGTCTATGGCATAAAGTCTGAATACATTTTGTGGGTGTATTATAAACACACAAAAACACGTGATTTGAAGTGTACCAATACTTGTATTGTAATACTTCAGTATTGTAATATTTTACCCTTGTGTCAACACAAAAAGCAATAATTTCCTGTTTTTTTCAGGCAGAGTCTGCCCATCCCCACAATTAGAACTACCTAAAAGAGTCAGATTGGCCACAGCAGGACCAGATTTGTTGCAAACCTGCCCACTAATGCATATCCTCCTATTGAGAGTGAAAAAAAAGATTTTTATTGCATTTTCCAATCAAGTGTGTTCTCTAAGGTCTCCTGGGACTCATACAGAAATAAATAATAATAATCAAAAAAATACATTGTGCATATTGCGTTTGTACACCCAGATGACTGATGAATGAATTATTGTGTTTCTTAACCGTATGTAGTTAAAATATACGTTTTTCCCAACTGCCCAGAGATAAGCTCCTTTGCACAGAGCCATTATGGTCATCCTGAAAGATGTGCAAATGATTCTGTTGCAAACACATGTATCAAAGTGAAAAACAAACTGCTGTTCACAAGTGTCTCATTGGATTACCCACACACAGTGACATTCTAAGTCTTAGCATCACCACAGATTAACACGTGCTGTGATGAACTACTGATCTCTTGCCAGATTGGAGTTTTTCCATCACACCCAGAAGAAAAGAAAAAAAAAAAACACCAGCTCGTCTCTTCAGCCTACCATCAGCTCTTCAACATCTGCCAGTCGCTGTGCAAACTTTGGCCCTGCCAAAAGATATGTAAAAAACCTTTGTAGCCATTTTTTACTGCAAACCTTGACAGACGAAAGGTTGTGCAGCATATCTTATTGCTTCATATACGGCTTACTTTAAAATTCTAAATCATGCACAAAGGTACGGTATGTTGGCCCACAAAAACATTCAGAGGTCAGAGTAATCAGGGCTGGTAAATGATCAACAAGTGAGTCATTTTGTGGATTTGAAGATTTGATTTAGAAGGCAATGCAAGGTTAGGGTCAAAGAACGTTAGCCTAATTCGCTCCATGGAAGCAGTGGGAACATCTTTTCAACAATGGACAAAAACTCATCCTGGATTGAGAATTTGTCAAGGACTGCAGCCAAACATAACACAATTTTCTGAACTTGGGGGTAATTCGACAAAGTCATAGACAGACCAGAGTTTAAAAACAAGGGGAAAAAAGGGGAACAAAGTTAAAGGACTTTTACAACTGATATTGCTTATTAATGTTCATAAGAAATGTTTTAGCTTGTCGAATTATTAAGTTTGGCAAAGTGATACTTCCTATTGCATTTTGTGTTTCATACGTTGTGCATGGAAATTTTTTTTTTTTACACTGATGTTGAAATGTTGCATTAGAAAAGTCAACAGCAAAATTTTAAATAACTTCCTAAATTTTGAAAGATAAAAAAAGTGTTAATGCTCGCTTAAGGTGGTTTTTAGCTTTCCCATAATAAAGTTATAGCACTAAAGGGTTGAATGGAATATTTGTGTTGAATTGGTTCTGGTATAGCAAAATTATGAACCAAAATTATTCTTTGTATAGCCTTGTTGTTTTAGGTTAGAGGTAAATACATGTCATTAGCATTATTTTTTGTTTTTCATTTTGCAACATTGTAAAAGTTTGCTCAAAATCTACATGACAATGGGATAGAAACATCCCTCCTGGTGCCTTCACTACTTGATTCTTTCCCTTGTACTGATCTATAAAAAGATTTTAAAAAGGTTGAAACAGCCTATTCCGAAAAAAATAAAAAAATAAAATAAAATTCCCTAACATATAAGAGTTTACACGATTATGAAGAAACCCAACTCAACTTAACTTTTAGTCCCATGTTAAATTGTTGCTGTAGTTTTTTCCTGATCTCTGTGGTTGGTTGTCTCTTACATCTTTCTCTCACAGCTGCAGTCATTAAGTACTCACCCCCTTTTTTTCACATCCAGAATTGACTGTTCCCAGGACTCATGCTGCGGGTTTGCCTTAAATAATTGCTGGGATCATCTGCTACCACCTGAAACCAGTGTCTTGTTCTCTGTACATTGTTTGACCTCATGTTTTTACCACCTAATCTTAAATCTCTTTCCGCTCGGAGTTGAGTTTTAGTTTCAGTCATTTTTTGACGTACCCTCTTAGTTGCTTGTTGTCCCATATATTTTTTCCGATTCTTGTCTGTGCCTTATGTTATATTTTTAGTTCCTTTAATCAACAAGAGATCTACTTTAATGCAAACCCAGTCTCTAAATTTTAAAGAAGGCCTTGTTGCTGCTTCTGAACCTGACAAAGAACTAGAAGTCCTTGTAACTTTTATACCTCTGATATATAGCTGTTAGCAATTATAGCTGCTAAATCTTATCTGAAAGAGGTATTGAGGTTATTCACAGGACACGTATCTTTCTTTGTATACAGTGTTTGTTTGTTTTTTGCTGTAATGAATGTACAAATAAAAGCAATATAGGGAAAATGCTGCTAATTTTTTCCTCCTTTTCGCCTTTCTCTTTTGTCGTTGTGTTGAGGAGCAGAGCCAAACCAAATGCAGACAACTAATGATCCAGTGAGTCAGAGAGCTGGTGAGAGTGGTGGAGAAAAAGCCATTGTTCTTCCTCTCTAGACAGATGGGTAATGAAGCAGAGCCCTGTGAACATATTAGTACCTCCAGACCAAATCTCCTCTGACAGCGTGACTCTAGACCGACCTCGGGGTTTAGCACTCTATTAATGATCACACCCATCCCATGGTGGAATGGTTTATCTTTGCCCTCCAGTCAATCAAAAAAAGTAACCTTAAAATATTGACCAACAGGTTTACAAAGGATGGCTCAGTGTTAATAAAGTTTCTTAACTTAGTTCTAGATTGCATGGGATGGAAGTGCAGAACTGTAGATAGTCTAGATTAAAACATAAGAAGTTTTAAGATTACTGTTACATATTTACAAGTAAAGCACCAGATATTCACAAATTTATGACAATAGATATTTTCCCATATCATTGAAACAACACCAAGTAACTTTTTTACCTTCATAACATATATTTATAACACTTGTGATTATACGTAGATTTACAACTCGTTGAATGACACCTCTGTCGTGGCTCGAGGATGTCCGTATCACTTTAACTGGCACTAAACAACTTTGAGGACAAAACACAAAACAACTGCAAATGTGCTGACTGCTTTACGGTTTCTTATTTTTCACATCATCATATGACATTGTTTTGCCACAATTAGATTCATCCTACACACATCCACTGGAAAAAGAAATGTACTTCATTCCAACTGCAGGCGATCGGACGCTGGTCCTCATGGGGAATGCAGTCTTCCTTCAGGCTGGCCACTTTTTGTCCACACTGGCCGGCACATTCGACCGAAACTGAAACTTCTGTAGTGTTGTTTTAAATCAGAAATTTGTAAAAACAAGAAAACATTGCTAAGAGTAGAACTCCTCTAGAATTAAGGTGATTAATTCAGAAGACACACATTTGGATATTTCCCAAAGTATAAGTGGGAGATCCAGGAAATAAGCTGTAGTGCAGATAGCTCAGTGTTCTGAATCCTGCTCGAGGTGTTGATGGCAAGTCTTGGGGACGTCGTTCTGATACAGGAACTCTGCCCAGATGTAGGCTGGAGGAGGACAAAATGGCTAAATCTGCAACGGGCAAAAGAATGGTGGATCCAGAGCTGCTTCCCCAGTACAACAATTTTACTGACAGAACTTTGTAAATAAGTAAGTCATTTTATTGTATTTAGTAATTATTGTATTTATTTGTTGTATTTTTTTATTTTAATCTTTAAAATACCAGAATTTTCACATACATTTTTATTCGTTGTCTGTACTTTCTTTGCATTTCCGATGACACAGACGTTAAATTAAGTGTGAGAGAAAACTACATCCTGGGCTTTTTTGGGTTTTTTTTTATCAGTTTTTTTTTCACATTTAAACTGGTTTCCATAGTAACGTGATCATTTTAAGGAGGGTTCACTCTGTTTGCTTTGATGAATTGAATTGTCTGTGGCAAGAATATTCCATCCCATTACGGATAAAGCTCCGATAGTAGAAACGCATGAAGAGTGAGCTTTTCACGCTATTTGAGTAGCATTCATAGTAGGTTCATGGGACACAATCATAATTGTGGTAAACAAATGAATCTGTCAATGCAATTGGGAACATTTCTTTGTGTTGACCTCTGTTTGGACAGGACGAAGGGGAAGGGAGAGAAAGTGATGACATGCAACAAATGGTCTGGGACCCAGAAGCAAACAACTGCGGTCCAAATTGTAGTCTTTGCATTCTTTGCCTAAATAAAAAAAAAAAAGAAATGTTGATCCAAAAAAAGCAGAACAAGATTTTTTATTATTAAATGATTATCACAGAATTTCTTTTGGCAACTAGAAAAGTGGTCAAAATCATTTCCATAAAAAAAAGAAATTGAAGGATGTATGCAATTAAACTGATAAAGTAAAAATAATTATAAGTAAATAAAACCAGCTGAATATGAAGATACTCCAGTAGAGGCATCAGACAATAAAACCTCTACGTATTCACTGTCACTAGTTGCAGTCCATTAAGTAGGGATTATTAAAAAGCGCATAGACTTTGAAAACTCTAGTGGTTATAGATTGTGCAGCTGATTATTCATAGGTAGTAAATGTCATTTTCATACAACAGCACACCAAGAAAGACTATTAGCGAAATGTGGACATAGGTGCTCTCTGGTGTTCCCACACTGTTTAGTTGGAGTAAAACAGAACCTTTCAACGAATACTGTTTCAAATAGCTATAACAACTGAAAACCAGAAACACTGGTCCAAATTCTGGCTTCAAAATTCAAATTGAGTCTATAAAGTCTGAGCCAAAAACATGAAGTGGTTTTCCAAGGTGTTGTCGCCTCATTTTGAAAATTTCTTGGTTTAATGTCATTAAAATAAATCTATGTATTATTTCACTATATCAACTAGCCAATTAGTCAGGTTACATCCAGCACAGGTTGCCTGTCCATCACAGGTAAAATAAATAGATTCTAATGTATTCCACACAATTTAAATAAAAATTCAAATCTGTCAAGACAGACAAAAACATCAGTTTCAAAACAATACAACAGCTTTGTGTTTTGTTTGGAAGGAAATGCTTTACCTTTGGCAAGGCTTTAGGTCTTTCAAACACACGTTTAAGTCTAGCTATTTGAAGAATACAGAAGATTGTCGACACATGTATAACCCGATCCACACTTGCCAGAAACTGATTCATTGCGTCTTCCCCAGGAAGTTTATTCCAAGTTCATGCCAGCCAGATCATCCAGCATTTAACTGTAGAATGTATAACAGGCTGAATACATGTGTCACAGAAAATTATTTTAACTTATTTTATATTGCCAGTTTTTTAAGAAAAGAAAGCTTTGGCACATGATGCATGAACATGGCAAGAAAATCAAGTCTAATTTTCTCCAACTGCACAGATGAACTTTAATTAAATAAAAGATCTCCTATATATTGAATGCTGGTTTTAGTTTCCTATAGAGTATACCATATAGTTTGCAGACTACAACAGTAGTCTGTAAGGTTTGAAAAGAAAAGTAAAGGAACCGAAAGTATGCCCCTTTCTATTGGCAATCAAAGTATTTTGTTCACTACAGAGAGTTCCTGGACATAGATGAGAGTAGGAACGTAACTCGACCAGTTAATTAGGAGCTTGCAAACTAACTCCACTCTATCACCGCCACGACAGATTTTAACAGTTCCTCACTACAAACAATGCAAACAATCCACTTATCGGCCTCACACTCCCATTTCAACCCTCATTCATGAACAAGATCTTGAAAAAACTCTTCACTTTGGATTGGAGCTCGTCTTAAAACAGATTACGTTTTTCAGCTCAAAGCCAAGGTCTTCATTTAAGGCGTTGATTCCTATCTTGGCCATTCACACTTCATTTCCCATCCCATCTCACAATTTAGAGGATTAAAAACGTCAACTGCTAACAACTTTGGGCCCAGATATCATAGAACACCTTCAGGACTCTAATGGAGGCACTAAAGGAGGTCACAGGGAGCAGACATGTTATCAGTGGCTGCCATTTCAAGAGAAGATTAGAATACAGTAGGAAGAGTTAACCTTGTAAAAGCTGCAGCTGGGACAAGACGTACGCTACACTTGTAGTCTACACTTGCTAATGAAAAATGTTTTACAAACACTTTTTTCAAAGCTGTAGGTTGTGGCTTTGCTGTTTTCCCTAAGGGTTGAAATAATACACCCCTTATCTTGATGTGGGTGCCTCAGCTGTTTTTGGATTTCCCTGTATCAGTGCCTTTTTACATTTCCAGAGCAATCGTTAAATCCCATAAGCCTTCAGATCTCCAAATCCCCAAAGCCTCACCATCACATGAAAAGAGGAGTTTAGACCCTTTGCAAATCAGCCCGAGGTGAGACAGGGAGTCTGAAAGTGGAGAGGAAAAACATACTCCCACACTTTTACACGGTGACAATATGTGTTAAACGCACACTAAATTTGGGTTTCTGAAGGCATTTATTGAAATAACGTTTTTATTACCCATTAAAAACTGTTATGAGGATAATCTTAGAAATAAAAAGGCATCAACTTTCTAAATAAACATTACCAACAAAATATATTTAAAGAGAGCACCTTCTCTCCATATTGAAACTGTGACCTTGTTTCATTTCTTTCTTTCTTTTCCAGCTCAATCACTATCTGGCTTCAACCTGGAGTCCCGAGATATCCTGGCTGACAGCTGTTCAAATAGTTCAGAGTTGTCTTTTTGAGCAGTTGGTGCGTTTCTGCAATATATGCCACAGACGTGTCTTGTCCAGAAAACTGTGACGGTGAAGATGTTTCAATTCAGCTCGATAGCTACAGGATGAATGCAGCCAGACAGCTTCTGTCCTTGAAATGCAAACAAAAAATAAATAAATAAAACATATCCAAATGTAGTTATTTTTGAAAAGAAACTTTTCCTGGTTGTTTTAAAGCTGAGAACCTTTTGTTGTAAATCGCATTTGTTCAAATTAAAGAACAACTTCCAATAAAGTTGTAAAAATAACCATGTAATTTAGGACATGCTTGACAACTAGATAGCTTAATTTTTAGACTGAGGGGGGAAACAACTGTTTGGTTTAGAAAAGCAGCCACAGAGACCCGTTTTAGGAACCACACTGCTCAACAACATATTAAAAGTTGTATTAAAATAGTCTGTTATGATCCTGAGCAATTTTTAAATGTTTTGAGTTGCATAATTAGGTTAAGGATTTGGTATTCTGTAAACTTCCCTAAGTGAGAAATTCTCTCTCTCTGACTGTGACACCTTGGGCTTAATTTATTCACACTTTAGAATTGGACTTCTTATAAAAAATAAACATGATGGACCAACTCTGGGAGCTAATCTTTTTTTAAAACTTTGTGAACCTGTTTCCATTGTTTGTATCTACGGGCTTTAGCTACAACGAAAAGTTTTTCGTCAACTTTTTTTTTTTCGTTTAAAGATTCATGAGGTTCAAGGAAAGGTGGCTTAGAAACTGAATAATTGTTATAAAACTGCAACTACCTGGAAAAATAAAGATATCTGACAGAAAAATACAAATAAGTCTATAATGAGAAAACTATTATTTATGATATAACTATAATATATATTTATTATACTAATAAAAAAAAGTTACATTTATGTATGTTATTTATGTTGTAATCAAGACATGTATCTAATTCAATATTAGAATAGAATTTAACTTTATCATTGCACTGTAACAAGTTCAAGCAACAAAATGTAGTTTGCATCAATCCAGAAGTGATTTACAGGATATAAACAACTATTTACATCTATACAGCTTTTGGGAGAGTATAATATTACCTGTTTCCTGGTAAGAAGGGAGTGGAATTCAGTGTTCCGGTGTATGTTTTATTTTGATATTGTATTATATTTAGGTCAATGGACCGTACAGGTGTTGGGTTTGGCAGGGGAGTGGTTTTCTTCTCCTTCACAGGGTGGCAGGCTGATGGGATCCAGCTGTTACTCATCACCACCAATCAGCAAGGTCCTTAAAGAGGAGCGGCTTCCCTGGGCATATGCCAGATGGTTCCACTTCTACAGTGGTACTCTCTAGCTGTCACAGCTATTTTCTCAGTGTTTCCCCTGTTCTGTCTCCATTCTATCTGTTCCTTCCTCTGCAGGGAACCCGCGCAGAACATTGTCTGAGCCAGACTCACCAGAATTATCTCATCCTCGCTGCTCCGTTGGGTCCTACATCTGGGTACACTCACCACTTAGCTGCTGCCTGTCCGCCCTCAGTCTCGTGCTGGAACCCCTTCCACCTTGAAAACCCCTGTACTCTCCTCTGCTTACCTCAACCCGCAGACCCTAAGTCACCATCAGGTTACTCCATCATTCCCTTCATTACTCCATCTGTACCCCCTCACTCCTCCCTGCTGTCGCAGATCGAGGCCCCTCCACATGCTCTCAAGCACATTTCACTGATAAATAAATCTGGTAAAACTGTTTTGAGTGTCCGTAGTAGTTGCTTGCCTTAGAGTCCTGGTAACCGCACATTATGACAACAGGAATGTCATTTAACACTCCATTAAGTGGTCAGAGAAATATTTGTTTATATTACACCAAAATTTGTTCATGGTGTCAATTTCACATTAATTTTGATTTATTTCTACACAGCCGAATGTGTATGACACTGATGCTGGAGGCAAAAAAAAGCCAAGTAGATTGTTAGGATGTTTTATTTGAAAATAAAATGCTGTTCAGTAAGAGAAAAAGTTCAACACAAATAATGTGCAGTTATAGGAAAATAGCTTACTCCGGGCCAAAGGAATGTACAACAGAGTAGATTCATTTACAAATGTAAAAATAACAGCATAGAAATTCAGAATGAAAATAATCTCATTTTGCTTCACCTAATGATAATTACTCATTTCTGCAAAGAATAGGAGCAGTGTAAATATGGTAAGATAAAAACAATATATTATTTTCTTTTTTAGTAAAATCCATGTAAGAGAAATCCTAAACAAATAATACACCTTTGTCTTAACTCACATACATTACAGTTTCGGTATTTCACCTCCGTCCGCCTTATTTTTTTTTTTTTAATCTATTTTACTGATGTGTAGTTTAATGAGTTGCCATTTTCTTGGGAAATTATATCTGCTTCAGTCAACACTATTTGTTCCCTTAAAAGCAACCATAACTGATATAGCCTCCTCAGCATTTATTCACAAATAACTGCAGGGCTGTGCATAAGTTTCACACACCAACAACAGGGACTTAAAAATGTCCTCACCAAATTAGTTATTTCAATACACCTCCTCATAAATGTGATCTAGGTTGAATATGAAGCTTTCTTTCTGTACTTAACATTTCTGGTATCATGGCTTCTGGCACCACCGCCTAACATATTCAAACTCCAGTTTGCTATTTGGACTTGAGAGGATTCCTAAATGATACCAGCATTTGCACTCCATAATCCACCAGCAGAGACTCTGAGAACAACTATCTACTCTGCAAGTGTGAATTTTATCCAAGCCCAGTGTCTCTTTCTAAGTCCCTTAACAGCTTATAATTTATATAATCTAGACAGCAAGCTTGGAATATTAAAGTGATTACAATGGAAAATACTTTTATCTTTGCAAAGCCCTTCAAGCGGTTATGAGTTTTTTGATTGTTGTCTTCCTTGGCCAATCAGTGGCCAGGAGAGGACATCCTGTGAGGATGTTAGAGCTTAGTTCAGGCAAGTGTTGGCCACCTGCTCTTATCACACAATTAACCTCCTTGTTGACCGCCGGAACTCTTCTTCACACAGCTTGCCTTCACACATGGGGGTCATTCACACATGCTTCCTCCTTTCCGTCTCAGAGGACAAGCGAATGTAATTATTTTGTAAAATTGACAGTTTGGGGGTATAAATGTGAAATGTACTTAAAGAACATGCCTAGATGATTCACTGTCATATATAACATTGATTTTAATACATATTTTCCACACATATTTCATCAGTGCTCAATTTTCAACAACAAACAGGCTTTATTTGATTGTCTTTTTTATCACCGATACTAAGTCATTTTTTTTTCATAGCGTAACACTCTGTCATCACCTTCTTCCTGGTTCAGTGGTCAAGATAAATATGCCATTTTCTGAACTTGAGGATGCCCTGATTATGTTGGTGACTCTATAAATGCCTTTATGATATACAACAGCCTGTGGTGTGTTAATCGGTACCTAGTCTGCTTAGAAGGACCCTCGAGACCGCTCCAACCTCAAAACGGAGATATTTCAAAATTTTTGATCGTTTTGGCCCAATATCCTGATACGTTGGACAAATGAGCATGCAGCTTGTTGAATGTGAGATGTAGCCAGTCAGAAAGTGACTGAAAACAGAGGGGAATCCAAAATACAGATGGCAAAATGGAGGCTGCCATCTGCCTGCGCTGTCTCAACCCATGTAACCGAGGCCTTTTCTTTTTGGACATTTATTTTATCTGTGAAAAATTGTTCACAAACTATCGCCATTGCATCTTGTCCAGTTTCACACCAACAAATGTTCACTCTGGACACACAATCTTTTATAAAATGCTAAAGGCATCGATGGAAAAATATGTGGAAAATAATTTTAATACATGACTCCATAGGTACTGCTGATATTTTCCTCCTACAAAAGCTAAGTTCTCATTGTTGTATCTGGAATCTTAGTTGCTATTTATGTCATATAAATATTCTTTACATACTATATATTTTAATTATTTTGGCACGTACATATGATTATTACATCACAACTAAAACTGTATCATTGGAAACAGAAAAAATAAATAAAACCAATACTGATTATGTAACAATATATTTAGTCATTTTATACAATTAGGCAATTACATATTTCCCAAAATATACCACTGTTTTTCCTCATGTGTCAGTCATTCTTGTAAGAAGTAGCTGTTATTTTTCTAGTACAGCATATGACTAACAAATATATGACTAACAAAATTGTTAGGCATTCAAATATAAGAGAGAAATACTGTTGTTCATAAGTCCCTGACCTTGAGTTGGCTCATCTGTTGCATCTGTTGTCGGTTAGACGCATGCCTCATTCACCAGTCAGCTGACCTTTGATACATCTGACTTATGCCTGATTCATCATTCTCCCAAGCCTTGTCTCAGGGACCTACCCTGTCATTATATGATTATTGAATTTTTACAATATAGACAGATGTGATATTATATTCAATATAAAGCATTATAATTCGTTTTTCTATGAGGTGTAGAAAAAAGAAATGTCATAAAGCAACTCCAGTTAATTCCTTTGCAATATAGGAACTCCAGAGACGAGTGAAGCAGGTGGATTGCATGATGCTTTCAAATAATAAAGCCTAGCAATTTATGACATTACAAGGGTGGAGGACCTTAATGATTTGGCCTGTGCTTTCTTTATATCGCCGTATGGATATTTTAATTTGAAGAGGTACAGCAATAAAACTAACCGACTGCAATCCAGCACTGTAAAAACAGCTTAAGTCTGCTTTCATGTCTAGTAATTTCCATCACCCAAGGTATTAAAAGAAATGCACAACCCCCATTAGCGGCAGAGGTTGAGCCTCATATCACATGACAAGACCTTTTTCTGCATTGAAAACTGTTCCTTTAATTTAAATTGAAATGAAAGCGGGTAAGATATTTACCATAGGAAGTTAAAATAGAAGTTTATTCAACATTGCTTTTTGTTGGTAGTTTTAGGGGTTTCAGAATGGAGAAATGAAATCCATCACTGGAAAATACAATTACATCAGTCAGGGAGGGACAGACATAAGAGCTTGTTCTCCCATCCTCTAAAGATGAGATCCGGTTTTATATGCTTGTATGTTAATCAAAATATGAGGCAACATATCCAGATTTCTGATTTGTTTTATGATTGACGTTTTTTTTGTTCTTAATTATTAGAAGTTTCAAACTTATGAAGTAACTACTTCGGTGGAAAAACAAATAACCCACTGGACCGCTAAAGAGAAACCTGCTCATTGTGAAAGGGGCGATATATGTGTTAGGGCCAGAGAAAGGCCCTGAAATAAAGAAATCTGACTTAAAAGTATAGTCAATAATTGCTTTTCCTTAGAAGCCAGCTTAAGGACCTACACTCTTTGAAGGATATTTAAACATTTTGGAAAATAAACAACACTCGACAGTCATTAACTGAATTCACACATACTGTTTGCTGCATAACTGGATTTAAACCCATGTGGGATAAAGTAAAAGTTGGATTCAATATTCAGCTGTGGCTTATGTTGTTTTTTTCTTATGTTCAAATGGTTTTACACAATATAGTTTTTTGTGCGTCTTTCTGGTTTTCCATCCTGCTTTGATAGTTCAGAGTGTATGTAATAAACAGTGTAATGGATGAAAAGGGTAGCATTTGTGTGAAAATAATATAAGAACTTAACTGATAGGCTAGAAAACTACGAAAATCCCCAGACATTAACGATAGGCCAACTCACAAATTTACTTTCACATCTTTAAATATATTGTCAGTTTGGATGGATCCATCCTCTATGCAAAAGTGTCAGTTAAAGCCACTTAAGCTTCTTGCATGAAGTAAATACTGAGGATTACAGAGTGCCTGCATAGATCAAAAATAGTGATAAAAATGCTATAACAATGAAGTTGAACTTGTCTTTTAGTTTTTATTAGTTCCTATATTACAGTAATGAAAATCATGATTTTCTTTTGATATTTTTTACATGCCTTTGCAGATGCTCCATAATAAACACTATATTAAAAAGAGAGTGGACAAAGTAAGGTAAAGCGCTTAACATGAAGGTTTAAAAGCACATCAAAAACTAGCAATTTAAAAAAATAAAATTACAAAACAAGAAAAAAAGAGGGGGGGGGGCATAGCTCCATCATGTGGCAAAAAAACTCTCAAACATTGCTGAAAGGAAGAAAGAAGCTAAGCAGAGGGGAAATTTGAGGCACAAAAGAAGATTTTACCAGTAAATACTGGGAGGGTTATTCTGGTCTGTAACCAGGGTCAGAAGAGCTCATTAATCACATCAATGTGGAGGAGATAAATGGGCGAATTCAGCTGCTTCTCTGATTCGTGCAGGGTCTCATCTTCGTCAGATAACACCCTCATCATGATAAAGCCCCCTCGCTTGTGCTATTTTTCTTGCTATCAGCTGAGCTATCATGCATCATGGGGCTACTTGCTCCTTAGCACACAGCCCCCCGAATGTCAGGCCACTGTTGATTTAGCAGCTCTGGAGAGATGGATGCGTCATGTCCTTGCAGTGAGTAGTTGTTTCCGCAATCATTCAGCGCCACAAAACCAAAGGTCTCAACAAACCAGAGGTTTCTGGCCCCACAAAGAAATCTGATCCGGTGGCAAAAACTGGACTTTGAAGCTATATAAATGAAAAAAAATGAGTGATTATGAAAAACACATGCGTTTAATAACACAAAACCCCCAACACACATAACATTTTACACTAATAAAATAATGTAAAGCACCGGTTGTGACTGAAATTATTTGTTAAAAAAATTCATTTACAAGCACTCAGTTATTAAGCATAAACAGAACAACAACTGGAAAAGATTGTAATAAAGAAAAATTAGCTGCCAAATCCCAATATTTTCCAACTTGAGAAGAAATATACATTTTTGGAAAAAATGACTAAAACAATAATTAGTCATTCAGTTTTTTGCAAGACTGAGTTTTTCAATTGTTCATTTGTAATATAAAGCGTTCAGTATGAACATAGTAATGTTGTAATGATATAGCTTTACCCTGCTCATATAGCACTTTCCCAACCTTAGGAATTAAGATGAATGGCTTATGAGTATAATTTTTTTAATTTGAATACAAAAACAATCTCTAAATGCATATTATTAATTAAAATAGAAAAAATGTCTCATCAAAAAAGTTACTTTCCAACACATTTGATTATATGGTGTGACACTAATATCATTTATAACTGTATGAGTTCAACATTACCGCTATAATATTTTATTTTGTTTGGAATTTTACTGCTTTTCTAAGTTTATATTTTTGAAATTGTACATTTATTTAAAATATTCCTTTAATTTTCTTTGACCTCTACCTTTACTAAAATTTACATATTTCTTTGTCACTTTCTATTTAACATACATTGATTCTCCTCTTAAATTTCCTCCTTGCAAATTCTCCCCTCCTTTTTTCTCCTTTGTTGTTTGATTTACAAACTTTTGTTGTTATTTTATTTAGGTATTCTTTTGGATTTGTTTCTCTGTCTGCCCGTAAGAGGGAATGAAAGAAAAGGGGTTGAATGACTAGATGGGCAAAGTTCAGAAAATTGCCAAAAAGGTAACAAACGGCAGTACTCTCTCATTGCCACTCCTTTTAAAGAAGCGTGCTTTTAAGACTGTGTAGTTAGTAAAGGCCAGTAATTAAAGCGCCCACTCACCTCAGCTACATCACAGACAGGATGTCATTGCCTAAACAGCTTACTTGAATGTAATTCACAGTGCAAAACGTACTCATGTTTACCTTTAAGGCTAACCATTTAAGCAAGCCTGTAGTAAATTAATGTTTTCAACCCGACATACAGAGCCTAGGCTATTGTAAATTATGGCTCTGAGGAAAGCAGCATTTTTTTGGTAGAGTAGACGTTTGGTAGAGTTACGACATACGGGTGGAATTAGTGCACTGTGACCATCGAGGGATGGACTTCAACATCCCAGGTGGCAAAAGTGGTGGCATGAATTTCTTATTTCTATTTTTTTTCCTGGTGGTTGAATAAAAATCCGGAAAAAAAGTAAGGTCAGAAAATGGCAATCTTCTATTTGTTGAAAGTAATTACATAAGAAATATCTTCTCATTAGTCAATAGTTAATGAAAAAGATAATCATTGCCTAAGTGGCTGAAATAACCTGAAATAGCCTGAAACTAGAGTGATTGTACAGAGCTGAAAGGTGTCGGGCTTCTCTCGCTTCGTGACATTCATTAACCCTGTCCTTACGCCTTCTTTTTTTAGCCTCACAGCTGAGGCTGTGAAATCAGCTAAGGAAATGAAAGAAAGCAAAGAGCAAATCAAATTAATGTAGTTTGAAGACAATACGTGACACCTTTGTGAACCATGGTGGCCAAAAGGTCATGCTGGTCTCTTTCTGGTGGGTGGTGGGCGGGGTGGTTGATGCTGCCACTGGTAAAACAAAAATTTCCTCTGGTTCCAGGACTAAGATGTAACATCTTCAGCTAAAAAGTGAGACACTATGCGTTTTATAAAGAAAGCAAGCAGTTGAAGCTCCTGTAAGAAAAGACTTTCTACATTACAATGACTGAATTCCTTTCCAAAAGTTTTTCTGTATAGATTAACTTAGTGTGCTTGAGAAATCAACTGTGCAGTGTTGATATGACAATAATTTGATTTCACTTGCAGATGTTGGTGCAATTTGTTCTTGGATGAATAAAACACTATTTCAGCAGCTTTCTAAACTCTAGTTTCTTAATATCATCACATGTTGGTGTACAAAACTGTCAACTGTTGCTAATTGAAGTCAAGTCTTGAGCAGTAAAAGTAAGACTTTGCCACTTGAAGGGACGATAAAATGTGTTATTTGTGGTGTATTCAGAATCAGAATCAGAATTCTTTATTAGTCATTGCTCCACAAGGGTGCAACTAAATTTCCAAAATAAAACAAAAAACAAAACAGTGCAGGCAAGTAGTGCAAAATTAGAAAAATAAATATAACATTTTTAAAAAAAAGTTATAAATAAGGGACTGTTCTGGTGGAAAAGTTACAGTAAACGTGAGGCGTTCAGGGCAACAACAACTCTGGCGAAAAAGCTGTTATTCAGTCTGTTAGTTTTTGTCCTTATTGGCCTGAAACGCCTCCCAGAGGGGAGCAGTTGAAGAAGATAGTGAGCGGGGATGGGAGGAGTCTCTGATGATCCTGAGGGCTCTCCTGAGGCAGTGGGTGAAGTAAATCTCCTCCAGAGAGGGGAGAGGGCTGAGCAGTGTTGATAACCTGTTGAAGCTGCTTCCTCTCTACTCCCGTGCAGCTGGAGAACCACAGCGAGATGCCACAGCTCAGCACCAACTCCACAGAGCAGCGGTAGAAGGACAGCTGCAGCTCTGGTCTCAGGTTGTTCTTCCTGAGAATAATCAGGAAATACATTCTCTGCTGCGCCTTCTTCAGGATTGCCGTAGAGTTAGTGGTCCACGTCAGATCCTTGCTGATGTAGGTGCCCAGAGACCTGAAGTCCGGCACTTCTCCACCCTGTCCCCGTTGATGGTGATGGGCTGTGTGTCCTGTTTACACCTCCAAAAGTCGACGGTGAGCTCCTTTGACTTGGAGGTGTTCATGGTCAGGTTATTGTCCATGCACCGTGCATACGCTCCACCTCCACCCTGTATACTGTCTCATCCCCTCCTGAGATGAGCACCACCACCATGGTGTCGTCTGCAAACTTGATGATGGTGTTGCTCGGGTGGGTGGTGGTGCAGTCGTGGGTGTAGAGGGTGTAGAACAGGGGGCTCAGCACACAGTCCTGTGGAGAGCCCGTGCTGGTCTTCAGTAGAGAGGAAAGGTGGTGTCCTACTCTCACCCTCTGGGAGTGGTCTGTCAGGAAGTCCATAATCCAACTGCAGGTGCTGTAGGGGAGACCCAGATGTCCCTGTTTGCTCACCAGCCGGCTCAGGATGATGGTGTTGAACGACGAGCTGAAGTCCAGGAAGAGCAGCCCCGCGTAGCTACCTCGCTGCTCCACGTGGGTCAGCGTGGAGTGCAGAGCGGTGGCGATGGCGCCTCCGTAGACCGGTTGGCCCCTCTAGGAAAACTGGTGGGGGTCGAGTGTGGAGGGCAGGTGTGACGTGATATGAACCCGTACCAGTTTTTCGAAGCACTTTATGACGATGGGCGTGAGTTCTACTGGCAGGTAGTCATTCAGGCTGGTGATAGTAGTCTGTTTAGGCAGAGGAACGACGATGGAGGACTTCATGCAGGGTGGGATGTAACACTGGGACAGGGACTGGTTAAAGATGGTGGTGAAAATCTGTGCCAGCATGTCTGCCTACTCCCTCAACACAATCCCAGTCACCCCGGTTCAGTGCCCTCAAGACTCTCCTCACTTCCTGTGTCTCCACTGTGAAGGTTTGGTTGTCGAGGGATGGTTGGTTGTCTTCAGCGCAGCACGAGCACAGCTGTAATGCTTCCTGTCCCCAGACTTGAAGGCGTTGTTTCTGTCCCTCAGCAGTGCCTTGAAATCCTTGTTCATCCAAGGTTTCTGGTTAGGAAACACCTGAACGCACTTCTCCCCTGTGACAGTGGTGACACAGTGGTGGATGTAGCCAAGCACCGCCGAGGTAAACACCTCCAGGTCCCGGTGGCAAAAAACGTCCTAGTCTGTGCTTTCAAAGCAGTCCTGCAGCTGCAGAGAGGCACTGTCAAGTGGTCACAGTCCTGGTTATGGGGGGTGAGCGCTTCTTCAACGGCGTGTAGGTCGGAATCAGCAGCAGGGAATTGTGGTCGAAGGCTCCCAGGTGGGGCAGCTAGGTGGCCCAGTAACCATGCTTAATTTCGAGTAGGTCTTGTCCAGATTCCTGGTTCCCCTGGTGGCACATTTTATGTGCTGGTGGAATTTGGGGAGAACTACTTTCAGTTCAGCATGGTTAAAATCCCCCGCGACCACATGCACTGCTTCTGGGTGTCTGTTCTGTTGCTGACTGAGCACGTTGTGGAGGTGCCTAAGGGCTGAGCTAGCGTTAGCATCTGGTGGTATGTACACAGCAGTTACCAAGACAACAGTAAACCCACGGGGAAGGTGGACAGGCCTGCATCTGACCGTGATGAACTCCAGGTCAGCGGAGCAGTGCCTATCGATGGTGGACGTGTTTGTGCACCAGCTGTTGTTTACGTAGATACACAGTCCTCCTCCCCTGGTCTTACCGGCTGTGCGGCCTGCTAGCTCAATAGCCGTGTCTGGGATGGAGGAGCGAAGCCAGGTCTCCGTGATCAGCAGGATGCAAGAGTCCCGAATCAGCCTATCTGCGTCCAGCTGGAGCTTCATCTCATCCATCTTGTTTGTGAGGGATCTGGCGTTGGAGAGGAAAACACTGGGCAGCGACGGTCTGTGTGGTCGCTTCCGCAGCTGGACAACGACCGCATTTCGGCTTCCACGCTTTTGCTTCCTCTCCCTGCACCGCCTCCTCCTCCTGCCCGCGGGGATGAGTGCCCATAGGGAGCCCGGTGTCCGGGCTAGCTCCGGCAGTATGTTCTGTGTGTTTATAAAGTCTTCCAATCCGACCTGGAAAAGATCCTGTCAGCTGTAAATGGTCAGCGTATGGCAGGTTGAGCGGAGAAGAAAGGAAAACAATAGAAAAAACACTAAAAAGCACTGTTTTGCACAAGAGTTAAGAGCCGCTATGTCCATGCGCGCTGCCATCTTGTCAAATTCAGTTATTTAAGATAATAAACCTGAAATTTTGTATGGTACAGGGAATGCTTTAGATATGTTTTTGGCCCCTCTGAAACCATATCTTCTTGAACCTGCCAGCGTGAAAGAGTCTTTAGGAAGTTGAAGGTGTCAAGCAAAGGAAAATTATGTAGCAAGTTTAGTATTTATATGATTCAGTCCACATTGCAGCCTCTTTTCTTGTGTGTGCTAATCAGGAGTACCTCTGATTAACTGCAAGAAAATGAAAATTAGAAAGTAAAACTTTGATGGTTCCCAACCTGTGGATGTTGCTTTACATGGTTTTGGCAATTCAGATTCGCACACTTCCTCATAAAGGTTTTGTACTGAATACACAGCAGCCAAATATCGATAAAGAGACTAATGAATTTAAAAGAAAAATTGGAGGCTTATACCCCATCGTTCCATGTGTGTATATACATTTTATGTCTATGTACCATAAATAATTTACTCTCAAGCTAAGACCGTAAATTAAGAAAATTTACGTTGCACTTTTCCAGGTGTACCAATCACTCAAAGGGTTTCACATGGCAGGCAACTTCACCCGATCGCATTCACACACCAATATGCAGAACGGAAGACTCCGTAGCGCTACGCGCCTTGACTTTTGACATGTGTGCAGGAGGAAACTGAAACTGTACTAGCAGCTTTTAGTTGGCCAGACAATTTGTCTTCCCTCAAACCAACAATCACCTCCACATTACTGATGTAATTGCCAGGAAAACGTCTGTGGGATGAGATTTGAGATGCAGAATTGGCCACACTATTTCTATGTTTTATACACACAAATCCACAGTGACCCAGTAAGGTACATGCAATACTCTGTCTACACTAGTAGAGATTTACTCACCTCAGAATGACTAATGCTTAAAGCTGGTCAGATGGTGTTTAAATTACCCTTTTTTTAGAGTAAATACATTCAGCTAAAATGACATGATTAAGTTACCTATTCAGCTTGCCATCAAATTCAGCAAAGGCTCGTAACGGCCAATTCATTTGATCCAGATATGTTGAATGTTAAATCTGCAGGACAGTATATCTTGATATCTAGCTTTGGAGTACCCCTAGCTTAGTGTTTACATTTGCTTATGGTACAGTTTTTAATAAGCTATCAATGTGTGTATCAAAAATGTGGTATTTTGAACCTTTTATTTTACTCATGAAACAAACGTAAATAAACAGAAAGAATTTTCAATGTTGTTTTGGCATTAAGACCATCCTGGAATGAATAAAACAAAGACACTTCCATATATGGATTTGTCAAACCTGGGCCAAGTTATTGTACACTGCTAACACAGTTTGTCATTAGTAAAGAATTTCTTTCTGAAAATTGAAAAATGATGTAGCATTATGCGTGTGCTGTTATCCAACCTTCAATGTGAACACATTTAAGCTGCTCTACATATCTTTGAGAGCCATGTTTAATCGTCTGAAAAGAAATGAATTCAATAGAAACTTTCAAAATTCACAGGATTAAGGAAAGCAAACAGCTGGAAATCAACATTAGAGGAAAAAAAGGCTCAGACCGTCTAGAGCTGCTTTCACGGATTCCCTACAGTTAAAACAAATCTCTGCAGCAGTACACGTGTAAAAAAAGAGCTTTTGTAAGTGTGAAAGACAAAAATTGGATAGGAGACTTTTTAACCTCAGAGCTTAACAAATACAGATAATTTACCAAGAGGAATGCCATTAAGAGAATCTGTATCCAATTACAAGAAAGAACATTTTCAATTTAGCTGCAGGTTTTCTCGGAGACACACACAACTGCAGAGTTCTGATTTCCTTCTAGGTACTTCATTTAATATTCACTTTTTTTGCTACCCCTAAACATGGAAAATTACAGTCCGTTCAGGAAATCCTATGTTTACAAGTATGCTGTTGCTTCCCCTCATGGATAACCAGCATATTGATTGAGGCTACAAAGCTGTCAAAATTTGAACCTAATCTTATATTTTTCTAAAACAAATAGTGCCGGTATAGGCGGTCCCTAAGATAGCTCAGCGTTATCACACCCATCCTGCAGCCTTGTACTCCCAGATGTGTAGTTTAGCTGGTTTTATCACACCAGAGCGCTCTATTGTTCGCACAATAAGCCACAGCACAAGGGTATTTTACAGTCCAGCCTCACTGACTGACATTTTAACAAGAAATCATAAACGTGTCACAGGAGAGAAAAGGGAAGACAAAATACCACAATCCCCGAATCTGCCCACAAAAGGGGAGCAAACGACCCCTGCGGCTATCCTGGTCACACACCATCATGTCAGCCACACTCACAGTGCACACACACACTCGCACGCATGCATACACTCGGTCACATGAGCTACCCAACCATGTATTACCCCGTGCACCCATCAGCTCCAACACACACATGCTGCAGGAAGGCCACTGGGTCCTGTCATGCCAGGAGGCAGCAGAACGATGATAAGGCTGGCTGAATTTGTTTAATTCAGGCTTCTTTTGGAGCTGTGGCTGCTGCGGGGAGGGGGGGGGGGCATAAAACTGCACTCCAGGAACAGGTGAGCATAAGCAGGGAGCCGCACAGATAAACATAAACAGGATTATCACGCTGCCAGAAACAAGTAGTAGCGGATATTTGCTCCGAGATAGATCTTAGCCTATTATCAAATCCAACGCACTTTAAATCCTAAGTGACAACGAGGCTAGCAGTGATGAGGATAACACAATTTCCTCTTACTCAGACTGACAGGAAGCACAGGCTATCCTGCGGTAATTTTAGCGCAACAGCCCGGGTGCTTCATCAAAGTGTCATGATGTAACTTGATCAAACCTTGAACACAACATATACACACTCACATAACATTTTACGCTATGCAGGTGAGTGAGTTTCCACACCTCCAACGTACAGGTAGAGGGATGTAGCATCACTTCAGCTGGTTAATAATTGATAAAAGTGGCTAAGAAGAGAGGAGTCAATATCTGAATAAATTCTCTATGGCTTTGGCAGTAATTTAATTGACAAAGGTGTAAGACGGAGGAAGAAAGTGCTGCTGCAGACATCCACTCTTATCAAATATTAAAACCGTGCTTCATAAATGATACAGCGGAGTGCAATAACTACCAAAAAAAGAGCTTTTAACCAGAGTATGAATTATTCAAAAGTAAAAAACAAAGTGTTGAAATAAACCAAACAGGATCTTACAAGACAAATATTTTTTTTTTTAAGAAAAAAAATCCGTTGCTGCTCTGCATCACAGCGCAACACACTATGACAACATGCAACCGGTTTCTCTCTAGTAAACCAAAGCTGGAGAAATCAATTGTCAAAAGCCAGCAAAGAGGAATAAAGGAGCACTCAATGCATCAGATTTTAACCTGTGATTCAATCTCCTGTGACAGTTGTGTACTCACCAGTGACAGCGCCTTTCACTTTTCCCTCTCTTGATCCTTCACTCTCACTTTTCCCTCCCTGTTTCTCTATGTTCCTTTTTTGCTACTCTCTCTATCTCTTTTTTTATCCCCCCGCTTTCCTACTCTCTCCTCCCGATCCTCTCTCTTGCTTGCTCCTGCACAGAATGAGCCGCCACTGCACTCTGGAACCCTGTTTCTATGGCAGTGCGAGCAAGCAAAGCAAGTCAGAAGGATGCTGTAGTGCAAATGTCTAGGGGCACATCCCTCACTCAGTCCAGCGAACAGTCAAACAAGCTCAATAGCCTTTCACGTCAGTCCTGCTCTGCTCAAACACTCACAAATCACTTTTACTTCTGTTAAAATCACAGTTGAGACTCAACATGCGGTTCAATGCCTCCTGCAAATGCGGGCAATGCAGCAAATAAAAAAAGTCAACATACACAAGTTAGTGTGAATGAATATTAATGCGGGGATCCTCATAAATATCAAAGCATCTCTTTGAATAGATGTCCAGATAACATATTCAGAGAGTTGTTTTATTTCTACAATGAATGAGATTAGGCAAATGTGCAATGAAGGATCAAATAGAGTCTATTTTTTTCCCCCTCTCTTTTTATTTTCATGTGTAACAAATGCGAGCCAGCGCTTTGTTCTGTGGGAAGAGAGCCTGCAGGGAGATGCTGCGATGAACGCATGTATGCCACACACTGCTTCAAGAGGCACACACCATTGATTTAATAAGCATGGGACACTGCTCGCCAGTCTGCAGCTTTACTGTGGTCATGCGACATATTGCAGCACAATCACTACAATCTTCCACACGCAGAGAAGACGAGAGGCGAAAAGCAGCGGGCAGGGGGTTATACTACTCCCTTTCTACCCATTATCTGGAAAAACATCACTTTCTGCTGTTGCATCGCTACAGGGATTTTATTTTCTGACTGCAATTCATTGAAATTAATTTGGTGAAAATATAAACAATCATTTTTATGCAGAAATAGAGACACAAGTAGTTACAAAGTTTAGATTAAGCTTTTTTTTTTTTAAACAGCGATAAAAGGTAAAACCCATTTTTGCTAACCGTTACATTAACCAATGCATTATACATTAGTTACAAACCCAGCAGAAGGTTTGGAAATTTCAGCTTGGTAGTGCAAAGTGTTCGCTTGTTCTTGATTCATATTTTATCTTGCATGAAATACGGGCACTGAGGAGCTCTCAGTAAGAGCAGCGTAAAGCAAAATGATGACGCTCTCTGGTGGCTGTGACTAAACTGAGCCTACAAGTGCATGACTATAAACAGATATTAGGAAAATGTGTTCTCTCACTTTATAAACCAAATAGAAATTTTCAATCCTTGCTTCCAGTAGTTGGGTGTCAACAAATGTGTTTGCTTAATCATGTTTAAATAAAATAAAAAAATGTTTGGACAAAAGCGGTAGTCTTTTGCCTGAATGAAGACTGCATTTCCCAGGACCACAGATAGCATCGTAAAATGCTGATCTCTAAGTCCCCTGCAGTTGGAATGAATTACATTTCTGTTTCCAGAGGCTGTGTGAAAGGATGAATAGCATTGAGGATATATGATGATGTTTAAAATAAGTAATGGGAAAGTGACTTACGCCGTAAAGCAGACAGCACATTTGTAGTTGATTTGCGTGGCAGGATTCCTGCAACCCTTCTTAAAGTTTTTCAATGTTGGTTAAAGCAATATGGACCCCAACATATAATCACAGAAGTTATGAAAATAATTTATTGGTCAGCAGCTAATCAACTCACGTCATGCACCTGTTGGACTGCAGTTAAATACTGATCTCTGACAAGCAGATGGCTTTAGAGTAAGCTTTTTAATAAGTAAAAGTCCAGTGTTTCCCTTTCTAACATTCCCCTTGTCTTCGACTGAATCTGCCTTCACATGCCTGACCATACTCTGTGCCTGACCCATGGATCCATTGCCACCTCAGCCTCCACGGTCATGACGCTTTTTCTGTTTCTTCCATTGACCCTGGATTCCTAGCCCTTACCTTGGCCATTGTGATGGACCCTCCCCTGTCCTACAAGCCAGGCAGCCATATGATTTGTCTGGTACACGCTCAAGTTCTTTCAAAGTGAGGTCGATACAAACCAGTCCAGCACCGATTAATGTACAAAGACTGCTTACAATAAATTTACCTTTCAATCTCTATTCTCGATTTCAGACATTCTCTCTCAGTTTCACGTTTAACGGCCAAAGATAAATTAGTTTTGGCCTTTTTTGTTCAAAACATTTATGGATAACAGCAACTTCCTATTTTACTTTCATGTAAAAAAATTGATTTAACATTTGAGCCATATAAACAAATAAAATAGAACTATTCCACTGTCAGATTTTTTTTACGTTTTTTAACGTTTGGAAGTAGATTTTATCTAAAGTATCTGACTAGCTTTTACTAACCAGTTAAAGTATATAGTTTCACAAACACAAGCCACAGGTCACGATGCTGTGTGCTATTACAAATTCAGTGGGATAAAACTAGGGGACCTCAGCAGCATTGATTCTAGTGGAGCATTGCCAGCACTGTCCTCACTTCATGTCTACTCGCCAACTTGACTCTAACTAAGAACAAATTGTCAACTTGAGATAATAATGATTATCTAATTGAATGATGATGCATGCTACTTTATCACACACAGTATGAAAGACTGTATGTGTTAACATATGACAATGGGCTCAGCTGGACCAGGGCTTTCATTGATTAAAAGAAAAAAATAAATGCATGGGAACCAGTTTGTTTTATGTGTCTAATTTTATTTAAATGGAAAAATATATGACATGAAAAAAAGCCAGTCAAAATTTAACATCATTTATAATAACGGTTTTAGCTCTACCCTAAGGACAGCTGTCACAGATGACATTAGAGAGTTACTAATATTTTTCCATGGCCTTTTTTGACTAGTTTTTGCTTATTGTACAGGTTTCTGTGGTTGAAGGAAAGTCAAGCTCGCTATTCAGCAACAGTTTATTTATAAAGGTATTGATCCTGGAAGAAGGAGTCTGTCCAACTTTTCTGGGCTTCGCTGAACCCGAAATGCTCATTACCTTGTTCTCTCAAGAAATGATGTCAATTAGCAAATCTGTTTGCAGTTCAACGAGCTGAAAATAGCCTGCAAAAACAGAGAAAGTAGATTTCTCCGACCTGTTTATAATGAGCATAGAAAGCCGTGGTAGGTCACGCGATGGCAAAACAATTTTTTTAAGTGGCTTGGATGGTTAGTTGAACAACAAAAGAGTCCTATAGTTTATATTGTTTAAAACACTCCTTTAATGATTGTGTTATGAAATGTTTAAACTAAACTTATTTCTTTTCCATGAAACCACACCAACATCTATAAGTCTGTTCAATGTTCGGACAGTGTGTTGGTAATATGATTCTGTATTTTCTCTTTTTCTCACAGTCAAATTAATCATCACCTTTATTAGCTGTGTTAATTTTCAGGTTGCAGGAGTTTTTCTCTGATTACACAGCACTGTCCTTGCCTCACCCATTGACTGTTAGTGCACATCAGCAACTGATCAAAATTCAGGTTTTCTTGGAGCATTGAAACTTAAAACTCATGTTAGTATGAATATGATATAAATTGTTAAAATAAGATTCTTTTTAAAGTGGAAAACTATTTCAAATAAAAAAATAATTCTCCAGCACAAAAAGTCTTTGCAGCCAAACAGTGTTCCCCCTAATAAAAATGCTCTTCCATTTATTCATGACAGCCTGTATGTAATCCCAGACTGTGAGTGTTCATCGTAAACAGAAAACAGAGCGTGTGGGCATACGTTAAATGTTTGTGTGTGGTTCTTTATTTACAGCATAGAGAAGATGGAAGGAGAACCTCTGCATAGAGTTCCTCAAAACTAATATTGTCATGTTTTTCAGGTATCTGACCCACATAAGCAGAGGACTCTCAGGAGTAGAATAATAACAAAGTTTATTGAGATGTTTGGGTTTGATTTGAAGCAGGAAGCAATGGTCACGGCAGGAGGAGGAAGTGAAATTCAGGGAACTGTGACAGCGACGAGTGGACTGCAGACTTCTGAAGGTGAGACGGAGAAGGTGAGTTGATGAAAGATGTGCCGATGTAAATTGAAGTTGAGCTTACAGATTGTTGGTAGATTGATGACGCCAGGGAGGGATGAGTCAGGGAGACTTTCTAGCAGCGTCCAGATGTTTGTTGTTCAGGGGGTGCACGGCAGGTAGTGAATGGCTGGAAGGGGCAGACCGAGCTGAGCACAGTGAGCAGGAACCAGAGACATGTGAGTCCAGGGAATCTTGACGGAGTGAGTATGAGCACAAGTAAAGTTTAACCTGAAGAGACGAGCACAAGGGGAATTACTGGTGTCCCTGGAAAAACAAAGTAACAAAGAAAACCAAAATTCTAAATCCAAAAATCAACTAGAAAAATAAACAAACAATAAGAATATGGAGAACACCAAAGACTAGGGAACTGGCTCTGAGAATAGGCAACGTTACCAGGAGTAACAAACACCCAGGCGACGAGTAGCTGGTTCACTGCTCCTTATAAGCTGCTCAGCCCAATCCGCCACAACAAGGATCACCTGGACAGGAGCCCAGGTGTGCAGACTGCTCCAGCCAGCTGGTGCTCTGGTGACCCCCACTGGACAACCTGTGAAGGTGCTGAAAAGTCTCTCTATGACAAATATTAGTTTTATTATTATTTTAACGTGTTCTCTGTTAGTATAAAATGTATTTTGGTGTTAACACATTACTTTATCGTCTTTTAATGTTCACTCTCAAAAAAATCCACAATAATTAACTGTAGAATGAAGTAAAAACAATGTGTGTCTGAGCAAAATGAATGAGGGTGTTTGATTGCATCTAAGAATTTATTGTGAAATTCACTGTAAATTGAAGTCGTATGGAGTTGGCATAGCACGACCGACTATGTCAATTCCATGCATTTGTAAGGTCTAACACTGTAGTGTAGCTCAGCTATCACTAAACACTTCTGATTGCATGTTGGGGAAAATAATAAAATAAAATAAACTTTCAGCTACCTGGCTACTACGTCTTACTTAAAATATACAATTGCAAAGCAGCTATTTGGAGAAAAATGACAGGGGAAAATGGTGCAAATCAGAGTGGCTGGCCAGAATCAGAGTATAAATTACAGTTACACCTTAGAAAACTAAAGTTTATCATGCACTGAGGATCTCAAACAGAGAATATCATACAGTTCTCAATGGTCCTTGGTACCCGGAGGACCTGCTGACTTTATTTGTTTGTACTTTCATTTTTAAGAAGCTTTGAAATTTTGAACAACAATGGTTTTGGGCAGACACCTGCCTGAAATTTGTAACAAGCTTTATATAAGCCTGTATTATACAGGGCCATGGTGACAGTAAGTTAACATACCGTGATTTAATGGCTTTATTGACAAGAATAATCTAAGGAATTGAAGGATGTTTTAAACTGGTAAATACAGAAACATTTGCAGATGCACCCATAATCTATTGACCCTCTTGTCCAATCACATCCTCTACTTTCCTTTGATGTAGTAGCCACAAACAATGCGCACACACACAAACACACACACACACACATCAGCGCACTTTAAACATTAACAATGCATGACAGATTGAGTTATAAGTAGCAAACAATATGACAATCATCTGACAGCAGCTGGACAGGCTCTTGTTGGGGCAATGATGGGTGTAAGCAAGGGGGTGGTTATGCCTCATCTTAAGGTGAACTGGTGATGGTTATTAGGCAAGCAAACGTCTGTGTGTAGCTATGCACACGCATGATATGTATGAGAGGGGAGTGTCAGATAAAAAGAAAATGCCGTCCAAAACATGTCTCTCGTGCTGAGACAAGTATGGACTGAAGGTGAAGTAATTAACATTTTTACAACTGACATCACAGATCCACTCAAACATATTTGTATTAAATTTCTTTTGAGAGCATAATAATAAAAGACACATTTAGTTTTGGGTTACCAGCTCAGTTAAATACAATCCAACAGCTTGCCACACATACACAAGCATCTTAACTAATTTTTATGCACATATTTAATTACGACGTGATAATTAAAGTGGAAAAAATGAAAACCATAATTTAGAGTACTGTTTATTTATTTATATTGAACCTTTCTTTTCTCAAAGTAACTTTAATTATCTGTTCAATGTAATGCTAAAAACTGTAGCAACATGCTTCTTCTGACTATACCTTTCAAGGTTTGCCTATAGATAATAATCTATCTACTCGTGGCCTTTTGATGAGACTAACCAGTTTTCACAGGTTAGTTATAAAAAAAAAAGAAGCATGGTAGATAGATACTTGTATTTAAATGTATAATCATTACTTTAAATAAAAAAACAACTGCAGTGAGTGAAAAAATGTGCATTTTGTTGTTTGGACATTTCTTCAAAACTGTAAATACCAGGGATTCAAAAGGCTTAATTTTCTGCTGGATTATTTAGACGTATGGAGAAGTTGAAGCTTCATGGACTGATTTAGAAAATGATTTACTTTAAATGTGCTTCTTGTTACTCAAAGCTTTTTTGCGCAAATTTCAATATATAAATCACAAGGTTTCACAAGAACTTACAATTGAGCCGGAATGTAGAAAATCTGATTTAAAAGGATGGGTTAACTGGGTTTTAACGGAGAGGAGCGCATTTATCTCGGGTCAACTGAAGAGAGCCCCACTGAAGGACAGCCACTAAAAAGAGCTCTGATTCTCCTTTTATTTTCATATTGGTATGCAGAGCCATCAGCAGGCTCTGGTCACAGGACTTCTGGTAACCTCCAGGAGATTATGGGTAGAAACTACCACAGCACGATATAACAACATCTTGCAATGGCAATAATATTGGTAACTATTGTGGCAACATCAAATGTGACATATGACTGTTTTCATGTTTTTAGCTATAAGAATTTAGCGCACACTGCAATTGCAATTATAATATATACATGACGTTTTGTGCAGCCCTGAAGAAAAAAACCTTTTGATACAAGCTGGTATCTTTGTCTGTGGAAACTCTCTAACTTTCAGATAATACTAAATTGCGCTCCTGAAATAACCAAATCCTATTGTAGTTTAATCAAGACTGATGAAACAAGTGAAAACTTTGAGTTTGTTTAACATTTATCTGAATATAAAAGGTAGCATACAGCCTAGATAAAGTAGTGGTGTAAGAAATCTTAATTTTATGTTTAAAAAAAGACAGAAAAAATGTGAGTATTAATTTGAGAGACTAAAATGTTTGTAGGAAAACCACAAAAAATAAATCAACATGGATTCACCCTGGATTAAATAGGATAGCTGGCTGGATGAAAGGATGGATGGATGGATGGATTTAATCAGTTGGTCAAAAGTTAACATCTTGTACCCTTAGGCAGACAGATTATCAAAATCTTTATTCGAGTCAGAGTATCACTACTGTTCGTATACATATTTTTACATAAGGTAAAATAGAAACTTGTCATCCAAGAAATTACCTAAGATTAAAAAAGTATTTAGTAAAGAGGTATTTAGTAACTGATCATATCACATGTCATATTACACAGTTTTGTTGTAAGTTTTGGAATTTAAAAGGTACAATAAAAAATACAACAGATATGTATACATTTTTTAACAGTTTGAAGTTTGTAGAAATTTAAATGAAATGCTAAAGAATTGTGAAAATAGTGAACTTTATTGTTTTAAAATTGCAAAATTTAAATACCAATTCAAATTTGTTAGTTAAATGAATATGATTTTACAAACTATGCAGATTTGGGGCCTACATATTGAGAAAAAAAATCACAATCATGTAAGACGTGTTTTCAACTTCTGCTCTGTAACTCAACTGCAAATTCATTAAAATACTCCTAATTATGCCGGCACTGAATAATCACATGCAAATTAGAACAGTGCTTTTATTAAACCACAACCAAGCCATTTGTTACTCCAGCATAAAACACAGTTTCCCATCCGTAAAGTCTCCAATGTTTCATAGTCCTATTCCTACTGCAGTGCAGAACTAATAAAGCAAACCATTCCTCAGAAGGCTTATCACAGTTTTAAAAAATAATTTAAAAAACATCCTTTTTTTTGCAGGGACAGAATTGTGCAAGTTGGGGGTGTAATTTAGAAAAGATGGAAGAACTTTTAGAATAGAGTGATGATAGTGTGAGGTCAGATTAGCGGTCTTAGTCTCATTTCCACTTTTATAGGGTTAGGGTTGAGCATTAATGCAGAAAGGTAAATAGGGGCAATATACAAATTCAAGAACAAACATTTACCAAGGACTAGCATGCATTTTTCAAAAAAAATAGAAACTACTGTGAAGGGGCTTTACTGGTCTGTCTGCAGGCTTATCTTTCCTCAAAAGAAGAGAATGTGTGGAGATTTTTAAATAGACCTAGTAGAGATGTCTCATTTATTATTGTTCCACAGAAATAAAAACAGGGCTGGGGGTGGTAATATGTAATCCATATAATGGAACTTCTACACAATCCAGGCAACAATTTTTTTAGAGCAAACTTCATGTGTATTTGGAACAACAAGACAAAGCCGGAAGATTTGAGTTAATCAGGTGGCTTTGGAAAGCCAACTCTAGGATGAACAAGTGTTGAATGATGCTTTTATACATTCTACATGTTTTCATTTATATCGAGTTTTCCCCCGAAGGATGCAAGTCTGACAATACAATGAAGCCAGAGGAATAGAAAGCGTTTCACCGTCAACATGAGTTTTGTTTCAGCCACAAACTCTAGGGAACAATGGCAGATATGCCTATAAACTGGAAAAACTAAAGAGAAACTCAATTACTGTTCTTTTAAAGTACATAAAGTTCTGTTATAAATCTATGCATCTTCTTTATATTCTGCCTATTCCACCTCAGCTAATTAGGTGATGGGTGGGTGGAGGTGGGGTGTAGGGCCATCCATTCACATCTATGTATACACTCACTGTTGAGGCAAACTAATAATAATATATATGTTTATGGACTGTGAGAGGAAGAGAAAGTATTATAAGAAATTCAAACTTTACCTTAGTATCTGCAAAGTAATTCTTTCTCCCCCACCTCGTTCACAACTAGCTTATTTAAATACTTGTTTGAGACTGTATATGTAAAAATAGGCGCAGCAAAAGACAAGAGCAAACTGCAGAATTTAATTGTTCTTTTGGTCATTGCGCAAAAACATGCTTCTGAGAAATATCTGAAGATATGCAGAAGCGCTTGTGCACACGCAGCAGTTGAAAACCTGATTTCTTGCAACGGTTTGGAGGAAAAAAGGATGCCAGTGATACAATTGTTCACGCCTGTGCAATAAAAAGGTTGCACAGCATGAAACATATCTGGAAGCATAGGCACAACAGGGTAAAAATAGCTGGAAACAGCTGCGACAAACAGATCCAATCAGCCATGGCTCCTGAGTAATTTACAAGATCACCAAGCAGAATATCCACGATCTATTCTAGCTTCTGAATTAGTTTCATGGCATAAAAATAAACTGATTAAAGTTGCTCTGGTGGAAAAAACATGGTTTAGTTATGTTTAGGAGAATCAGGGTAGAAAACAATAATGCATCAGGCATGATTGCACTGTTGCAGGCAGAAACTAAAACAGTTCAGTTGCTGGAAACCAAGTCACTTCATATCAACTGAAAAAAAGGGAAAATAAAGGTAAAATAAATACCAAACTATATTAAATTACAATAATCATGAGTACAATAAAATATATTAGCACCTGGTGGTAGTGTTTGTAATTGACCAAAACATTTTTACAGATTAAAATTTATTTAAATTGTCTGGTTAGAGGTTAAAATAAAAATTCGGAACGGTGGGTATTTCATTAAAAATCACTAAAAAATAATGTCTATTTCAGATTTAATGACAGCTGAACATCTTTGTTATGCAGAGAGTGTACATGACAAGCAGCAAGTCATCTTTCAAAAAGCCTTTGTAATGTCAATAATGCAGACATTGTTATTGGGTTGACAACATATTTTGCAGAACTGCATTTGATTGTTGTATACCCCAATTAAAAGTGCGGAAAACCCTGTAATTTATATGGGAGTTTGTTTTACTTGATTACTTTACATTCTTAAATTCAAATAACATGTTATAATCAGTTTCTCAGTAATTTTCGTATCATTTTAACCAAATACTTTTATACTCGAGAGATTTTTAAATTTTTTAGATGTCTGTTTTCCTTTTAATTATTAGCAAAAGTATTTAGTAACTTTCTTCACCCACTTATTCTAAAATAACTAAATGTACATAACAGTTTCAACATATGCTAAATATATATTTAGCAATTAAGTATCTAAGATATTTATATTAATAGTTTGTTAATGACATTTCTAGAAAAATAATAGAATATGTAGGACACTTTATTAAAGCCATTCTGATACTTACTGTTGGTCCTATTGATCGAACATTGCTTCTTTTGCCAACAGCAGTACTTACTGTACCTTTCAAAGGTTTTACATTTATCTGCATTTACCGCTATGATTGCATTTGATGTATTTCCCACCAACTGGTTTTCTCAAAAATGACTTAGCCTAAAAACTGTCAGGATAACAGAAATAAAAAAGAATGAGAAGATTCACTTATGATTTGGTTAATACGTGGCTGATCAATATTAACCTGATCATGTTTATAAAAACAGACACAGGTTACAAGGAAAAAAAGGGATGCAAATGTGTGATGTTTATAACCATTCTCACATTAGTGTCTTTACACTAATTAAAGACATGATTTCATAATCAGCGTCCTGACCTTGCTTTGATTGATCAGCCCCGTGACATTTCTGACTGTGTTTTCAACATTTGCCATGGGGCTCTTTCTGTGTCAGACTGACAAGCTGTTCTTTCTAAATAAAGTACCAAATGTTACTCCAGTGTGTTTGAAAATGGTGACCCTAAAGCTAAAAAACTTTACTAGTAATAAATATAATAAGTGTGTGACCTTTACACAACTTTACTAATAATTGAGCATTCTTAGAAGTACAGCTTTAGCAATAAAACTTTTGATTAAATAATATAGGACTTTAAAAGTATTACGTTTCAGCATCATTATTTTTTACTTTCCGACAGAAATGACAATAAGAACATTTGTCTGGAGATGTTATCTGAGTATTTTAGTTTTCCTTAAAACAGAAGATGTCTAGTAAAAGTTTGAAATTAATTTTTAGGAACAAACAAAGTGTTGTTGAGAGGAAACTAGCTGTAGACAGATTTATGGAGCATGCTTGGTTTCACTTTGAGGATGTTTTTGCCCTTTACTTCTCCGTAAAAAGCAGTGAGGTAGTCAAGTGGGTAAATGGAGATTATGGGTTTATTGGTGGTAGAAAAATATGGCAGATTATCGTAGCAGGTAGCAAACAGATGCAGACAAAAACATATGGAGGCAACCAGCAAGACAGAGAAGGCTGGATCGAAAAGGACATCACAGAGACAGATGAACAGGGGGGCTTCCCCCTCATCTTCATGCTGGTTGTCCAAGGAGCAAGAAGATGCAGCACGTAGATGAGAATTACAACAGAGGATTCCTTACTGGGTGAGTGAATGAATCAGTCTTGCATAAAGGGAGGGTGAGTGGTGGCACAATGGGAAGGAACTAATTGCAAAATGGGTGCAGCTGGTAGTGATAATAGGGAGGCAGGCTGAGGGGAAAGAGGGAATGAGAGCATAAGGAACTGGAGATTATGTGGGAAATAGTATGATAAAACTAAATAACTGAACACATAGAGAAGATCAACAACATAGAACTTTAGAAATGGCTTAACTAAACTAAAATGAGCACTAGAACAGGAAACAATTAAATAACAAAGACTAACCACAGAATCTATTAAAAAGAAAATCAGGAACCAGCACGGACCATGTCTCTATTTAAAAACAATCTCAAATAAAAGACAGACTAATTACATGGAACGAAAATGAGACTTGAATAATCGAGCCACTAAGTGAATTTCGAAATCGTATCCAATTTACAATGCTAGTCAGAACTGGAGCAAAACCTTACATTTCTGTGGCACCCACTAAGGTTGTAAGAAATCTGGGCGACATAAATGTAAATGTAAATATGAGATTTAAATTCCCGTGTTTGTCATATGCAATGTTTTCACTCTGTGTTGAAATGCAGACAGCCTTGGCTCACCTCTGATCTCTTTAAGATCTCAAATTAATGCTGATGACTTTGCTATACCTTGGTCTTAGAAGTATATTATGTTAAGCAATTATTCAACAGCTAAGTTCTTTAGACATAATATCATTCTATATAATCTGGTGTTTGTGTTTCTGGTTAGCTGGAGCTTATTTTTTTTCTTTTTATTTCTTTTTGCTTTTTAAATTGTGTCGACATCTGAAATGTTCTTGTTGTCTATATGACTTATTTACAAAGAAAATTCTGATTTTTATTTATTTAGCAGGTTAAAACTGAACAAAGCAATACACTTATCTCATAAATAACCTAATTTTGCTTCGACAGGGGGTCAAGGGTCCGCAGAGATGCACTCACTATGTTTAATTTCCTACTGAACTATCAATCATGACCCCCAACCCCCCCTTCCAGAAAATCCATTGGGTATGCTTGTGACTGGAAGCTCCGTGAGAAAATCAGAGTTGGGCTCAAAGGAAAGAGACTTCCAAAGGCTGAGTGACTGTTTTCCCCTCACGGATGGAAGCCCTGAGAACAAAATGAAACCATGTCCACCCTCAGTTTCACCCAAGGAGATTTAATAGAGCCCGCCCCCCCTCGAAATTCTTCCAAGCATCAGCAAGGCTGACCTGGAACTGAGCTTTAGGCTGGGAAATAAAATGTGGAGAAGGTTAAATGAGAGATTTACCAGAGAGCTGCTGGAAAAAACAGAGAAAGGCCAACGAGGCATCTCCACCAACAAAACAATGTTTGTTTCACTGCGCATGTATTCATTATTTTAGAGTTTATTTCAAGATATAGTTCTTTATGCCCATAAGAGTTAAAAAAATGCAGACAATATGCTTGTTTGTTATTCTTTTATAAAAGAAATTGATATCCAGATGGTAAAAAGAAGGATCTACCCCCCCCCCCCCCCACCAAAAAAATATATATGTTTTTTAAGAAAACTGTGTACCAGCTGTAAAACATTGCAAACATTATGTCATGATATGTGTTTTTGTTCCCTGTTTGCTGTTTAATTGTTTTCTTTAGGTTATTTTCTATTTTGGTTTAGTCTTTGTTTTTGTTATTTTCTGTGTTCTCTAGTTTTCCCCTGCTCCGTCCCTCTTCTTTCTGTGTTTTCTCTCTTCATTATCACTCACATCTGTTTGCAATTATCCAATCATCATCTCCACCACTCCACCTACTGCTCCTCAGTATTTAAGCCTGGTTTACTCATTCACTCACTGCTGGATCGTCTGTTTACCTCCGCGTCTCCCATTAAGCCTTCCCCTCTTGCTCGCTGATTTTCTGTGCTGGTTTTTCTCCCACTCCTCCTTCTTTGTCCTCCGTTCTCTTGTAGTTATTTCCTTATGGTTTTTGTTTCTTTATACTTGTCATACTGTTTAGTCTGCGGACCCACATAAACCAGAGAACTCTCAGGAGTACAATTATAAGTATTTATTGAAATGGATGATGTGTTCATGGACCAGGGGAATAAACAGCAAACGGGCAACCAGCGGCAATTGGAACACATAGAGAAGATCAACCAGGGGTGATCAGCAGCGGGATCGACAACGGCAAAGATGAGAGATGAGGACGTTTGATGGCAACGGGAAGCACAGGTGAGTAATCCGACAGCAGTGAGAGCTTGGTGAAGTGACAACAGGAAACGGGATAATTTGAGATGTCTTACAGAGGCGAGGACCAGAGGCAAACGGTCCTCGGAGGAACAGAGGACGACGTGGGAAACCGGGAACACTGTGAGGTAAGCAGAGTTGGAATATTGTGCAAGGAACGGATGGGAAGAATGAACAGGAACAATCTTACTTAATGAACGCCAGAATGATTAAGTGGTGAGTCCTTCCAGAAATGTTATGGTTGGTTGTCCAAGGGGTTGTGTGCAGCGGAGAGAGGATGAAGGAGAGCGAGCAGACCGAGCTGGAGGAAGGAGCGGTGAAAACCAGAGGATTGAGCAGACCGGAGAGTTTTCTGTACGGTGAGTATACTGACTCTGTGGATGACCTGGGGAAAGGGGAGCACTGGAAGTGATGAGAACGGCGAAGGGGAAAAAGGCAAAGTAACAAAATAATCAAAGTATCAAAATAACAAAACATGGAACTAGTGACGACCAAACAACAGAGAAGGCTAGAGACAAAAACTAAACTGGAGATTAAAACTAGACACAAGAAGGCTGGCTCAGAGATGTACGTTACCAAATGCAACTTATACTCAGGCGACGAGAAGTGAGTCCACCACTCCTTTTAACCCTCCAGGACTCGTCTCTGGTGATGAGGGGCACCTGGTGATCAGGTGCACCTGAGCGTGGCTTAGGAACCAGTACGGACAGTGGACGGACTGATGACATTTTCAATGGTGGATAAAACGGGGACACAACTTTCGGGAAACGGACTTGAGGGGAAGGTCTTTGGAGGATAACCGGACCTGTTGACCGGGAGAATATGTTGGAGCTGGAGTGCGTCGGCGGTCGGCATACTTATTATTTTGGGCTTAAAACGTTCGAGGGCGGAGAAGGCGTCTTTCCAAACAGACCTGATTCGGCGGATGTGGTGGTGGACAGAGGTAACGGAGATGTTCTTCCCATCGTTGGGGAAAAGTGGTGGCTGGTACCCCAGGGAGATCTCGAAAGGCGAGAGTCCGGTAGCGGCGGAGATGTGGGAGCTATGAGCGTACTCAATCCAGGGGAGGTGCTGGTTCCAGTCGGCCTGGTGGGTAGAGGCTAAACAACGGAGAGCTGCCTCGACCTCCTGTTTAAGGCGTTCGACTTAAACAGAAATTAAACTGACCTTGGCCCCCAGGGCAGCGCAGAAGTGCTTCCAGACCTGGGACGTGAACTGGGGGCCGCGGCCAGAGAGGATCTCGGAAGGGATCCCATGGAGCCGGAAAACATGTTTGACCAGGAGGCGGGCAGTCTGAAAAGCAGAGGGCAACTTGCGAAGGGAGATGAGATGGTAGGATTTAGAAAAACGGTCTATGATTGATAAGATGGTGGTCATTCCTTGGAAAACTGGAAGGCCTGTGACAAAATCGATGGCGATGTGAGACCAGGGACGCTTATGGATCTGGAGGGGTTGTAAGAGACCGGAAGGGGGCTTGTTGCTGGATTTATTTCGGGAACATGTGGGACAGGCTTGTACATACTGTTGGACATCGTGATGAAGGTTGGACCACCGGAAACTACGGGAAATAAGGGCGATGGTCCAACTGGAACCAGGGTGACAGGAGAAGCGAGAAGCGAGAAACCAGTGGATGACACGAGAGCGGACAGAGGAGGGAACATATTTGGTCTTTTGGGGTGGTGTCCTGGGATCCGGTTCGGAACGTAGGGCCTCTGAGATGATGTCCTCAATCTCCCCGGATACCAGACCAACCACACAGTCAGGAGGGATGATGGAAGCGGGTTCAGGAGGTGCGGCTTCGTCGGGAGAGAACTGTGAGAAAGTGCGTCGGGCTTGATGTTTTGGTACCGGGTCTGTGGGAAATAGACAAATTAAAACGAGAGAAGAACAATGACCAGCTAGATTGACGTGGGTTTAGGCGTTTGGCAGATTTAATATATTCAAGGTTCCGGTGATCCGTCCAGACCAGCACGGGTTGGTTGGTGCCCTCCAGCCAGTGGTGCCACTCCTCTAAAGCAAGCTTAATGGCCAGAAGTTCCCGGTCTCCAACGTAGTAATTCCGTTCAGCTGGGGAGGGTCGTCTTGTGAAAAAGGCACATGGGTGAAGTTTCTCATCTTCCTTAGATCTTTGGGAGAGAGCAGCCCCTACTCCCAGGTCTGAGGCGTCCACCTCCAGGACGAATTGGCCTGATGGGTCGGGTTGTACAAGAACTGGTGCTTGAGAAAAAAGATCCTTGAGGTTACGGAAAGTTGCATCTGCTTTGGGGATCCAGACGAAAGGTTTCGTGACGGAGGTGAGTGCGGTGAGAGGTGTGACTGACTAACTCTAATTACGAATAAATCTTCGGTAGAAATTGGCGAACCCTAGAAACTGTAGGAGTTGGCGTCTGGTGTTGGGAATGGGCCATTTTTTGACTGCTTGGACTTTTGTGGGGTCAGCTCGGATCTGCCCGCGCTCAAAAATATAACTGAGAAATGGTTCAAGGTTGCGCTAATACATCAGTGTTTTCACTGGACACTTGAATAATTGACTCTGTAACCCACTTAAAAAACCCATTTAGGATCCACTAAACATACTTACAGTGGCCCTACATTCACACAGCAGGCAGATATATATTCTAACCTTTCTTCTTAAACAAATCTATGCCACTTATAAATGTGGTACTAAATCTGACACACATGAACACCTTTCATAGAAAATGAATTCTGAAAAATAATGTGGTATTTTACTCAACGTCTTCGATGTGAAACTTGCATCAGAAGTTGCTTTGGGGTCATAAACCTTTCAAATAGAAGTGTGATGGTAGTCGCAATAACTTAGTCCTATGAAAGACCACGGGGGGAAAAAAACATCTTTTTCAGCAAAAGAAAAATCAGATTTAGAATGTAAAAAAAATGCCTGTGAAGGTAGCATTTGGCAGTGTTCATTAGGAAAATTAAACAAAACATACTTCCAAAGGTTTTAAATTGGGGTAGACTAATATAAACATTCGGATATGACCTTATGATATCATGAACCTTCATTTGATTAATTGATGAAAGATAAACATCCTAAGCCAAAAAAACAACAAAAAAACACTTTTATGCAGATAAATTGAATTAAAATTAACTTTCAGATTCCACCAAAAGTATGAAGGAAAACCAAACAACCCTAGTGATGGCTGTAAAGAGTTTGTTCCTTAGAGACATTTTACCCAATACTGACAATAGGACGTGAAAATACCTGAGCTCATCTTTAAGACTCAGCTTGTCTCAATCGAACAAAAAAATCCACTCTGACTAATCAAAGTTTGACATTTGATTAGTCAGAATGTAACATGGCCAAATGTAGAAGGCTGTTCACAAATGAAGAATGTTCATTTCTAGCAGAAAGAATAAAAATGTCCTGTTTTTTTTTTGTTTTTTTTGGAAGACCTTTAATGACATTTGAAAGCTGCTTTGTTTACAGGAATGGCTTCGATCAGGCCAGTCCAAGTCAGTGAGCTGTAGATACCAGACGTTGCACAAAGCTGCTGAGTAGACTGATGGATGATCAAGATTAACTGCCCCAATGCCAATAGACTGTCGCGCAAATACACAAGACTGGTGGAGCCTTCTACAAGGAAAATATTGACCCTGAATCCTTAGTAGCAATGTTGAACAAATTAATGCTGTACAACAACTACTCTTGATTATACCTGGTTTAGTTCCACATACCTGTTGCCATAAAAACAACATAGAAGGAGACTTTTAGGTTCAGTAAAGAATTTAGTTGGTAGATTTCATCAGGTGCTCAGTTCTTTCTACTGAAAGACCAAACTAACACCTTATCTGACATTTCTTCAAATTAATTTGATTTTGTGAAAATAATTGCATAACAAAAACGTTATTTCTAGGGTTTAGTGAAATTTTTTAATTTGAGTAATATTGCTCATTTTAATGTCGATCTCAACCTTACAAAGTGAAAACAAACATATTGGCTGCCCTTCAGAATAGCCAACGAGTCAAACATTTCTCAAATAGTTATTACTGGACTAATATGTACAAGTGTACATCCTTTCAATTTGAAGAGTATTTGTCATATCTTAGCTAAACCACTAGGCAGAGGTAGATAGCAAGTAAACATTTTGAAAGATTGTGCATGAACTATTAAGGTAATGTGTGGGCCTTAACCAGGGCAAAAACAACTGGAGTGTTTAAGAACTGGAGAGATGACTGCTAAATGAGTGGCAGGTGTGCTGATCGCTGATGAGTGGCAAGAGTGAGGGGAGATGAAAACCGGGATCATATAATGAGAGCGAATGACTGCACCAGTTTACTATGTTAAAGTATGTTATCTACAGAATTTTCAATGCGCCTAAAAGATCTGGGGAAGCCCTTCTCAGTCACTGAAAGAAATGAAATTGTAATTAAACATCCAACAATTTGAGCATTTAGTCAGCTGGGATCCTGGAAGTACTTTTAGCTCCAAATGCTCAAAGCAAGACATTCTTTCAATTAGTTTGGAATTTCTATCTGAAAATGTAACTTCGTTAAAAGCAGCCGATCTACACATCCTTCATAGGTTTCAGTGAGTTCACCCCACTCATTCAAAAAAGGTTTATCAGGTTCATGTGGGTTTTGCCACATGTAGTTTGGAGAGGACATTAGAATGAGCAAATCAAGCATTGAAAAATAATGCAGCAGATTTAGGTTTTCCTTTAAGATGATCTGAGGTCAAGAAATTACTTTGGGACACAAAAGCATTGTTAAAAAAAATAAACATGATAAAAGAATAACAGTCTATGTGAAAACTCTTAAGATTCAAAATACAATAACACCATCTATTACTGAATGTTCAGTATAATTTAGAAGAACAGTCGTGAAAAGTGAGATGGCAAAAGCCTCCTCACCTCTAAATTATCTGAATATTTTTCACATGTAGGAATTAGTCCAGTGGTTTTCAGTTAATGTCCACAATGTCCAACGTCCTGCATGTGTCAGATATTCCCTTTCTTCAACACCACCTTTATAAACAACTGATCCTCTTCATCTTGTCAGCATGTTAAGCAACAGCCAGGCAGCTAAGCATTCGTGTGATTCAGTATTGTTGGAGCAGGAAAACATGTCTAATCAAGTCAGGTTTATCTATATAGCACATCTTGATTTAAAGTGGCTTCCTTAATGAAAAGATGAAGCAATTGCATACCAATTTAAAAGAAAGTGATGACTTGTTAGAACAAAAAGGAAAAGGTAACCATAATGCACCGTACCTGGTTGTTGCTAAAATACTCTGAAGAAAATTAATGATTACTATATTGAAAACCAATCAAATAATTGCATAAACCAAATAAAGCCAAGCAAGAATTACATCAAAACGCAAAACTTAATTTTATTGGTGTTAGAAAAGGTCAAATTTACTGAGCAGCAGCTATTTTTATGGCACTTCTGGGGAAAACATTTTGGCCTCTGACTATAGAGTTTGATTATTGATCTTTTTAATGTTTAATGTTTCACTCCGCAGATATGTAATTTATTTATTGGAGAAAAAAAGGGTTTCTGCTTCTGTATCTGTTTTACATTCTTCATCCTGCAACAGTAAATTTTGTCCTGTTAGCTGAATCATCTCATGCTGCAAAATGTCAACAGTAACTAACTGTTACAATTAACCCAAGAGGGCAGTTTGTGGTGTTTTTTTTTCTGCGCTACTACTGAAGATCTTTGCACAGCCACACAGGGACATATCAGTACCGGAGGCCGGATATTGCGAGACTTCTGTGCCTGGCAGTGTGGACAGTCCACAGAGAGTGTTTCCATTTCCTCTCTGACTGACCTATTCCACTCTGAATGCAGGGCAGTTCTCTAACACTGACATATTCTCTTCTCAATCCTGGCTCAATGCCACACAAGCCCAGAGGCTGTACCTATAGAAACACCTCCCGATTGAATATATTATCTTTGCGCTGTGAAAGACAGATGCACTACCCTGTAGAGCACGTTGGTATGCAGGGCTCACTCTCTCTGATGGGTATTTTTGTGCAGCGGACCTTGAAAGGGGATTCAGTCACTGTCGGCTGCATAATAATGTTAAGAGAAAAAAAAAAAAACATTGTCAAACCACTTTAAAAAATGCTTAGAGCTTCACTTTAATTGCTTGTGAAAAGTGTTAGTGGCTTTAGAGCAATAAAAGGTAATCGATGGCACAGGAAAAAATACATAAAAATCTTGGTTTTATGTTAGTTGAAGTCTGTTGAAAAGGTTCAGAGCATTTTTGGTTAAGTGGAAAAAATAAATAATGAAAACTGAAATTTCTCATTTATTTTTTTTAATATAAACATTGACTTTGTCGCTGTACTCATCTATGTTAGTTTAACTTCAGTGGCTGAAACTGAGACATATCTAAAACATTGTGAAAGAAAAAAGGGAAGTAGAAAATAGTCAATAACACCCTTTAGTTGCCAACAGCATTAGGATGGCGTACTAGATTACATGCACCAAAATCAAACATAGAGATCACAAATCTTCCAGATTGAAATCGACTTTATAAGATGAGCGCTTATTTGGTTATTTGTCCAAAGTGGAGGGCAGGAAAACTGACTTAGCCTGACGTAACCTAACAAACCACCCACATCCAGAGGGTTTTAAATGGAACCGGGATGATTAATGGAGTACAGAGAGTAGATGGTGAGCCACAAGGAACAGAAACTTGACAAAGCGACAGAAACGGAGGGTAGACAGAGGCAGACAGATTCCGTAGAGGCACAGGGGAACAGAGCACCAGGGAGCATGGTGAGAAACACAGAGGTTAAGCACAAAAACTGATGGGAGAACAAATGGGAGAATTCAGCAAGGATAGAGGGGAGGAGGGCAGCATAAATACTGGGAGAGTGAGTGGCGGAACAGAGGGGGACTGATTGAAAAAGAGATGCAGCTGGAAACGATTACAAGGAGACAGGCTGAGGGAGAAAGAAAGAGAGTGGTGAGGAAAACAACATGAGGGAAGTGCAGGCAAAGGTTGGAAAATCAAAACAGCATAATATTATTAATATTACTACAATAATAATAATAATCCTGACAGCAGAATTATTAGATACACAAAGGAAAGTAACAGGCAAGATAAAACTAAATGGTACAATTAAGGATAACATGATGAAACAACTAATAACAACCAAGAATAACCTAAAAAACCTAACTAAGGCAATTCAAACAACACAGACCATGACAAAAAAACATGTATTTCTTACCTAATAAACACACAAACAGCTGTGGTCACCTTAGTGGTAATCTGTGACATCAACTGTGTTTTGCTCCTTTAATTTGGGCTTTCTTTCTTCGTTGTTTTTAAATGAAGCATTTCAGCTTCTTCATAAACCAAAAATAAAATTTTCTTGCAAAATAGAGCCTGTTTATCTAGATAGATGATCTTTACAGCAGAAGTACTCTTATCATCCTCTTCTATGCCCCCAAACATATGACCATATGTTTGGGGGCATAAAATCCATTCTGCGAACACAGTGAGAGATTTATAAACAGTAGCATTAACATGTCAGCATCTTTATATGGACGGGACTCTTGTTGAACCGGACATGATACAAAATGCTCCTGTTGTGTCAGACGTGTTTTCAAACATACTTTGTGCCATAAAAACAATATAGAAGGATATTGTAAAGCAAAAGCTTTATGTTCTGTACTTTTAATTGTTTCTGCCCTAAAGATATGGTGCCAAATTCTCAAAAGCAATAGTTCTTCTTCTTCTTATATAGTTGTCAACACTTGCTGTATAGTTGTCAACACTTGTTACGTAGCTGCAGGAACATTTGGTGTAGAAATATTCACCTCAGAGAAAGAAAAATCTTTCGTCAGTCTCACAGACGCCAGGTTACATACAAGGGTTATCAACTCCTTTTGGGGCCACTGCAAAAACTATGATGTGAGAGCTAAGCCATACAACACCAGAACTTTTACAATGAAACAACTATTAACTGGTTTTGGAAATATTTCACATATTTTCAGCCATACTACTTAAACAAGTGCTTCATTTAATTTTATCCAACAGAAGCCACAGCATGGTTAATGAAGTTTAACTAATCAATGCCGGAATTAATGCTAAGTTCTTTATTTACATGTGTGTATGAATCTATTTCTGCATCAAATAACTGAAGAGAAATTTCTAGCATATGCAGAAGGATTTTGAAATTAAACCTGAGCCAAATTGATCACATTGTAAAATCAGTAACATTTGTTCTACACTGGTTTTGCAGTTATAATAGCCCAGATGCAGATTCTGATAGCATAATCCAACTTTGTGATCTTCAGATGTTTGGGTGTTAGAGGGTTTGTTTATTATTATTACTATGTCTTTTTTGTTTTTTCTAAACTAATACGGTCTTGCCATATTATTTTAATTTCTTTGTTTTCATTGCCATATTAGTTGATTTCTCTTATTTCAGTTTCTTGTTTTTTTTCTGGTGCCATTTTCTTTCTCTTGTAAATTCGAATTATTGTTCTTATAGATTGTTGTCAGCCTCTTTATGTTAAATACTCAGTCCGCTGCTCTGCTTTCCTCCAGGCCAAAGCTATACCAAATTTCCTCAATTAAGTGTATTTGTCTTTTTGCCATTTCCACCCCTATAGTAGTATTGAAACACCTGGTTTTTAATTCCTCCTTTCCTCCTTCCACATTCATGGTTGTTGAAATGTTTACCGAACACACAAAATATGTCTCTTATAATTAAAGCCTTCAACTTGGCTTTTTATGAAAACTGTTTGAGCTTTGATCTTGCTTCAACCAAACCATACAATATATTGCTGGATTACATCACTTCCCAGCAAAGTTTCAACAGGACTTACAATTATTAGACAAAACTTAAAATGTCCACATTTTTCTTTTTTATCCAACCACTTGCCGGATATTAATAGTTGCTTTCATGCGTGACATATTGTTTGAGGATGAAACCAGATAAAGGAATTCTAACACCGAGAAGCAAAGTAACAGAACTGCTGACTTGGTATCAGTAAAAACCCCTCAGGATTCCTGCTGCAGTGAAGTGATTTGATGTTACGGATCCAGCACTGTAATAGGTTCACGCTTGGGGTTTCAAACCCTCATTATTCCATCTAACGTTCCTATAAAACCTTAGAAGACATATCCACCGTTGTTATGCATATGAAACATATTCCCTATGTAAGAGGCAGGATTTTATAAGGATACTCTGCTCATGCCTTACCTCCTTCCTTTTTTGTACCTCACTAAGTGAATGCATTAGGGCCTCCGCCTGGTCAGTAACTCTGAGTGACAGTTCATCGGTTATCAGACTGATAGTAAAAATTACTTTTTCACTGACACGTTACACTCATGCAACATGTTCCCTGGATACCCAACGCTATTCTAAATTACACGCATGTGTGGGAATTGGTTTTTGAAGGGGTGGGGCTGCATTCTAGCAGCACATGCTAGGATTTCCATGGTTGACCTGCAGGTCTTTACTTAAAGCTTTAAATTGCTCTGCCTTGTTTCTGTCACACTCCTAACAATTTTCACCTGTTATAATAACCGACGCCACTGTGGTAATAATCTTTCTACTGCTCACAGCTTGTTAGTGAAAATCATTATTCTGTTTGAATAAGAGAAGACATCTGTTTGAATAAGAGAAGACATCTGTTTGAATAAGAGAAGATATCTGTTTGAATGAGAGAAGATATCTGTTTGAATAAGAGAAGATATCTGCGATAATTTAAATTTCTAAGTTTGATCAGATGCTACAGAAGGTTTAGATTTGGCCCAAACTCTTTTTGAATTTTTTACAAATAGCCTGTGATGTGATGGTTGAACTGTCTTAGATTTTTTTATTATTTAATAGCATTAAGCCACAATACAAAAATAAAAATACTGGACTTGGTGTATCATTACATCCGTACCTTTGAGGCTATTTTCAAAATCGTGTATTTTTAACCTATAGTGCATTTGCAAAATGGAAACCAGTGAAGTAATGAGTCTTATGTGTTAAAGTTAGTTGTTCTAGAATTTTTATACCTAGATTTTTTATTGCAAAGACATTCAGAGTTAATGTACTGACATAGAAAACACCCTTTGTGTTCATTACTTCATATCAAAGAAATGATCTATGCAAAACCACGTTAAAGTTTTAGGATACTTTAATCAGTTATCTTCTAACTTGGCTTTTTTTATTGATGCTTAAAGTTTTTTCCAACACAAAGCTGTTCCTTCATATTTCATTGTTTTACACTGAAGCTGCTGAGTTATTTTTCACGGAGGACAATCTATAAGGTCATAGCATCAATTCTTGTCAGCTTAGGTAACATCATTTACGTACAGGCAGTGGCTGTTTTGCAGAGGACACTAATATGATCACAGGATGAAATGTCAACACAAACCCTCAGAATACGGCTGTGCTTCCCCATTTTGTATACAGACTAAAGGAAACCACCGCCTAAAAATTCAAATTCTGTCTTCAGCTGTCCTAAAACCTGATCATCCTGGTCTTGCATTAATTAAATCTGCCCTTGTACAAATGTGCATACATGTCAACATTATTAAAGATTTCCATGATTAGACACATGCCGACACTTTTCTGTTTGCCTCTGAGCCTTTTTTTTTTTTTTCATGAGGTTGTTATTCAATTTTTTGTGTCCCCATCCTCCCACTCACTGATTGTACAATGTGTTGGTCATGTTTCCTCGGGGGGTTGTTAATGGCAGTATAAATGAAAACTCTGAAAATCGGAAGCAGCAGAGATTCCAAGAAATGGGAAAGATGTAGACTGAACAGTAGGAGGGCCTAAGGCACCTTATGTTCTAGGTGCACTGTGACTAACAGCAGCAGTTTACAATCACGGCTTATCTGCAGACTAAAGGTTTCTTAACCCAACAATCATACTCTGTGTTCTGTGAAACTGAGTATTTCATTGACAAATATATAGATTTCTGCTCTTTTCCTTCATTATGACGCTAAAATACAAAGGAAAAACATATTCAAACATTGTCAAACTATATTTTAAAGATAATCAAAACAAATTCTGTTACATGTTTATTACACCCTTGTTTTTTTCCTTGTCCAGAGTTATTTTTTTTTAGTAGGCAAAGTTTTAATGTGGTAAATCTAAACCTAATTTTCATGTCCCTTTTGGTGGTTTTAGATTTGAAAGAGAGAGACATCTATTTACACCCTCCACCTCAAGGGAACTAATAAACCAAATTCAAAACTTGGAGCCTGTAAGGACTTTGTCTTTGCTGTGGTTTTCATCCACTAACCGAAAACAAGACATTAATAAGTGCTCCTAAAGTAGGTCTTTTGGAAGTGCATGGTTGTATTTCTTTGTCTCAGGTGAGTTATGAGCAGCTATTTATTAGAGGCAGGAATCCACCTCTCTGTGACTGATTAAAAACAGGCGGATGACTATATTCTACAGGGGATGTATGAAGAGCATTACAATGTCCCTCATATTCAGCTCCTGAATATGGTACGCAGGAAAACAATTCCTCTGGTTTAGAAACTTTTTTCTATAAATACTGGAGGTTTCTGCATTATAAGCTTTCCCATATGATAGTTAACTTATTGACATCATTTGGCCTCTATAATATTAGACAAGATCTAATATGGCAAATGTCTTTATTTAAATTGTTCTGTATTTGAATTGTTCTGTCTTTATTGAGGCTACTGAAATTTCAACCAGGGAAATGTCTTTACATACAAGGTTACTAGTAACCAAGCCAAACCAACGCTTGCAAGCCACTGATCATGGAAAGGTCTAATACCCCAACTATCAAGTTTCTCCATACTACAATTAAAAACTAGTTTGACCTTTGACATAAGGTTTGTGGGTGTGTTGAAACAGCCCAAAAAGTCCACCATGTAAAGTCAGCAGTTTTTATATTTTTGCTAACAGGTAGAAAGACATAACAATATTTTTTTCAAAGAACCCTATAGTTAATTAGAATGTCTTTTAAAGTTTTTCTCAAAGGTAATGAATGTTTTGTTCCATTTTTGTGTCGTGCCTGATAAATGTTTTTTTTAACCAAAATAGTATGCGCTCTTATTTCCTCTTGGAACGTGCTGCAGGTTTTGTTTAAGTTTTAACAAAGGTGCAAAAAAAAACAACTATAAAACTGGCAATGGAACTTCTTGTTTCAATCTTTCCCGAAACAATACAATACTTTTGGCAATCAAGCGTTCAGTGATATTACCCTCTTCGACTGCACATTAATCTGTGTCAGGAAGTGTGCAGACCTCACGTCTGATTCTACACCATCAACCCGATGAGCGTAAAAAACCCTGCCGGCTGCAGTGCCCTGAAGCTTTCAGCATGACAGACAGCTCTGCAGCCAATATGACAAAGTAGTTACAAGAACCGATTCAGCCGGTGAAACTTTGAGACGGCCGAGGTGCCCCCGAGTTTGACATGTGCAAAGCGAGGGTGTCATGGGAGAAAAGACACAAAAGACAGAATAATAAATGCCTCTCTTTCTGTCCTTAGCCTCTGCACTGAGGTTTGGTTTCCATTTTGAAAGTCGGCATATTGGTTCTGCCTTAGGAGTTAGTTCTTGGATCTGGTAAAATTGTAATCAGTGACCAGACTTAATATTATTACTAGTTTAAGGATGCACTGAAAGTTGAGCTGCTGCTATTCTACATCAAAAAGAGTCTGATGGAATCCTTGGCATACCAATTTAAATTTCTCTGGTATTTCTTTCTTACATGATTCTCCAAGCATTTGGAATAGAAAAAGACCCCCAGCAACACGAATCCTCAACTATGCTTAACGTAGGATATGAGGTGTTTTCCCCATCTACTCATCCTCTGGTTTAAGCCAAACCAACCTGGAGTGAATCTGACAAAGAAGTTCAAATTACTGTACGCAAAAGACCCTGGCTAAAGTTCAAGTACTGTTTAGGAAAGCCCTTAGTTTTATTTGAAATCATAGCACAGCAAACGTTTCTTCCAGGATTTCCAAACATTCAGTCAGAAGGTAGAGAGACGTCTAACCCTCAAGCTCTATGATTTTGTTTTATAACTCATGTACGGGCCTCAGTCGTACTTCATATTTAAACCAATGGGAAACAAAGTTGTGCATTACTAATAAGACATCTTACAAAACTATCAGCATCAAAACGTTTGGGAGATGTTTTGACCACTGGATCTTTGCAACAGTGGCTTTGGGTATATATTTTTATATATTTCTTTCCACTTCTCTCTTGCCATTTCCTTTCTTTCCACAATTTTAAGTCAGGAATAGGAAGCCATTGATTACTAGTTAAATCCCCTTAAACACCCTGATCACCTGAGACAGTATAAATTAGTAATGCGGTAGATACATCTGTGTTTTAAGAACCAATTGGGATAGTAACGTGTTAAGCACCAACTCTGTTGTTAAAAATTTCCTTATGTCAAATATGCTTTTTTTTCCTTGATAAAAGGTATTTAAAGGTATAGGAGAGGATCTTTTCAATAGAAACATTTCTATGGAAATCCCATTGAAAATGACAGCCATTAAAAAACGACCAGTGGTGAAAAATAACTGGCTGTCAATGCGGAAATAAAATGTACGCGATGACGTATATCACTAATGTCCTCACCCACCCGACCCGTAAAACGTGCGCTCATGTTTGAATTCGCGCATGTGCAGATTGTTGATTAGGAAGTAAAACGGGACGGACAAGACGCATCATTCACCATTGAAGAGAGGTTCTCCCCGTATGGCAACGAACATGGAAGCTCCCATGAGGAAAACCATGTTCGAAGTCGCTGAGAAAAAAGGACGTGCGCGTTCCTGATATCATGGGGCGTTACTGGAGATGAGGTGGCGCATGCGCAGTGTTGCGAAAGTGAGAATGAGCTGAAGATCCTCTCCTATACCTTTAATGTAAATCTACGTTGAGGTTAGACTACCTCAGTTAAAGCTGAGTTTGTTTTTTTGTCTGTTTTGAACATCTTTATCAGGGGTATCAATAAATGGGAAAAGGTTCTGTATCATTTAACCAAGACTAACAAAAATGCTATTTAATTTTAGATGATTCCATTTAAACGTAGCGCTATAGGTGCAAACCGCATCTGTGTGTTCACCAAATGTGACTCCTCGATGTTTCCTAATGAGAGGTTAGGGCTTTTCATCCCATTACCTTTTGAATCATCTAATAGGCTGTGGTGAATACATCAGTAACTATCTGAGTGTAATTATGATGGTTTTCTGCATATAGCATCAACAACCTCAACAAAGAGATCTGTTGAACACTTCCCCGTTTATTGTCACATATTGTAGAGCTCTCATAAGGACACCGGAGTAAGAAAGAAAAAGATTATCCTTGTGCTTTGTTGTTTCTCTCTCTGGCCTCTTTGAATCTCTGTTATGCTCACTTGGGGCTGAACTGCCAAATCAATAAACCAATGCTACATTTCAATAACTCAGCCGAGGCTTTTGCTTGGCGTGGCAGCCGTGGTAGCACACAGCATGTTTCTATTTAGGGCAAGCCACTTTAAGGACCTGCTCATACTTTGAGCAAATGCCTTTGGTTGGTTCCACCTCTTAATACTGTTATGCTTTGAAGCCCTGGGTGAAATAAATATATGAATCTCACAATAATGTGTACTGCAAACCCTAAAGTTGCTGCTGGTCCATTTCTTCTCATCTTATAACTTCCCCCTGAACTCTTCACACACCAATATAACGTGTGTTTATTTAAACAAATATTAGCTGGCAAGCACAGAAATACATTACTAACAATACCATACACGCTTGATAAAAGTATTCCCCCCTTTGGATGTTTCACCCTTTTATTGTGTTTACAAATCAATCATCGTCAACATATAGATATAGATGATTAAATGTGTAACACAAATAAATGTGAATGTGTGTGTTATCACTCATTTTATGACAAATGCTTGCCAGATGTCTTTGTTACTTTGTATAACTCTGTTTAAATGGCATTAAAGTTTTTTTTGTCACCAAAGTTAAATTTAATAGATCATGACTGATTTGTAAAATCAATAAAAAAGGCTAAAACATCCGTGCATTTAAACATGAACGTTAAAGAGAACATTTAGTTGACCATTTGCCTTTCCTCATCTTTTGCTAAAAGTACAACCTGTAATGAGTTTTTGTTCTACTCAGTTTGGTCATGAACATTATTTTCTCTTCTGCTTGATGCCTCCTCTCACTAATAATTCCGCTGTTTGCCTTTTGTTATGTCACAAATGTTTACCCCACAATGATGGTTTACAATGGCATCAAGTAACGCTTGGAGTCTGTACCCATCAAGAGCCGTCGTCATGTTTTGCAACAAGGCCCACATTATTCAACCCTCTACACCTGTTAAACCTAATGAGAGTGCTGGTACTGACAGTAACACTTCTGCCATCCCTCTGGCTGTTTTTGGCGAATGCTGCACTCCCCAAACAAAGATGTGAAAGGGAAAACAGGACTAACCAATTTGACTTTGGCAGATTTTGTAACCCACTGGGATTTATTAGGACTGTTGACATCTTTAGCATTTTTCCATTGTATAATATTCCTGACGAGCTGCGCCAATGGTAGAGACTCTTTTACCAGCATACGCTGCATCCTATAGGGCTGAGGTCCCCAAAAGTATGCCTCCAGGTCTGTGGTCCTGCAACCTTTAGATGTGCCTTTAGATCTTTCTGTTTCACAATTTTGCCCTCCAATTTATAATTGTATTTTTTAACAGTGGAGAGTTTTTAACCATTAATGGACTGTTTTTAACATTAATGGATTGTTCAAGGTCAAGTTACAGCATTTTTATTTGAATTGAATCCATTCTGACAAGGACTCTTCAAAACATGGGCCATGCAGAAACACAGTAATAAAAATTGAAAAGTATGTTTATCAACCCTGCCTAAAGATATGATAGAATACTGTTCTCTGACATTGGGTTTAGACAGAATATCTAAAAAACTGCTATGTCTAAGACGTTTATTAATAATAACACAGAGACATCTTGCAGGAGACAACCTGCAGAAGAGCCCTGACTTATGAAAGGTTTCACATGGCATGAGCACGGAATGCTGTTTCTTGGACTTTATGGAACTATTTTTGTAATTGTTATGGGCATTTTTTTCAATGCATTTCCACATATGTTCAGCTTGGGAAAAAATCCCATTACTTGAAATTAGCAGCTTAAGGGATGTCCTTTTTTCTTTGCACTCTTCAGAATTAAAAGGAGGAGGGAACACCAGAAGGATTTCCGAATGCAGAGATAAATGTGTTTGCCCTTATAATGCTGTTCACAGATGTGCTTACACAGACCATGATTTGTATTCGAGCCACTGCTGTAGTTTTGGCTTTTGGAGCATTTGTTTTTATGAAGAATGACTCTCACATGGAATGTCAGTATATTCTTGTGTTTATGAGCTTTTCTGATTTGACTCCAAGTCAAAAAATAAAATTGACTGTATAAGATCGTATTTTCCCTACTCACTTTAAGCTACACTGCCAATAAAAAGTATTTGCCCCTTACTAATGCCTTCATTTTTATGGATTTCCTGAATATATAAAACAGGAAACATGAACCCCTTCATGAAGTGAAGTAATTTATCTTGAAAAGCGTCACGATATGAGCAACTTCAAGCAATTCATAAAGCTTGAATGTCATCGGAAAAAAGAGAAGTCATAATGCTCCCCAGTATACACAAATTATTCCAAGGTTGCATCAGTGATTTATGCTGGAGATTACACAAAACCTACAATAACATCGTCTGCAGCAGGTCGCACATCCAAGGGGCTTGATAAATAGGTTACATGTCTGAATGTCTCTATAAACAGATGACTTGATTTTTATCAATTCCGAGAACTATAGTGGGCAAAACGCATCATTAGGTCAAGGGGGTTAATCCTTTTTCATACGTTTGTTTGGATAATTTCTTCCTTTTAAAATGTGCATTGCATTTATTCTGATTAGCATTTCTTTATATTAAAATGTATTTGATTGCCGGAAACAGAGCATGAGGTACAGAAGTACTCAAAAGGCTGGGTATATGTACCAATGGAAAAAGTGCTGGAATGTGATTTTATTTGTATTCTAATGGTTGTTGCAATAATAGCACAAGCCTATGAGGACTGCAGTTTGGTCTTTTCATGGCAGCTGAGATGGAAATTTTTCCATGTGTTATCTCTTACAACAGAAAAGGGCTGTCTCCAGCATTCCTTTGTGGTCTACAGTGAAATGTTGTATCAAAAATGCCAAGACAGAAGAAAGTGGGTATGAATTATTGAAAGCCACCGTGATTCAGGCTAATCTCCCCAGCGCAGTTAATTTGATGTTCTTGTTTTTCTGTTTTGGATTCAACCTGCAATGCAGCATCTATTCCTGAAAATATTGCGAACACACAGGGGCAGATCAGTGGGAAGCAAATGAATGATCGGCTGATGCTAATGTAGTCCGCCAGCCGATGTCTTGCTCAATAAACCTGGAAATTAGAAAAGCTTGAGAGAAATGCCGTGATCAAATGTGAGCCTCGCCGTCAAGCCCACACACCTGAAGCAGCGGCTGATAATGAGAGGGGAATCTGCAATGTGGCTGAGAGGCTGGAGGAGGTGGGGGTGAAAGGTGCATTCGGCCATTTAGGTGCTACATGGGGCTTAAGGGATATGCTTTATAACCTTTATTGGGACTCCGGAGTGAATATCAATAACCGAGACAAGCAGCTGATGTGGGGGAAATGTTTTCTCAGCAGAGTGTGAGACACTGATTCAAGCTTTTATCTCCAGCCTGAAGACATTTGGTTTTACCTTTAACAGCAGGCAGGGCCAGCATTGCACCTTTATTAGGATATTATCAACCCAGTCTGGATTCAACATGTTGGTCATAAAAGACAGAGGCTTATTATCTCCTTACCACGCCATGGGAGAACTGAAGTCCCAAGGCTTTCTAATTATTTGTTTTCATTTCATCATAATCGGTTTAAAACTACTGAGTGGGTTACTCAGCAAACAGCAGGGGAGGCTTGCAGGGAAAATATGGCAAGGTGAAATTAGTCTGCTGTGCTACTGGGAGCACCAAAGCTGCAGATTAATATAATCATCTTCAAAGTCACAAAAAACACTTTTTTTACAAGGCACACTAAAGTGAATTACAATAAATAAAATTACATAAAAAAATAAAAAATCCTGTCTGGGCTTTTATTTTATTGTTTAGGGAAAAAATGGCATTGATTGAATCCCTCATACTGAGTATGCATGTAACAGTGGAGAGGATAACTCCAGTAGAACCTGACTCAGTGCAACACAGAGAGAAATTCAAGTCAGTTTGGAACATCTCTAACACACTGCTTTCCTGTTTAACTTCATGCAAAAATAATAAGCAAAAAATAAAAACTCAAGCAAGATGCCACAAGGAAAACTCCAGTTTGGGTCGTTCTCTGGTAAACTAATAAAGCTGAAATAGAGGTGGTAAAAAAGGGGAAAAGAAAAGAAGGTGTAGCAATGGTCAAAGTCCCTACTCAGACATTATTAAAATCCTTTCGTTGGGCTTTAATAACGCTATGCATGAACAAATGCTTAAACTGTGGGAGTGGAGTTGGCCAAAATTACCCTGACACAATTTGTAAAAGTAATAAGGCCATTATGTCAAGTTAATGTGGCTAAAAGGGGTTCAGCTAGATATATAATAAGCAGGTTTACGAGAGTTTCTACACAGATTCTGCCCTCCGGTTTAAGATTTGTTAATTAAAGAAGTCTCTGTCATGTGTACATTTTTTAAATAAATGAATTAAGCAAACCTGATCAAAACATTACAGATCATAAATACCATAATAAACTGGGCCACTTTGGGAAAAATGCACATTCCAAATATTTCCATCTAGAAAAGTTTGATATAAAACATTTTTGACAGTATTTGTGGTGTGTGAATTAGGCACCCTGTTTGATGTTATAAGATGAACCCAACAGGCTGATGCAAACAAAGACAATGGTGTGTTCTCAAAAGAAATAAGTGAGGTAATTTTGGGTTTTACTTTGCTTAAATTAAATATCAGCCTCTTCTGTGGATACATACACTTTGTGTGAGATTGTATTTTTTTATTACCATAAAGCATGTCTCCTATTTATTTATTTTTTAGAGCTGTTTTCTGTGTTTGTATTTTTTGTGATCATTCTTAGTTTCTTTTTTGTTTTGGTTAGACCAATCTTGTTTTTTTTAACTTAATTTCTGGTTAGACCTTGTTTTCTGCTGGTGTTTAGTTGATCTCCTATTATTGAAATTTGTGTTCTTCCTCTTTCCCCTGTGATGTTTACTCCTCCTCTGTCCATCCTGTGTTATTTTCTCTCTCCTTCAGCTTCCCTACCTGGTCTTCCCTCATGGCTAAACCATGTTTGCAATCAGTTCATTACCATTGTCCCACTGCTCAACCTCCCAGTATCTGAGCTCTTCTCCTTCTCTGATTCAATTATTACTACCACTCCTGTAGGTTACTCTGCTTTTGTATTCAGTTTTTCCCCATTTATAGCTTTTAGTCCCCATTGTGTTTGTGGTTTCCAGTGTGTCCACTCCTGGTTTTTTCATTATCATTCTTTACAATTAATTATCACAATACCTTGTCACCTTCATTTCTATATTTGGGTCCACCTTCAAACAAGTTCCCCAACAGAAGAATCCAGCCAGATAATGACCCAGCAAGGCCACATCTCCACCCTCCATATGTACTCTGAGCAACCAGTGGTTGGGAACAATGCCATCACACCCAGCCCATTAATGGGAGGAGAGATAGTCACTCTTTTTGAGTTTTAATTCGTCACAAGGATAAGAAGAATATGTCCTGGACTTAAAATTTGGATTAGCTTCCTCGGGTCCTCTGTTGGAGATTCAGTGGAGAAACTAAAGTCTGTGGCTGGGTTTTCTTAGCAGATCTAAAACTTTTCGCTGCATCTTCTGGGCTCCACCACATGAAATAAATTAGCCACAACCAGCCTTTCCAACAGGGACCACCAGTTTCACATCACTGAGAATACTGACAGAATTATCGTGCCTCACTGACCAGAAGGTTCAGCATGAGTTGTGCTGGTGCCACAGGATGGTCAATATCGCCTCAACACCAATTACAGGTATCCTGGCCAGTGCCCCCAGTTTTTCTCTGGGGGTCTGGTGGACTCCTCCTTTGCTCACCATGGCCAAGGACTCATTTGATAATCTACACTTAGTTCATTGTTTTTCTGAGAGCCCAGACAAAAACACCACGTTCACCAGAGATCAGCAGCGCTAGAAGCAGCGGCAGTCATGCCACCATTAGTAACAGCAGAGCTACTAAACAGCTCCCTCGGTTCTAAAAGTTGGTTGAGCAGGACTTCCCTTTAACACCTGTATTCTGTGAGGGGGTTGAAGAAGACTCATGTCCAGTTACAGAGATCACAGAGGAGGGTTAAGGATGACCCACTTCCACCACCAGAGTTCTCCAAGATCTCTGTGGCCCCCCAGCTCCAGAGTGCAATAATGGGTCTTCCTCACCTCCAGAGCTTCGTTGTGGGTATTCCCCTAATCCTGAGCTGTCATCCAACCGATCCTGGCCTCCAGAGAGCCACGGCATCTTACTCCGGCCCCCAGACATTCAGCCTCTACTTGATCAGCTTCCTAATAACCCTGACAATAACTTACAAGTCTTGTGTTGCGGTTCCCTAGACTCCAAGCTGCTGTACTGCAGGTTCCATGGCTCAAAGCTGCTTCATTATACGCTCACTGAACATCTATGGCAATCAGTTTACCTACCCCAGTGATTCCAAACCATAATCCTCAAGTTCCACTGTTCTACATGCTTTAGGTGTTTTCCTGCAGCTTAAAACCCTGTCATGGTCAGTTTTGTTTTTGTCTCTGTTTAGCTCTGCTTTAGGTATTATTTATTTCCCATTATGATTAATTTTTATTTTTCTTACGTTATTTTTGTTAGTTTAATCTTACGTTTTGCCTTCCAGTTCCTACCGTCTGTGTGTGTGTGTGTGTGCCTCTCTCACTATCTCTCTTTCTCTCTGCATTATTGCCTTGCTTAGCTACCCCTGTGTCTCCTGTTCCTACCTCTGTTCCTCTTTGTTGTTCCTCCGTGCCTCCAGTTGTTCCCAGTAAGTGTTTCTTCACCTCTACTTGCCATGTTTATTATGGTGATCCCTCTTCCACCATGTCTTCAGTTTATGTATTAGCTCTTTCCTGGTTCTTTCATTGTTTCCTCAGTTTGTTTTTCCCCCGCTGCTCCGTGCAAGTACCTTGTTTTTCCAGTCTGTTTCGATTCAGTGTCAATCTTGCAATAAATATTTATTATTCATTCACTCCATCTCAGTTTGGGTCCCTTTATCCGCCCCCGTGACAAACCCAAGGTTTTGCATCCCACGCTACCATCCTCATCATGCATGTGGGTTTAGTTAGCCAGACAGGCATTATCCTGATCCTTAACTCTTGTTATTAGAAATTTGTTGTTTTGATCAGTCTTAGTTTCTTCTTGTTTTGATAAGAATAGTTACGGTTCAGCCGAGTCTTTATTTCTGGTAAGATCCAATGTTTTTATGATGTTTAGCTGTCCCTTTATTATTAAGATTTCTCTTCTGTCTCTTTCCTCCATATTGCTTGTATTACGTTGTTTCCTGTTTGTTTTGTTTGTATCAGTTAGTCCTAAGTGGGCTAGTATTTCTGTTTCTATGAAAATCCTCATTGTTTCTTATCAGTATTTGCAAAGCATTTCAAAACTCGAAGCAGAGAGAGTTAGTTGGTTCATTGAGTCCACATTTAAGCTGCTAATCAGAATGTGGTGTCAGAATTTGGCATAAGACACCTAAAAACCTTGATCTATCCTGCCTTGTAGGAATATACAGCTGGTGATGATGGTAAAGTGATATGAGGGATATTTTTGGATTCCACTTTTTGTCACCAGTAACTAATTGAATATAGTTTCAACCTAGTATTATTGCTGACCATGTCCCATCCTTTAGACCTACAATATACCAATTTACAATGGTATTTCTAGTAGGATAAGACACATATAACAAAGCTAAAACGATCTCAGTTTTTTTTTTAAACAAGACGAGTTCAACCAGTAAACAACCAGGAAATAAGAGATTCATATCATCTGACAGTTCTGCCAGTGTCGACTTCAACCTCTGAACAATGTTTTGGATACCTCGTTAATTTATGTCACTAAGGATAAAAGCAGCTCTATGTGCAGAAAAGGAGCCAGACACAGAAATGGTTGGAAGACCATGAGTGACCTGATACAAAGACCATGGGATTTCATTCCAAAGTAGCAGTTTGAAAGAGTTTTCTTTGTTCCTAAATGAGCCTGTGAAATTTCTATTACCAAAATAATGTGAGTAGTTTTTGCTTTATTGTATATTGTTACATATTTTATGAGCTCAAGGCCACCATGGACCGAAATGTAAAAAATCCTATGGAGCTTTAACATGCTTTACTGTGAAGCCCTATAACTATAAACGTATCTACTTTTATGACTACTTTTTCCTATGTAAAGCACTTGGAATTGTCTTGTACACGAAAATAAACTTGCCTTGCCTATACAAATAAACTTGCCTTGGATTGCCTATGATGTAAGATGTGAGATTGTGTGATTTATTGCAACAAATTTAAGTCAGAAAGATCCATCACAGATACCAGGCTCGATAGAAATCAAGTGCTTGTGTTTACCCTTTCTTTGAACATCAAACCAAATATTAATTAAAAACAGGGGTAAAAGATAAGAAAAGGACAAAGCTTTGATGTGGTCATATGTCAAGATATCGTCTGTCCTGTGAAACTGCTCGACGTTTCTGTTGGTGTGGTGGTGAGGGTGCAGATCGTCTTTAAACGGAGCACGAGGTTTTATAAACACTTACCAAGAATATTAAATCCATTTGTTGATCAGTTGATTTTGTTATACATGTTTAACCAAGTACATGCATACTACTGCACTGGTCTTATCAAAAGTTTAAAAAAACTGAGTGATTAAGAAAATATAACTAAATTTTTTTTTTTTTACTTCTTAGGATATTGTTTATTTCTAGTAATCATCTTATAGAAATACTGTTATTGTTCAAGGTAGCATGAACAGAATATTTTGTTTTTTGAACTTCATCCCTGTAGAAATTCAGCATAAATCCAGATATGTTTTATTGTTTTCAACGTGGGAAGAACAACAACATCCCTATTTCAAGCCAAGGTATTTAATACTTCATAAGAACTCAAGAGCACAACTCAATAGTCACCACAGCAGTATATTTGAGTAATATTAGTTGCACACAAAATAACTAATAATTGTATATTTCTTTGAATTAAAAATCTCTTTAAAATTACAAAAGTGTCCATTAGCATTGTTTCCTGGAGTGCCATATTTGTGCCATGCTTAAACTGTGATATCAGTCCTTTTGGACATCCCTGGGCAAAGTAGTCTTGAGATTCTATTTAAATTCATTATATCATGAATTAAAAGTGATTCAACACTCTCCAGTTATTCTCTTCAACATTCAGTTTGAAGAGTTCATTCATTTCCCGTTCTTCCTTCGAAGACATAGGTAACACATATTTCAGGAAACAGTAGATATGAACTGCCAACTGCACACAACAAATAGAACTTATCTTTAAGAATAATTTTCTTCTGTTTTAATTAGCTTATATTGATTGTTATGAATGGATGTTACATAAATGAATGCCTAATACCTCACTTAAATGTGGGAACACTATTATTTACATAAATACTATTTTATTCACAACACAATATGAGAAGCCCACCAATTTGCCAGCGTTTTTTAAACTAGAAAGATTCAGCAACCCTGTATTGGAAATGTTTTGCACACTACCAGACAGTAAATGTGCCTCAGGGTTTGTCTGTGAGTAATGTGGTAAGTTTGTAATTACAGTAACGCTTTCAATGCTGTTTCCAGAGGTCACTATCTCTTTAATCTTCAGTTAAATGCTTCATTTCAGTGGCGGTTTCTGCATACTATCCCCCCGTGCCCTCTCTGTGGGATTCCTGGATTGTTGCACAGAAAATACTACACGCAAGACGACATCTTCTACAACCCCCAGCCTAGACATCCTACAACATTATGAGAAGCAGCTTGTCTTTAGTTTCCACGTGGCAGAAAGAATTTACATCAGTGGCTACATAACATGCAATGGCATTTAGTGTCCCCACAGCTCAGTGGTGGATGCCACTGGCTCTGTGATGTACGTTCAATGCCTCCGCTGAGGATGATGTGAGGTGACAGTGGATTTGGTCAGGATTGGTGTGACATGCACTCTGTGATCAGGAAAGCATTTTTTAAGAAGCATAAAGAAATAATATTTTCACTGTGGAGTGCACCTGAGGATAGAGCTGAAAACTTTATTTTTAGAAAAACAAGATACGTTAGATCAGGGTTGCAGGGGACGACACATTTTGGTCTGAAAAGAAACATGAAAAAAGGAAAGATTAGCTAACCATCAAAGATTAGATCTATGCAAACAGTCTTACGTTGGGGCATAATTGTATTTCCTGCTAGGCTTCTCCTAGCAGCTATTCTGTAGTAGTATTTTTATTAGATCAGATAGAAATGACTCACTTTTTAGTGTTTTATGTCTAACTCGTGCAATCTAAAAATCTCAAACTGATGAAAGCTCGTGGAGGCATGCTTCTTCTGAGTTGATTACGCGAGATTGCTTTCAACATCTTTTAATCACATCTTATTCCATTTTATCTGCATTGTAAAAGGAAAGTGAATTCATATTTCAACCCAAAATGATACAATCAATTTTGTGTGGATGAGGGAAAAAGCAACATCTTACAGGGAAGTTGCTGCTTCCAAAATGTACCTAAAGAGCTCAAAACAAGTACTTTAACCACAGACACCCAGCATTTGAATATATGCGTAAATCAGCTCATGAATAAGTTATAAATCTCTTTAAAAATGTTGAGGTTTTAACACAGAAGCTTTCTGTGTTGCACTTATTCATTTTTATCCAGTGAGACATAAAACAGGCATTTATTTACTTCTTTTGTTTTGTTTTTGTCTTTTAATGGTCTGGACAGCATCAGCTGGCATGTACTCAGCTCAGAATGATTTATTAATGTCACACATTCTTTCTTTATGGAAAGTCAGTATGAATTTGTGTGTACACCAATATCCCCTCTTGTTCCAATAGAAAGGGGATCACAAAACTTATTAACGGTGTGGTTATTGCTTTGAGCATTCAGCTGAAACTGACCGAATAACCATCTGTGACCCTGCATATGAGAGAGAAGAAAAAGAATAGCCCAAACTAAAAATCCTCTACTTTTAGGTAATAAAAAAACAACACTTGGAAACCCGCAACCTTACACACAACATAGAGTACTGTAGGTTGGCTACTCACCTGCATCTTTGTGATCAAAGCCCTGGCTGGTCAATACGAAGAGGAAATCCTGACAGGTCTTCTGATCCAACAGGGTGCTGTTGTGCAGGCAGAGGTCAACAATTAGGGTCACAGCTTTCTGACAGACCATGTCATACTCCTCCTGGTCAGTACTCATGCTCCCAGCTGCATCCTCAGACGCGTGTGCTTATCCAAGGGGACTAGCGCACACACCCCCACACAGACATCCGAGCACAAAAGCACATGCGCTGCAGCCCTGCATCAAGATAAATGCAACTTGTTTCCATCCATGGCTGATTCTTCTCCATGTACGCTGTCTCTCATCAGCGTTTACACACTGATACACTCAAGTATGCTTGTGCATGAGTGGGTTGTTTGTGCCATTCGCCACTGTTTGTGTACGCCGCTGTTTGCAGACATTACTCACATTGGTCTCCAGGTGATGTGTGGGTACAATCATTGCATCACATCTAACCTAATGACACAACTTAGATGTGCAGAAACCCCCCCAAAAAAGTAAAAAAAAATGAAATGCCACCCACCATATTGTCCGCTAGACTTGTTTTTGTCAGGTCGCCGGACATGGCGGGTCTCTGGAGTCTCCTGTAATAAATTTCCCCAGAGATAAACCACCTGTGACTGCTGGGTCTCCCTGTCCGTTCTGACAAGAGTTTCACATGTGATCTGTGTTTACAGCCTGAACTGATGATGTTTGAACTGGTTGTGTGTAACAAAGATGATGGTAACAGGAGAGGGGGAAGAAGAAGACGACTGTGCTTGTGTCCACTTTAACTGCTGTTATGAAGGACGTAGAGAAAAAGTAGAGAACAGAAAATGTTAAGGTCTTCATAAATCCAAATGATTAATGGATGAAAACAGCTGCTATCTTGCTTTGGAGCAAATGAATCTAAAATCACAATCTGAGGAGTGTGGAGATGCCTCTGTCATTGCAAAGTATTTTTTTTTCCGTTTCAATTAAAAACAGCTTTTGGTATTTAGTTTGTTCACTCAACTCCACCCTACAATTCAATGTATATCTGGCACGCATTCAGATCAAACTTGCATTGTTCACTTTTCAGCCAAGTCAGATTGAGGTCAGATCACAGTAAACGAACCAATCCAGAGTTTGTTTGGAACCATACCTAATAGTTTTGGTGCATTTGTTTTGAACAGACAGAACACTTTAAGTGTAAAAAACATAAACACATCAGAATGAGATTAAACTTATGTCTATTACTGAAAAGTCAAAAGATTCTGAGCATTTTCAGTAGTATATCATATTGGCTGTTGTTTTTTTTCTCATAACCTAACTATACAAACTCTACAGAACCTCAGTGGAATGTAACCTAGTTTATTAGATATATTTCTTAATAACAGTGAGATCAATGCGCTGATACCAAATTAGGTGTTCTTCCACATAGAACACAAAATAGTGCCATTTAACACCACATTGTTTTATCACATATATAACACTGGCTTTAAACTGAAAGGTTTGATTTAAACCTGTTGGGTATCGTTCAACAGGCCTGTCACAATAGTTTGCTTGAAGTTTGGCCCATTGCTCTTTCAGGAAGTCATGTATCTGACTCAGGTTTGTAGGCCACCTCGCTCATACACATCTTGTCCACAAATTGTCTAAAATGGCTTGTGTTGCCCACTCTAAAACATTACGTATTTTGTCTTTTAGCCTCTTTGCACCTATTAACTGGAGGATTGTTATCAGTTACAGTGACCAATCAAAGATACTGTCTCATCTGCTTCACCTGGGATTTTCTGAAGGTGTGTGTTTTTATGGGATTATTTGGTAAATTAAATTAAATATATCTGACTTAAGTATTTTCACAACTCCATAAAAACCTCTACTGTAGTAAAACTATTTGACAATGATAAATTTAGTCAGTTTAGAAAAAATAATTCGTACATTGAATTGAGGCATATCTCCTTTGTTTTATTAACATTTAAGAAGAAATATCCAAGTAAATTGTTGTTTCTTAGCTTTTTTTCTACTATATTCTTAGCGATGATCATTGCTGAGACACAAACATCCGATTCAGCTTCTTACTAACTGGAAACTCAGAACTATTGGCTACCAAAATCAAAGGGCAGAGTAATAAGCCATCCGACATTGATTAAATGTCAGGAGGTGTTAACTTAACGGTTGCCCTTGCTGTATTAAAAATCCAGTGGTGAACTAGATTAAACAGCAGAAGGTGGCACAATAATGGTGTTTAGCTTTAACAAATGTAATTAAGATAATACATTCATGGCAACTCAGTTCTGAATGAATATCCTGACAAAGACCCATTGCAGAGAGCGCCTGGGTCAGGTATAATCAACTATTAAACTATTGGAAGACAGATAATAAATGCACTTCTTTAATCAAACTGACCAATCCAAGTTCTTTCAGAGTGTTACACTGAAGCAACATTTACTACCGATACATGCATCCTTTGGGAAACTCTAGGTTAAGTGGTTCCCCCAGGGGCACATTGACATGTGTCTCAGACACAGGGTTGTTGGAATTGAACCTGCAACCAGCTAATTGCAAAATGGCTACTCCACCCTCTGTGCCACAGAGTAATATAAGGTTTTTACAACACAGAGTTCACAAACAGACTGGAATTAAAGAAGTATACAGAGGGAGATGATATGGGGCTTTTTGTCATGCTATTCAGGTATCTGGCCCACATAAAACAGAGGACTCTCAGGAGTACAATAATAACAAAGTTTATTGAATAGTGTGGAGGTGTCTTGAAGCAGGGAGCAATGATCACGGCAGGAAATGGAAGGGGAATCCAGGAAACTGACACAGGGGGACCAGAGACTTCTGGAGGTGAGACGGAGAAGGTGAGTTGTTGAAAGTTGTGCAGTGGTGAGTAGAAACTGAGCTTATTGTTTGTTGGTAGATGATGTCGCCAGGGAGGGGTGAGTGGAGAGACTTCCCAGCAGCGTTGAGGTGGTTGTTGTTCAGGGGGGTACAAGGCGGATGGTGTATGGATGGAGCGGGCAGATCGAGCTGAGCACGGTGAGCAGGAACCAGAGTGGTGAGAGTCCAGGAGAGCTTGACGGAGTGAGTATGACCACAAGTGAGATTTAACCTGAAGAGATGAGCACAAAAGAGATTTACTGGTGGCACAGGTGAAACAAAGTAACAAAGAAAACTAAAATAACAAACAACTAGAAAATACTACAAAGACTAGAGATCTGGCACTGAGAACAGGTAACGTTACCAACAGTAAACAAACACTCAGGCGACTAGTAGCTGGATCCCTGCTCCTTATAAAAAGCTCAGCCCAATCAGCTCCAACAAGGATCACCTGGACAGGAGCCCAGGTGAGGAACTGCTCCAGCCGGATGGTGCTCTGGCGCCCCCTCGTGGACAACCTGTGAAGGTGCTGAAAAGTCTAACTATGACAATAAGCCTATTAACTTTTCGTCACAAGCAGATCCAGGAAAGTTCCTAAAAAAAAAGAAGCTTATTTAATAGGCTATGTGTGTGTTAGGACTTTCAATCAATACATTTTCTGACATCTATTGAAAAGTCCTCAAGCGTTTTAGGCCCACGTTTGGCTAAAAGGTTCACTTCATCCGGAGAATCCGCTGTTATTAGGAACTATATTTGGATGTACGATGCAGGAGTGTAAAAATGGTCCCAATCAACACTATCAGATGTGTGGGAGAATGCTTTTGAGGCACGATTAGTCACAATCCAAGCACACACAGCTGTTGTCATTTATGCTGGCTGTCTCTCCTTGGTGTGACTTGCAGATCAAGTTGGATGTAAATATTGTTTTCTCAAAAAGTTGCTGGAGTTATTGAAGTGTTGCACTGAGTACCACATAGTTGAATCGATTGTAATTTGGCAAATGGCCCTAGCTAATGTATTCTGATACTAATGTACACATAACCAATTTACCCTGATGTTTCTCATGACGAGCACTGCAGGTAACTAAAGTTGATAATACAGACATTTCTTTTCTTAGAGACACTACATTAAAAGTGAAATAGCTCAAATTAAAATATATTGAGGAGCTGATGAAGACGGAGCAAAATCGAATTCAATTGTACTGTCAACTAAGGAAGGTCTGTATTCTATTAAACTCTATCTGAATATATCTTTTGACCAAGAATAACCGTCAGAGTGATGTAATAAACTGCGATGAATTCTGCCTTAGGAAAATAATTTCATGTCTATGTAATCACAAAACTACACTGAGTTTGGCCAGCCCCTGTTTGCCTACCCTCTAAAATTCAATTTAGTGAGATGAAAATATGTTGGTGTCCATGTGAGTGGGGTACTCTTGATAAATAGCTTAGAAAATAGGGAGCTCATTAGAGTCCCCTTCCTGTCTTACTAACGGTTGCGTGTGGGGTCTGCTTTGCTTCCTGTCACAGTTTGATTGGATCTTCTCTTCTTGGCGTATTCTAACAAGCAATTAATGGATTGTTTCTGGCTGTGGCTTTTCAAAAGATACAATTGCAGAGGTTCTTCTGATGCAACTAATACAAATTCCAATCATCAGTACCGCTGTGGAGTCTGGTCAATATGTAAGAGCTCAAGATGTCCCTACAGGCTATTGGATGACAACAAATGATGTGGAGATGAGTTAATTAGTAACAAAACTGTAATGATCTGAAAAAATAAAAATAAAAATAATAAATATATATATATATATATATATATATATATATATATATATATATATATATATATATATATA
>JAVLVB010001109.1:758864-776569 GCA_032876305.1 Orestias chungarensis
GGTTATATGTGTGAGTTAGTTGACCTTTTAATGTTAATGACCTCTGTAAACTTTTAGTACTAACTTTTATAAAAGATAGCAGAATAAACCAGTCTTCTCCAAGCACTGACATTTGGCACCATTTAAATTATATTTGAAAAATGTGGGTGTGGGCAAATTCACTTGCTTGTTTTTGTGTGTAAACCAAGGTTATTTTATAATTCCCCCAGAGATCATTTTATATTGAAACAGGGAGTGCCTTGTTGGCAATATTAAATGTGTTAGCAGTTTTTGGACAAAAAAATAAATAAACTCAGAACAAGTTGAAACTCTGGATGTGCTGGCTGATAAAAAACAAAACAAGAAGAAAACACATTGGTCATTCACTTTAAAACCCACCAAATAAACACTAGTAAGCTAGACATTAAAATGTCTATCAAAGTTTCTGTAACATCACAAAAACGTTCCTTAATCACTTGTACCCTTTTATTCAAAACCACTTATTTTGGTGGAGACAGTTTAGCTACAGACTCTGTATAAGTTTTCTTGTATATCCTAATTGAAATGATTTACAATAGGAAACCGAGACTAAATTCTCCTAAATTGACCCATAAAAGAGCTTTCAGCTGGCTTGAAAAAACAATTATATTAGCTTAGGCAAATTTTGTTAAGTAAAGTTGATGAGACATAAATAGAAAATATGTATGTCTTATTTTAAAAATCAACAACATTATATTGAGAAATTCAACGTAACTGAAAGTTTTAACTAAAAATATCCTGTACATAAAGTATTCTACATGTCTCCTTCGTAGAGCCATGTTAATGTAGTTTTTAGTTTTTAGCCATTGTTCAGGTAATTTTGCTGCTTGGACCAGAGGGGTCACATCGATGACTTCCAAGACTCATAACTATCAGTTCCTTAAACAAATGGGGAAAAAATAAACTGTTTTGGGCCCACTACTGCGGGTGGTCTAAAAAACTGCTGGCCTCATAATCTATTTGGGCTATTATGGTTGCAGCGTTGCCGTGGCATTAAACTAGGGAAATAAAATGAATTCAAACTTATCCACCAATTTTGGCTTTTAAAAAACATTGAAGTCATTTGGCTTTTGATCATTCCACCCTGGAAAAAGAACAACTTAATTAACAAAAACCTCAAACTATTGTAGCTTTCCCTACTTTGAGATGTTTTTGCAAACATCTGGATTGGAACTGCAGATGTTCTTTGATAGCACCCTTTCCATTACTCCTGCAAAGCTAAAATATAATCTGCCTTGGAAAATGATGGTGTGCCATTACCAAAAAACAAACAAAACAAAACTCAGCTTTTTCATTCTTATTATCTTCTTCAGTTACCATCCTATCTGTACATTACGGTTTGAGGTAAACTTCAGTACACAGTTAAAAAGTGAACTGTATTTTATACAGATCAAAATCAGCACAGGAAGAATGTTCTTATAGCTGAATATCAGTTGTACACACTGGCACCACACAGACATTCCACTGAGGTGTAATGTATGTATGAAGACGACGTTGTATTAGTTTAAAATAATAAAACATTAATTTAACAGCTCCAATCTAACTACAAAGAACATTGTGTCATCTGTGCTAATTATTCACTAGGCCGACTACTTTTCTCTCATAAAACTGTTTGCCATCTCTAAATAATTTAGGTCTCTGCAGCCACATAAGAAAAGTGCTGAAAAGGAAAGCAAATAATTATCCCCCTGCTTGATAATGGTGAACAAATGTGGTAATCAAAATGAATGCTGAGGGAGCTAGTTTTAAATGGTGGGACTAATAATCCAACAGATTTATAACATTAGGAATTCGACCTATAAGCTACGACTAAATGAGCGATGCCAGAATGACCGTACAGACACTTTTATAGCAGGTGCAATGGAGGGGCAGGGACATATAGGTTCAGTTTGACATGCAAATAATTTTCACCTTTTGGGATGACAGCCCAATGGCCACAGATGCTGAGTTTGATTTATCATGTCGGATGAATGACAAAGCGCTGGCTCACTCAAAAGAATGCTAATAATCATGAGTCGAAGTGTTCCTGAGGGGTACAGTCACAGAATTTCTGCAGTAGTTTGTCCCAGGCTGTGTTTGGGATAAAGTTATTTCTGTTAATCAACAGTGCTGCAGAGGACCTTTACATTTTTAGCTTAGCTTGTAGCTAGGCTTATTTGAATCAGTTCTTAAATACATGAGTATTTGGTATAACACTGTAAATAGTGAGGAAATAGATTAGCCAATGAAGTGAATACAATAGAACTCATCCTTTCTATTTTATGTAGCCCTAAAATCCTCTTAATATAGAAAAATCTCTTTTTTTAAGTTTGGCTCATTACAAAACACACTTATGGAGAATACATCAATTAAAGGAAGGTTGGCTCAGCATCATTATTCTTTATCCAAGGGATATGCACATACAGCAGTACCTCATTTTCACATGTGAATATGTCCCTGCGGATATGCGTTTAATTGAGTTTTGTTACCAAACACAGGATTCCAGATGAGTCGATTCTCTGCTAGTACTGCTATGCATATCAAAACCTTCCCATTAGCTTGCAGAAAGACATTTAATACTTGAAAGAACCTGCAAAAATGTAGGAACATGATAGTAACCGTATGTTATATTCAGCTTCCAAACTAAAATCCAATTGACTCCAGCTTTTAGTTTGCTCAAAATTACTCAAAATCATCCATCGCCTAAGCCGATTCATGACGTTTGCCTCCTTTAGTGACATTTCATGCCTTTTGTTTCATGGTTGCTTTCTTGAGCCTCTGCACCTTCTTGACCAACTATTGGGTGCTTTTGGAGCAACATAGAGTCCCAAGAGCTATCATGCTGGAATAGCTGGTTATCTTCCTGCAGAGAATACAGTTTTCCCACGGGAGTTTCTGAAGAGTGTTCCTCCCCTTTACAGATTTCATTCAGTTTATGTATTTATCAGAATTAAAATGTATACTTTATCAGCAGATTACTAAGGATGAAGATTTATTCAATGTACTGCCTAAAATACCTATTTATTAGATAGTTTTTTGAATACCTAAAGTTGATTCAGTCTTCCTGGGAGACAGTGAAATATATTTTATTTAACATTTCTGCTAACATTTTAAGCACTAAAAGGAATAAAGAAAACTACATTTGGTGGAAAATACTGGAGCTAGCTCAAAAAATTTACAAGCTCTGGGCTGGCTGTAAATCCTTGCTGTAAATCCCCTGGGGGACGCTAAATTCCACAAAGCAATCTACACTCTGGTGGGTTTCTTCGAGGTATCACTCTAATCTCTTCTAAGCAGTTTAAAGAAAATGAAAACTCTGATATACTATATATATAAAAAAAATATATAAAAAATTAAAAAAAATTAAAAAATAAGTGACTACAATGCTTACCCTGTGTGCATTAGCCAAACAGTTATGCATGTGTTGATTAGCCAGCCAGGTGAAGCCACACCACCGTCTTGATGGATGGAGATATGGATGATGACAAATAATGTACACTTTTTCAACTTTAAGCTACCTTTAACAAAGGAATTTGTGTTTTTTTTTCTAAAGGCATGTCTAAAATCTGAACTCACTGTGTTGTCTAACACGCGGAATGTTTCAGTAAACCATTACCTAAAAATGCCTTGAAGTCATTATTTCTGTTGCAGCTTTGGTACAACATGTCACCATCTGAGTGCCTGTAAGAGAGAAACAGATCTCTGATGTCTGTTGAGCTCTTGCAAGTTGTTTCCTCTTTGAAAGCAGAAAAAAACCCATTATACAACCTGCCACACTGTTTCCATATTGAGTACAGGATACTGCCTGTTACACCAACGAAAGCAACATGTGGGGCCAAGCGACCAGTGTGCCATTCGATTCATCCTCGCTGACAGCTTCCACATTCACCTTATTGAGCTACATGAAAAGGTTCTCGGGCCATCTGTGGTGTTTGGAAAGTGTCTCCTTGTTTGTGTCCTCGCCCACGAGGAAACAAATCTGACATCCCTTGCTTGCTTCATATACAGATCACCTACCAAAGTGCTCATTTCACCACTGATCTATTGGGAGATGCTGCTGGACAGTGGTTGGCAACTCATTAGTCAAGTGACATCTTAAATTAGAGCTGTGCTCTCCTTTGAGAGTCTGTAATTTAATGATATTTTTTAATGAAATCTATCTATTTCTTTTTTAATTAGTTTAGCATGTCTCGTCTCTGTCTGTTCCAGTTCTCTCCAGGCCTAATATTAATACAGTTTAACCGTTTGTGTGGCCTTTTTGGTGAAAGTACGCACACTGTTTCAGTCTGTCAACATTAAAAGAAAATCAAAGGCTTCATGAAAATGCTCACTTAGAATACAGTACATACAGCAGCTCCTTATGTGGGTACAGAGTGCTTCTCTTCAGATCTGAGAGTGAGTAAAGGCGGAGAGGATCAATGATGTCTCTGATCTATTGTCTCCGTTCTGAGGGACATAAGCATTTTATTTGTGTATGCTTGGTTTATGTATGAATCTTATTAGCTGACGTTTAAAGAAGGTTTAAATCATCATAATGCTGCATAATAAAACATTAGTTTTCCTCACTTTAAAATAGAAAAAGGTTATAGTTTGAAAGCTCACAATATAATTTACAATGAAATGTATGTATCTAGAAATGATAAAAAGTGGTTATTTTAAAATGTGTTGTAAATGTGATTAAATCTTCATGGAAGTCACTAAATGGGGTAAGTTATTCATTAGTCTGACATGGTCTGATTAAACCTGTTGACCCATGCTTTCAGTTCCACCATGCAGAGTGCTGGGGGCATTGAAAATGTATAAACCTACAGGATCTCATCATAGGTGTCATGGCTGGAGGTTTAGAAGCTGCGCCTCTGGCAGCTGCACTGCTTTTACAAGCCTCAGTTTGAGACAAACTCAGGGAGCCGTGGGTATAAAAAGCAATGAAAGGATCTTCGCCGTGAATTAACCCTGCAGGTTGGTGTCCAGCCAACCCTTTAGCATCAGGCTGTGAGTTGAATCTATTAAGGAAGCTGCCAGACAGATTCGACAGGACAGTTTAAGTCATTCCAGTTGTTAAAAAAAGGACATATTAAAGGCAAATAAGGTACCCAAAGGAGTGAAAGAATTGATGGAATAATTAATAAAGGCTTAGCAGTGAGCTTGCAATTCTGGTGTGAGGCAGGAATCTAATTCAGTGGTCTAGAAAGAAATTATCTGTGCTGACAAAGAAAGATTAACAAGAGTTCACATTATATATGCAGGGCGTCCTTTTGACTTCAGTGATCCCCAGCTTCCGATTTTATCAAATATGACTCTAGATAGATTACTTTCAGTGTGTTTGCATTGTTGCCTCCCACAACACCAGGCGGTACTGTTTTAAGTGCTGTTTTCATTCCTGATGTTGCATAATCACAGCAGTCCTTGAAAGCTCAACATCAAACTTACAGCGCTTATAAAAGCAACAGACGTGTAACTGTTGAATGAATCTGTTATTTTTATTTTCTCGTTTATTTGAGGAATTACATTAGCAAAGTTGACAATGAAGCAAAATGTGTTTTTCTTTTACCTTTTTTGGACTTTGTTTACCTCCAACCAGCCTCTGTCAAACTCTTAGCAGCTTCTTTGTCTCTGCTGAAGTGAAGCATTCCCACAGCAGGAAGCTGCCATCATTGCATTGCATCATGGTAATGGTTTTTTCAGGCTCCAGTGTCATAAAATATGATGGTGGGATTTTTGTACAGTCAGGAAATGGGCTAAGGCTAGACCTCCCCGAATTGTGCACTAATATCACAAGGTCTAGTTAGAGAGGTGCGGGTGATGATAGGGGTTGTACTTTTAATTCATCTAAATTAAACACATTTTACATGAGCTAATGTCATAAAATACATTTTCTGGTACATTAAAAAAGTGTTCACAAAAAAAAAAAGATAAGTGATTATGGAAGTCTTAGACAACAAATCATACTATAAAAAAAGTGGGATTTTTTGGGATCTGGAAATTATTAAATTGTAAGAAATGTAACATAATTTGTATTAACTTAATAAGGAGCAGCAAAGAGGGGTGACTGTAGCACGGTGACCACAATAAAACTTTGTCTCGAAATTGGCCGGTTAAAGATTCAGTTCCAGCTGCATCATGTCACATGTCAATATTACCCTGGGTAAGGCACCTGATCCCAAGATACCTGAATTTGGGGCTTCAGCGTAAATAGGACAGTACAATTACAAAAGTGCTATATAAGTTAAATCCCTTAACCAATATAGCCAGAAATCTGAAGTTTTTCTCCTCCACTGGCCTCTGCTGCTTTGACTTCAGGTCCATTTTGTTTCTTTTATCGCACGAGCGACTCCAGTGTTGTTAGAAAACGGACGCTCTTTTCCTGTGTACCGGCTAATAGTTGTTAGTTACCACCACCCCGGTCGCTGACGTCATCACATCGCACCGGTTCTTTCCTCTGACCCCAGAAAGAGTTGGGGCCAGCTAAGCACCAGTTTGGAACCAGTTTGGAACCAGTTTGGTCAGTAGAAACACAAATAACCGGTGCTAACTCTGGCTCTAGCACCAAACAAGCACTGGAACCAGTTTGGCGTAAAAGGGCCCATAATAAAACAGGTCTTCCAGCCTGCGCTGTGAAAGCGCTAAAGATGATCCAGAATGCTTCCGCCCTCTTGCTTTTCAAAATGCCAAAGCGAGCACATGTCACACCCTGTTTACTGAACTCGATTAGCTTCCCTTAGGTGCTCGCATTAAATTGAAATCGCCAATGGTGGCATACAGAGTCTTTGAAGGATCATAGCCCATCTACCTCAACACCCTCTTAAAGCCTTATGCCAAGTCCCGTCCACTCCGTTCGTCCCAGGTGCACCAACTAACACAGCCAACGCCTCTCAAAGGTCAATTTATGCTCTTCTCATCTCTGGTTACACGCTGGTGAAACGATCTTAAATCCACTTTCAGAGCATCAGATTCTCTGCCCACCTTCAAGAAATACTTGAAGACCCAGCTCTTCCGATAGTATCTCTTGTCCTAAAAGCTCTAAATGCGCTTTTTACTTCTTTATAGAATATAGCACTTGTGGTACTTTTGTAATCAGTGTTTTAATTAAAATGTTTTAGGTGAATCAAACATGCTTAATTGTTTTGGTCTGCTGATTCCAGAGGAGTGAATGCTGCAAGTCAATGACTCGATGCAATCTGCTGGGGTTCCTTAAATTGGAAACTTTTTCAAATTGATTTGTTTATGATGTATCTTTGATTTTAATTGATTTTCTTGTAAAGTGCCTTGAGATGACATCTGTTGTAAATTGGCGCTATATAAATAAACTGATTCTTGATTCTTGATTCTTAATGTTAAATCCTTTCCACGATACTGCAAATTGTGTCGTAGTTTAATGTTTAACACTCTTTTGTAAGTCGCTTTGGAGAAAAACATGTGCTAAATGGATAAATAAAAATGTGCGTAAATATACTTGCCATGCCTACTGAGTAAACCAACTCTGTTAATCCAAAGTTTAGCTGACAAAGATAAAAATTTGTTCCATTAGCAATACAAGTTATTGATAGCTATTTTCTCTGTGAACCACAAAATCTAAGACAAAAGAGCAAACAGTTTCTGAAGTAAGACCTCTGCTAGTACTTTAAGAGAGTCGTATCTTTGTATGGACCAGCTACAGGAAAAAAAAGAATAGAGATGACAAAATAAATGAGCTTGTTTTCATTCCACAGGAGGAAATGTGATCCAGTCACCACAGCAACCTAACCCCAGCAGTTTCGGGAATGCTCAAGAAATTGAAAATGGGCTTATGTAAGAAAAAGGGGAACAAAAAACTGTTGTGATTATCAGGAGTGGCTGAGTAGCAAAGCCATTGTCCTCAGATTAAAGCTATTGTTTAATGACATTATTAACTCATTAACTGCTTGACAGCTTGACTATTGAGAGAAGCTTTTATTGGATAAATTATCCACAAGAATTTTCAGTGTCAAGAAAGGTGTTGTAATCTAATTGACTGACGATCCTTTCAAGCTTAAAGTACAAAATTTAACACAATTTAGATATCCAGCAGCAATCAAAGCACTAATCAGGTATTGCGCTACAACATGGGCAGAAAAAATCGGTTTATCTCTGCCGAGGAGGTGCCAAAGCAATGCAGTTCTTACCGACCCTTCTTAACTGATAAATTCTCCCTCCACCCAGCTCACAGAGCATAAAATCATTCAGGCAGAATGACAGAATGTTTCAGCTGGGGAGCAATAGCCTAGGATTTGTTTCTCTGTAGATAAACAATGTTAATTGTTGGCCTCAGCAATTAAGAAATGCAAAGAGACTCAGCAATTATCCTAACCAAGCCATTTTTTCTGTTGTCAAATATTAGTTATCTTGTTACTGATCAAATATTGCATACCCTATGAAATCCTGATTTCTGGAGGACTCTAACTGAAAGCAAAATACGACAAAAGCTGTTGCTTTTTTTGGAGAACTTGGAGTCAGTTGATTGACCACAGGTACAGTTAAGGTGGCTTGGATTTCCACCCATGGTGTAATTGTGTAACATAAATTATTTTTTTGTTGAGGTTGGAAAATCTCACATTGTAAGCTTTAGCAAAACCGACACAAAGATTGCACTTAATTTTTCCTCTTGTTGATAGGATAGTGATTTGTGTTCTATACGGTTTTATTAAGATACCAATAAGGAGAATTACATTTTTGGTCATTCCTCTTTGTACAATATCTAGATTGTCCAAAGGTCCTTGGTCTTCTATATACTGTCAGGTTTGGGGTAGAGATGGTCATGGATAAAGGTTGGTTCTGTGTTTGATGAAACATGTCTGTTTCCCACAAGATTGGTTAGAAATGCCATCTTGCCAAATTAATCCATCTATTTATGCTGTATGCCCAATTAATTTTTGCAGTTTCATCAGATTGCGTACCAATCTCCAACAATTTGGAAAGGTCAACAATCCATCAAAAGGCTACACAGAGGCACACAAGAAAAGCATGGTGCTCATACACATACACAAACTTAGACTTAGGGCAGTTAAAAGTGTCTACAAAAAAATGTTGTTTTTCAGTGTTGAGAGGAAGTCACAGTACCTGTAGACAAAATAAGGATGTGCTGAGAATATGTGAAAATAGCCAAGATTTGAACCCAGGCTGTCCTTACTGTAAAGCAATAAGGCTAACAATTGTGTAACTTATATCTTATACCATACATACCTAACAACATTTTTTAGACAAATCAGCAAATAGTAGTTACCAGGTTTTGTCTATAACACACCTTGAAACTAATTCTACATGATTGGGCCAAAAACAATTGTGAGCTACTGTCATTTATTTTAGTTTATGTGTGTTATTACAGGATCAAAGTAAAAATTGAGAAAGCAGGCCATGCTACCAAAAGAAAGCTATCACAATTAAACTCCGACTCAAATGGTGGCAACAAAAAGACTGTCATTATGATCAAGATTAAAAAATTTCAAAGCTGGTCGATCAGAGGAAATGGTAAGTAGATGAGGACATTTGTGTAGATTTGTACTTTTTTCTGATAAACCAAATGGAATTGAAATATTTTATAATCCTAGGAGCTAAAGTAACTGCGTCAACATTTCTTATATGTCCTTTTGTGCTATTCTTTTAGCCCACAAGTACACACCACTGGAAATGACCATGCTGTTGGTTAACTAGAAGCTGCTGTTGATATGCGACAAAGAGAGAGGTCTATCATGAGACGTTTCTATCAATGTTTATCATTCACAAACATAATGGATGCATTAGTAACTACAAAGTTAATGTCTTGAATTTAAATTATTTTTGCAGCCTTGAAACTAAAAAGAAGAACTTGTTCCTGGCAATTTTTTCGTCATGGTTGAGTCCATTTCAAAATGCATTTTTGTTTCCACTTTTATCTCAATGTTGAATTGTTTGCTAACTAAATGTTTATTTTTATTTATTTTTATTATGTTTTACTTTAAGTTGGACTTTCACAAGAGAGAGGCTTTAATTGCACTGACTTAAATTGAAGGGGGCTTAAACAGGAATAATTATTATACTGAAGATTACATTTATTAATGGGAACATTTCTCTATTGAGTAACATTTTCATAGGAACCCTTCAAAAAGCCTTTTTGTGACAAAGAGACAAAGGCACAAAACCTGTCTGTTTCTAACTTTCATTCTTTTGCACTTCTCCAAGAAGCTAAAAAAAAAAAAATAAGGTTTAAAGGAATAAATTATTCTCTGACTGTATGCCCAAGGATGCAAACAGGAGAAAGCATGAAAGTCCCAATTTAAAAAAACAACACTAACATACAAAGATTTGTCTAAAATTGCATTTAGAATGCCTTCAGCAGGACACCGCCTGCTATGTCACTGTTGCAACATTAAATGTTTAATTCAAACTAGAGTAAGAAATGAACATTTTCTATATTTAATCCTAATTTATGCACATATACATGCAGACAAATACCCACTACCTTAACCAGAAGCCTAAATAATGCTGCAAAAACCTTTTTGAGACAGAATGCAGAAAGTGCTTTCAAGTCAAAAGCTACAGGCCGTCATATGTGGAGGTGTTTGACTATAAACACAACTTTTTGAACCTCTAATGTACATAAGTGATAGTTAAACATGACTTTTACCTGCACAGATAGGAATTGCTTGTATAAAGGCCACCACTATAAATAAGACCTGGGGGGAAAAAACAATGCCCAATACAGAAAAAAAACTGTGGTGTGTTTTTCAAATTAGAGTTTGAAAAACACAACAAAAAGACACCAAATATAAATGGGCACCGGCAAAAAAATACATTTTATAATGTTCAGTGGACAGAGTTTGTCTGCATTAGTTTTTTTCGTTGAACATGGAAGATATAATTCTTGATGGAAAAGCGACATGACAACATGCTTCCCTCATGTGTGGGATGTACACTGGGCCGCTCCAACCCCAGGAATAAGAAACAGCTTTGAATACAATTATTTATTATTCATCCTCCCACAGGGGTTCGCCCCAGAAAACCCTGCAAAGCAAACAACAGTGGTCACTAAACAGTCATTGTCGGTTTGATAACACAAACGTGAAGCTGCAGCAGGAGAAAAGACAGACATTTTTAGTCTTTTAATTCAATTCAGTTCACTTCATTTCACTTTCTTTACATAGTGCCGATTTATAACACGCCGTCTTAATGCAGTTTAAAAAAAATTTCATTTCAATCAAACATACATGTTAAACAGATCAGTTTAAGATTTTCTTTTTCTCTAAGGAAACTCAGATTCATACAAGTCACTTAGTTTCAGCTTTCACTTCTGTTGGATCATTGTGAAAGCTATGATGGTTACTGTTGGTGATCGTGGTTTTATACTTCTGGTACATTTACTGTCCTTTCTAACTGTCTTAGAAGACGGATGTGTTTGCCAAGAATCTAATCTGATTTTTTTTTTTATTGAGATGGAATCGGATCAAAAGCATTATAGGTTGTAGCATTTAGATTTTCCTGAAACACACTTTAAAAGACAATATGCATGTTTCATTGGGGAATAACAACAGAAACATGCAAATTTTCTTTGTTATAGTATAAAAGTTGTCTGTGTCTCCGATCTATTATGTTGCACATCATTGCTTTCACTTTTTTTATATCTCTTAATACAGTACTATAAATAAATATTATGTTTTTGATTTTCATGAGTATGTTCTACAAATCAAAGCTGCTTTTGAAAGCTCTGGAACGGAGTATGTCCACTTGCTTACTTACAAAAACAATCTATGCTGAAAATAAATCCCATTCAGTTTAAAAAAGCTGGTTTTTCAGCACAAACAATGTAACTTTCTTGAACCTACAATTTTCTAGATGGACGTCAATTGAACCATTTTGTGGTGTTGATTTGTAGAGATTCATCCTACAGTCGCTTTAGCGTTTCATGGAGGACCCATTAGGATTGCTGGATAACTGTGCTTAAGCCTGCCACCCTCAGCAGGGGGCAGCCTTTTGTTTCTAATAATGATCAGTTGAGGTCTTCTTCTGCCCACGACCACTCAGTCATCTCCATCCGTAATAACACAGCGGCCTTTGGTGAAAACAAGCCAAAAGCTGCACTTGGAAGACAGACTGCGAGAGCATATGGCTCTCCAACCATTAAACTATGGTTTAATGTCTTATTATTTTCCTCATATGGAAACAGAATGAACTGTTTTGTCAGCAGGATGTCACTGTCTTTGTCACTTCCTTTAAATGCACAGCGAGGGGGCAGCAGGATGAGAAATAGAGAGACTGTAGAAAGTCACTTTTGCATCATTAGCTGGAGTCTCATATCTGAAAATGTTTTCAGGGCATCAGTCATGTACTCAAATCGAATTACACGTCAAAAAAGGTTCAGGATGCTTAAACATGGAGCCCAATATAAAATCACCTCTTAATTTCTATTTTTCAGCCACTGTAACAATCCAGGTGTCTCACCACATCTGTAGCTCTCCTGCAACTCTTTGTTTGAGTAGGACACTTTGTTCCCTTCTACCAAATTATTTATATCAGAAAGGGAGCTCAAACTGACAGATTGTAATTAGACATTATAGTTTAAAAAAAAACATCAAACATACATATTCTTCTCAAGTGACTTACTGAAGCAGCTGTGGCATTTTTATTGTGTACATTATTTGACAGAACTAAGAACATGTTTAACTCTGGTCCAATAGTAAAAAATACAAGGTTTGTGATATTATTGTGATTATTTTTGCATGCACGTAGGGAGAGTGGTGAAAAGAAAAACTCTCCACGTTAACAGGAAGACACCGCCAGCAGAACCTGGCTCGGCACAAGCAGCCATATACCTCAATCAAGATCTAACAGAATAGAGGAAAAATCACTGAAGTAAAATATAAAGTTAACAGAATAATGAAAGTGGATAGAAGACGAAGTACCAGAATACGGGGAAATGTTAATGGTGTGCTCCAGCTGCCTAATGCTATATCCGCATTACTAGATAGCTCCGTTTTTAAAGAGGAAAATCTGATTGAGACTTTTGATTTGTTTGATTATAAGACTGCACGTTTAGTTCAGAGTGTTGGTGGAACGCTTTGTGGCATGGTCTGGGAACAATAATCTCATCTTCAATGTAAACAAAACAAAAGAGATGATTGTAGATTTCAGGAGAAACAGGGTCAGATTAACCCCTATTTCCTTCATGGGAGAAGAAGTAGAGATGTTTGAGGAATACAGATACCTCAGTGTTCATCTGGACAACAGACGGGACTGGAGATGCAATAGTGAAGCCTTCTGCAAGAAGGTACAGAGCTGACTGTACTTCTTGGGGAAGTTAAAATCCTGCAAGGTTTGCAGCAAGATGTTGCAGATCTTCTATAGGTCTGTTGTTGAGAGTGTCGTCTCCTCTGCCATCATCTGTTCAGGCAGTAGCGTCAGAGCAAGGGATCTAAAAAGGCTGAACAACCTAGTACAGAAGGCTGGGTCTGTTCTGGGGACAAATGAGGAATCTCTGGAGATGATGACGCAAAGTAGGATTTTATACAAAATCAAGAAAATCATTGACAACCCTGAACATCCTCTTCATGGGACTGTTATTGAACGTTATATGTAAAACTCAGTCTTTTCAGTCAGAGGCTTTTTTCAGCATAGTTGTAAAACAGACCGCAACGGAAGATCATTCCTTCCCACAGCTATCACCATCTATAACAACTCCTTACTTAAAGAATTTACTCCAACACCATTTAATTTCCCTTTGGGATAAATAAAGTATTTTTTATTTGATTGATTGATTGATTTGGTGTGGTGGTCCAAGTTATCTTGTTCGGATTGCCTGTGCTGCCATGATTAGGCAGTTTATAACATCTTTAAGTAAAACCCTCTTTCGCCGTTGGACATCTCGATTTCAGCCGCATCTTCATTCAATGTGCGCCATGGAATGCCTTACTTAATATAATCGTTGCCCCTCGTTTGTTTGTGAGAAATTATTTTATAAAATCATTCTTTGGGGCACCTTAATGTCATAATGAGACTTTCTAGCACCTTCACAAGGGACGCCTGAGCATCATCCGGCTGGAGCATCTCCTCACCTGGGCTCCTCTCCAGATGATCTACGTTTGGACTGATTGGGTAACGTTACCTGTTCTCAGCGCCAGTCTCTAGTCTTTTAGTATTTCTAGTAGTTTGATGTTTTGTTTCTTTTGTTACTTTGTTTCACCCGTGCCACCAGTAATTCCCTTTTTGTGCTCACCTCTTCAGGTTCACCTCACTCGTGCTCATACCTACTCCGTTCAAGATCTCCTGTTTTTCACACCACTCTGGTTACTGCTCTCAGTGCTCAGCTCGATCTGCCAGCTCCAGCCATTCACCATCTGCCTCACGCCCCTCTGGACAACAACAACCTGGATTCAGCTGGAAAGTCTCTCCACTCACCCCTCCCTGGCGTCAACTCCTATCAACAACAGTAAGCTCCGTCTCAAATCATCTCCGCACTGGTTTCAACTACTCACCTTCTCCGTCTCACCTCCAGAAGTCTCCGGTTCCCCACGTCGCTGTGTTTCCTGGATCTCCCTTCCGTTCCCTGCCGTGACCATTGCTTCCTGCCTCGAGAAACATCCACATTTATCAATACACTTTATTATTGTACTCATGAGAGTCCTCTGTTTATGTGGGCCAGATACCTGAAAAGCATGACACTTAATGACGTTTCCAAGGTCTTTGGTGATTCTGGAAGGAGGTTTACTCAGTTACAAACTGTCTCCGGGATCCCATGGAGTTAGTAGTTGTTGTTCGATGTTTCCTTCTGGTAGTTCAACTCCTTGCCCAACTTAATTCCATTAAGCTACATTTCTCTAGTCTGTACTACGTTCTGATGTAGATCAGTATATTGATGCCTCACTTAGTATTGAGAGCTTGATATCATCCTTGTGAAGGAGTTGACTGATTAGCTTTAAGTATATATCGTCTTGCATGTTATCAAGGGTATTGACTGTTTTTGCACGTAAAAGAGCAGTTAACATCCTCCATTATGTTCATCTGTCTCTTTTTGTTCCTAGTAACCTCCAGGCCACCAATCACTTGTGCATAGAAAGTGTGACAGTATGATTAATTGTGCCTAGTTCAAAGGCAAACCAAGCTGGCAAACAGATAAGTGAGGGTTCCTTCGCAGCAGAAGAGAAGTAACTGTTTAACTGCTCCATGTGAAGAGAGCAGTGTTATGATGATAAATGAAACCGCTGAAACATTCTGCTGATGTCTTTAAAACAAGTTGTCTGGGATTTTAAAACAATATATTTTTCAGTAGGATAAATTGGTTTTAATCTTTCATTTAGGCATATAAACTATAACTGCCATAATCAATTTGAAAGACAGAGTAACTGTGATTCTAGAGCAAATGCACCAAGTGAACACAGAAGGTTTTGTAAATTCCAACTTTATTGTTGTAACTGTGAATTCAAATGTGCAAGCCGAAATGATTTCCCGAAGTACTGCCTCTGCTCATCTGTTACGCATGAATGGATTAGACCACAGATTATCATGTAGGCTGAATGTAGTGGGCAAGCAGATAGTCATGCCTTCAGAAGTTATTAATTACATCTCTGAATTGTTTCACCCCCGCTGAAAATTTTATATAGGACATACCGGCGAATGCAGCTGAGCATGGCTGTGGTCGACTGGGTGCTTAAAACAATGTTTGTGAGGCACATATCAACACGTTTCAATCATCTCCACCTCTGTCTATGGCACAGATCGCTGACAGCTTTCTATGATTTTCGATTTTGCTTTGCTTCTGCAACTCTGAATTGCTCAGCAACCATAAAGATGACATTCAAACATTCACAGAAGAATAACCCTGAATGTGACATTTGGATCTTCCAATTTGGCTGTCATCACTTTTTGGCATGTAAACATGGACTCGATTAAAAGAGGAGGATGAACACAGGATGGTGGCCTCGATATGTACTTTAAATCTGAGTCATAGAAATAATTGTGATGACCTCACTGCTTTAAAACACATACACACACGTAGCACTGTCAGAATGAGAGATGCTCCGTACAATATGGTTGACAGCACAGCAGGAGCAGAATGAAAAGGGTTGCTGTCCTGCAAGGGAAAAACTTATTGAAAAGAATCAGAAAACATGATATTTCCTCCTGTCTAAACAGTGGGAAAACGGGTTTGAAAAGTGAAATGGTCACAAAGCACAAATCACCTGTTCACAGGGACATTTATATGCTGATGGTGGGTGAACTACCTCGTACCTGCCTGGGGCTGTCTGACAAAAGCGACGCTGCCGTTCACCCATACGACTAGACTATTTATCAACCAACACCAGGCAAAGTAGGTGAAGTGCCTTGCCCAAAGACCCAACAATCAAAACTGAAGGAGTGGCAACTTGAACCTGTAGTCCACTGGTAACAGAGCAAGAAACTGCTATCTTGAGCCAACACTGAACGGTGAAAGGAAGCTTCTTGGTGGGTCCATTTTCTGTTTTCATCAATGTTTAATCCCATTGTGTAAGAAAAGAAGGCAAATAGGCTGCATGACCGGGCTTTATCCAATGCCCAGACACTGACCAAACAAAATAAGATATACATGAACTTCCTAAATGACCTCAACTAGTTTCATATTCTCTGCTACCTGTTAGACCTGCAGCTGAAACTGAGGGCTTTGCTAATACTGAGATAACGAAGAGTTCAAATATATGTTTGCTATTCAATAAAAACATACCATATCTACAAAGACACATCTTTAATAATTTGAATTGAATGTTCTTGTTTTTTCACAATGCTAAAACCTAATACTGATATAAAAAAAAATTAACAATACCATGTAAAAAATAAATAAACTAAAAAATGTAAGATATGCAACAAAAAAACATTTGAAGTAAAATAATAAAATTATGTCACCATTCAGTATGAAACTTGAAAAAATAAAAAAAACAGGTTTATTTAGAAGGAATCTGAAAATAAGGCTGAATTGGTTTCCTTTTCCTATCCTTCAAGAATTAATAGCACATACCTTCCTCCGTGTTTTTTGTAGTTTAGTCCTTTATTCATTTTATATCATTTACACATAATGTTTAGTTTGAAGAAAACTGCCCATTTACTTTAGTGCATCAGACTAATTGTATTCTAATTTTCCACCCAAAGGTCCAGGGAGAGTTCGCAACACAATTCTTATTCAGAATAAATCAATGTTAATTCATTTCCAATGTACGCTAATTGCTTAATTTTTACCTAAAACACTAACAAATCTTTCACGGAGTGCATTTGTGACATGCTGTGGGCAGTTAAACACACAGCTGTTTGCAAAAAATAAAAACAGCATTTAAAAGAGCGTACGTTAGAAAGGCTTCAGACCTTTATTTGAGCTGTCAAGATTGCTGAGCAAGCCTTTACCAGCATCCTCCCAAGGAATACAATAACGATGAGTGTCTTCAATATTTCATGCTGCTACATAATGTTTGGCTATTTCCAGACTCCCTGATCCGCTAATAATACGCGCACTGATTCAGCAAACCCACAGAGTGTTATTATGGAGCCCTTTAGAGCCGTCACTGTCATGATGTGTGTTTTGTCTGGTTCCGTTTCCTCCCTGTGTCTCGTCACTCCGCCTTCATTCACAGCTGTCTGCAATAATTCACTCCTCTTCTCAACCAATCACACCCCGGTTCTCACTACTTAAGCCACATTCATTCACACACTCACCGCTGGATCGTCTGTTAATTTCCCCTGCTATTTCTCGTTGCTCCTAG
>JAVLVB010001109.1:778980-809790 GCA_032876305.1 Orestias chungarensis
TATATATATATATATATATATATATATATATATATATATATATATATATATATATATATATATATATATATATGGCAGTTTTAACCTAAGTGGGGGGTTAGTTTTTGCATTCAGAACATATGTGTTGTTGATGTTTGGCAATGACAAAACTTCACCCCTCAAGATATAAAATGTCTCCATCTAGTGGTGGAAAACATTACAGACTTTTTTTCTGCTTTCTAACTGTCTTTACTTTTGCCTCTCATTGGAATTCAAGAAAAGGATAGAACTCATGCATAAGAATGGTCACATCTCAGGGTGACAGTTTCATATATATATATATATATATATATATATATATATATATATATATATATAAATTTATTTATTTTTTTGATTTCACACCATTTCTGACAGGATCGTGTGCTATTAAGCTGCATGTATTTCCAGAAAATAAAAATCTCTGACATTGTTTATTTGCTTTATCTTTGTATCTGCTCAAAATTACGGTTTAAGACGTTCAAAGTGAAAATGTTTTTGCCTGAGGAAAAAGTACTCACTAATACGAAAGTTTGAAAAAACAAAAAGTGGACAAAAACATTTAGATTACATGGCTTTTAATCAGTAGTTTATCTTCAATAAAATAGCATAACTGTATGTGTATTCATGACACCTTTTAAAACATTTATTTTTCCTGTGAGGGAAATACCCAAATGTCACAGTCAAATTGAATCTGTGAATCTAAGTAAAGTGCTGTTAAATGCCAAAATAACTGCTTAAAAAACCTCTCTCGAAGCACCTAGTAAGCAGCACCTTCACCCCATCACTCCTTAGGCAGTTCTCCATATTAACCACCTGAGGGAAGCAATAAGGACTGTGACAGTTCAACAGCAGGTCAACTTCTAATTACTCAACAATTTGTCCACCTGTGGGTGGGTCAGGCACATACAGCACTATAGACATTATTAACAGGTGTTTCTTTCTTTCCTGTTCCAAACATACTTAATTAATTAACCATAGTATTCAAACTCCAAATTCATTTGGAAAGAAGTTAAATGTCACCAGCCCCAGCCATGGCTACTTCCAGATATCTGTATGGGAGATAACCTGATAACAGGAATTTCAGAATTTTCAAAGCAAGACATGATGACATTAGACAAGACATTATGATGTATTTCTGATTTGAATGGAATGATTTGTTTTGTAAAGTGCCTTGAGACGACACGTTTAGTCATGATGACGTTATTTCGTAATTGGAATAATCACATTCATAGACATCTGCCTTTCTAGAAAGTGTTGCGAGGTTTGGGACATGGAACAGTGGTGAGCATTCCCAGAAAGAGGCTCCATGGATAAATCAACTATTCATCCATGGGGGTCACCATTTAAAGCACTAAAGACCTAATTTGCCGCAGTTAAGGTAAAATTCCTGTTCATGATTCGATAACAAGAAAGAGGCTGAGCATAAATGGCATTTCTGAATGCATTTCAAAGTTAAAACCAGTGTTGACCAATAGAAACACATTTTGTATCCTATAATTAACTGAAAACATCTGATAATCCCAAAGACAATGATAGTGTGAGCGAAATTTAGGGATGTGCTGCTATTTTTCTTATTAGCAAAGTCGCAGTTATTGATGAAAGCATGAAATTAGCTCTCTATCAGCTGTTATAGGGAAGATTGGTTAAATGCATAGACCGATTCAATCGTAAGTTAAATTGCCTGTCCATGTGTTTGTGATTTTAAATGCATTGGCACAACATTTTTCATCAATTTACTCAAGAAAACAATTCCATACTGATAAAAGTCACTGTTGCTCGCTGCAAAGGCCTCATGATGAAAAAAGTGTTATGAAAATCACTTAAAAATTCTGTAAGTCTTGTTTCTGTCGTCAGACTAATATGTTTTAGGGGACCTGAAGTGAGTGCTTATTAATGATATTGGGGCAACTTTGAGCAAAAACAAATTTTCTACACATACAGGTGGTGAGGAGTGCAGCGCTGTTGATGCCTCCGTTTAGGAGTAAAGTTTTAATTACAGCACTGCACGGAATGATGGAAGACTAGTGGGACTTTTCTCATTTTCAAGTGCTCAGTTTGAAATATGAGCTTGTCGCACGGACGCAGCAAGCATATTTGCAAACACTGCACTATTCCAAAGATCATTTAAGCGGACGTTTGAAGTCGAAATGTAATTTACAGCATACAACAAAACTGATTGAACCACAATCTAGTTTTTAGTTGCATTTAACCAAATTCATAGAAAAATAAAGCGGATGGGAAAGTGATTTATTAGTATTAGACTAAAACTATATTTAAAAAGTACACAATCAATAGTACTGCATGTAAAAACTCCTTTGAATGCTCATTATTTCAGATTACAATGTGTTTGATAAGTTGTTGCAGTTGTATGGAGGTCTAAGGCCTGGTTTGTATTTTTTCCCATTTTGAAAACTCTTGTATTCCCAGTTTCACTTCGCCTCTTATTTCATTCACAGACTCTTCACCTACCCTGTTTTCAGCTATTATAATCACGGTGATTGCTCACTTCATTGTCTCTCCTGTGCACATATCTGTACATTTCCTACCTGGCACCCTGTCTTTGTGCATCTACTACTGCATTTTGGAGACTATTTCTCTCCCTTATGGACTGCATTTGTGAAGATCCTTTAGACTATTTGGGATTCTCACTTGGAGTTACTAAAGGTGGTATAATTAAGAAGAATAACTGCTTACATTACTTTTAACTGCCTATTTTAATAGTTCAAATAACAAAATATACCCTAATTTGCATTAATATACATAGTGGAAACCGTCTTAATATTACCAAACACACTAATATGTAAAGCTCCAGCCAGTAGAGGATACATCCAATTGGTGGATTGGAAAAGAAATGGTGCTTCTGCATCAGCTGCTTTGCAAGCCGCAGCTGATAGCATATTAAGTAGTATTGAGCCTGTTCTCGAGCTGTATCCTTAATAGAAAAATCTGCTACGAGATGAATCTGCCAATACTGAATTGCGATCAACACTGATGCTAGTTTGTTATAGAGGAGAAGCTGATACATGTATGAGCTGCCAGACGGCCAATGTGAGTGAAGAGCCAACATGCAATTGGTGACCATATTTTAAAAATGTAAAACATTTCTCAGTCAAACTGTAACTGCAACATTTCATGATGTTTGTCTTTGCTTGATAAAGTAAGAAAAAAAAATCTCTGTGTTACCAACAACATCCAATAATACTTTTTTTACATTCTAACATTGAGTTTTACATGATTGTTGCCCTGACAAAAAGCAAATGAGTGCTGGTTTGCATATCTCAAAACCAATTTATCATAAGGCCAAGCAAAGCATCTGAGTGCATGTAAAACTAGATAAATGTGTCACTGACAGGTAGGCCTTTATTTCCAGCCAATCAGGATCCAGGTTTGAGATGTGTTTAGACCAGTGTTTTTCAACCAGTGTCCCACGGTACACTAGTGTGCCATGGGTGATTGTCAGGTGTGCCGTGGAAATTATCTTGGTGAAATTGGATAATTGTTGAGTAGTTTTGAAGTGGACATGTTAAGTGCAATTTGAAATAAGAGATATCAAATATGATTAAAAAAATACATGCTTATTTGATTCATATTAATAAGAATTACTCTAAATTTAATATATGCGACTATAGAATATCATTTGTTTAAAAGTTTTGGTTGAAAAACACTGGTTAAGACTAAATCTGAAACGTTGGGCTTTCTTGGTTTGAGAAAGAATGAAGAAAAATTAAAGTGTAATTCCTTAAATTTCGGATATGAATTCGAATACTTTCTCTAAGGGCAAAAACATACAAGAGATGAGACAAAAGGAAAGTCACCAATCACACAGAGAAAGAAAATACTAGGTTTACATATAAAATACAAAGTTATAGTTTATTGTTCATGAAATAATAAATAAAATTTAAAAAAAACACGGAAGATGTATAAATATATACGTGTGTATGTGTGTGCGTGTGTGTGCGCGCGCGCGAGTGTTTTGCGTTTAGTTTGTAATATTTCCGACACTATAGGCGGCACCTGAAGGCATCATCGTCTCCAGCTCAGGCTGTCATGGCGCCGAGGAGGCCGAGGACTTCTGCGGCTTCAAACTTTCATGTGGAAAACCAGCTCCTGCATTCTTCCCGTGTAAACTCGTCGCTCGCCGACATTTGCACGCGTTGGTGAGTTATTCCCCTGCATGTCCGTCGCGTTTTCAGATTCGTCGTTCGGTCCAGGCGGCGGACGGTTTACTCACAGTTCGTTTACTTAGCTCGACCGTTATGTCCAACCGAAACCGCCGTTTAGATGAGCTAAAAATCCCTTTCTGTGCTGCTTGAGGGTGTTGAACGAATAAGGTGCGAGATTTAACCTGGAGGACAAACGGCTCCACACCTTTGAAAGAAGAACAACTATGATGCCATGTTAACAACCTTCGAGCAACTTATTATTTTAGTTAATTTTAGCTTTTCTTGACACATGTGATCAGATTTCACAGCTTAAGCATCCTAAATCTTATTTCTCCACCTGTTCCTTAAACGAAGATAAATATCCCTTCTCTCATTATTCTCAATTATTACATGAGTGTCTCCTGTAGAGGTCAGTCTTGCAACGAATTTCCACAGGCCTCTGACTGCAGACATTGTTGCTGCATGAAACATTAAAGCGTCACCCAAAATTATCTGATACATCCATTTAAAAAAAAAAAAGTACTTTGTTTTTTTTCTGGTGTCAAATGCTTGTTCCATTCATCATTTTTAGACCAACAACAAGATTACTCAAAACTCCCTAAAACTGAGCAATTAAAACTATAAGAAAAGAAAAGTGACTATTCATGACTGCAATAGTCAGGTCAGATAAAATGTATATGGGTGATCATGACTGCGACAAAATAGTGAGAGCAGCGTCCTATCTCAGTGTTACTCCTCGAAGTTTGTGCTGGCCTTCGACAGATGAGGGATGGGAACAAGTTGGGTTCGTACGGTTGCCTTTCTAAGGTCAGGAGAGGCTCGGCTGTTGCTCTGTGTTTCACCAGGACGGTTACGTCGGGACCAGAGGCTGTTTCCATCTCTCACCATCCTGAATCACACACCAGCGCTGCGGGACTCGTGTAGTGATGGTTTGGGCCTGTTTAGAGACCGGAGTGGTTGGTTGTAGCCAATGGCGAAAGGAGAAAACTTCCAAAGGACATTGTTGCATTAACATTGTTTAGAGGCATCACTTCAGATCTGTACTCGCCTCTGAAGACACTCCATTGTTGTCAAATAGTCTGATGAGGAGGAAGCGCATTGTTTTCCATGAGGTTCTTCATTTTTTTAACAATCCTTCACAGTCCATCATGGCTGCTGGCTACTGGTGTCCATCATGGCTACACAGTAGCCATGATGGACACCAGTATTTTATTTTTATTTTTTTGCAAGTCACTGTAATAAAGCCGGATCTGTCATAATTGTAGACTGGTCTGCACAGTTTGACATATCAGTCATTATTTAAATATTGTACTTAACTGATGAAGATATCCAAAATTTATGGCCCCGCCTGTAAATCCAAACACATTCGGTTGCGACTGCTAAGTTTTCCAGCACAAGGACCCGATGGTAAGAAAACAAACCTTCAGCGATAGTGAGCCTTTTTTTGTACTTACCGTGTACACATCCACACGCTGTCTCCAACATAACCCTACCCAGATGAATCGCTCCTAAAGTACCCAACGTTCTAGGAAGCATCATGTTAAGATATCCAAGCATTGTTTCCAAGGATTGTTTTTTTTTTTTTTTTCAAAATGTTGGAACTGATGTGGATCTATTCAGTTGTTTATGTTGTAAGAAATCCGACCTCAACAGGACAAAGGTAAGAGAAGTAAATGTACCAGGTTGGGGTTATTTTTGTCCCATTTATTCTCTATTCTTTGTTAAGGGGGCTCCGTTTGTCCTCAGCAGACGACGTTGATCCCCTATTCAGCCCCTTAGGCTGCTGCATTGTTGAACCCTGGTGTGGAATGCGTGCTGTTGTTCAGCCAGACGGCGAGGGCGTGTGGGCTTTATAACAACCTTCATACAAATCTCTGTAACCAGATACCTGTGTATTTTAGGACGTTATTTTGTCCTACGGTGAAGCTCGGAGAAGGTCACCATCGTTTTTTTGTCTGTGCTTTTGTCGTTCTTAAGGAATTGACTGAGCTGAAATCTTTATCTTAATAGTAAATAAATAAAAAACACATTTTCTCATAAAGCTCATAGATCACATTTTAGGGTACATACTTGTATTCCTAGAAGGCTGCTCTTAAACTTTTCTCTCTCAAAAATGAATCGATGGTTTTGTTTTTATGTAAAACAGGAGCCAGTGTTTGTTGCATAATCGAAGCAAATTAATGTTTAGCCAAGAGATTGTCGAAAAACTCAAACAGGAAGCAAAAAGTTCATGTGGTGAGGAGGCCGCGGCTCGGCTGGCTGTTCTCTTGAAGACTCCTTACTCACTCGGAGTGACCGCACAGACATACCAGAGGCTGCGGTGGGGGGTGTCTGACTCACTGGGCCCCCCATTCCTGTCTGGAAACGGATACAGCGTGCGTATTTATAGCTGCTGACCACGAGCGAAGCTCTCTTTCTTAAACACGTCGAAGGAGCTGGTCGTCTCCGTCAGAGTCGTGTTTTCTACACTGCTGTTCATTGTCGCTTGTGTAAGAATGCCAGGAGAGGTTCATCAGGTAAGAGAAGAAACTAAAACGGCTTTTATCTGTTGTTGTTTTTCTTCATTTTCCTTTCTCCTTCATCATTACAGTTAAAAAAGGCTTTATTGAAGATATTTCTTTCTTGGAGTGAAAAGTCATAGATTTCTTCGCGGTTTATATTGTAATGGAAAACTCTTATGAAGAGAAGTGTTAACACAACCCATTAGAAAAAAATACTACAATTACTAATTTACTGGAAATGACTCTGAAATGATCTTTCCAGGGGATATAAAGCCATCATAGAGATAAATGTCGTTTTTTGGGGGGATTTTAATGACGCTTTTATTGTGGAATCATGAGATAAAACTCAGCCTTATTTTATATGCATTTATTGGCAATGGTTTTTTTCTTCCAGAGGATCAAAGCTAATTCATACAAGGTCAAATAAACCTAATAAAATGTAGTTATATGTAAGTTGTACACTAGGTGGATATTTGATTATTGTTTTTATTTTGGAGAGGCTAAAGATGCTTTTAATTGGTCGGTTTCCTGTTATAAACCTTATTGTGGTCTCTTTGGGGTTCTTCATTGTTATTAATATATGCAACCATTTCAAACTCATAATATAAGAGAGGTTTTATTTGCATATTTTGTTGAAACGTTCTATAGATTAATAACATACGGATAGATGTTTGAAACCCCTCACCTCCGTTAACTACAGCATGAGGTAGGGCTGCAACGGTTTGTCGACAAAAATCGATAATAGAACTTTTGTCTTTTGTCGGCAGACGTGTTTTTCCAACAGAGTGAGGCATCTCGCTTAATTACAATCTGCTTAAAGTCACGTTCACAAAAGCGTTGAGCGGTTACCTACACTGAAATGGCGGCATCCAACACATTAGCAACGCGTACAAAAACTTCTAACGTTTGGGAGCATTTTTGCCTGGATACGGCGAATAAAACAAGTACTTGCAAGTAGTGATGGGTAGATGAGGCGTCATGAAGCGTTTCGACACATAGAAAAACTATTTATACCGTGTCACTGAATACTGACACCTGCTGGACATTAAGAATCCCTACAGGCAACGTAGATAGACTGATTTGATGAACCAGTGTAAACAATAACATTGAACTCATTTTATGTTATTGTACATTATATATTGTATTATTTCATATCTTGAGTTAAATTGAAAATATGTGATATTCTTGGATAAATAATGTGAACATGAACCATGAAGTGAATGTGTTTGAAATGAGGATGCTTGTGGACTGAGGTTTGTCTTCATGAATTTTTATTCAAAAAAATAAGTTTTTCCAACGTTTTGAAATTTAGTCTGTTACACTTTTTCGACTAAGAGTCAATTTCAGCTGAATTTGGATTCAGATAAATCAAGTAGAAACTGAAAAGAACCGGATGAAAGAACGAAATGAAAACAATTCCCTTATATTCCGAGGTAAGATCAAAATGATCCCACACTGCGGAAGTCTTTAGTTTGCCTTGAGGCTCCATAGTTGACGCTGTTCCGAAAAAAATCTAGAATTCTTTTGGCAAATGCATCCAGTTTTCAGATTCGCTTCCTTATAAACACAGTTTGGTGCTTCAGTGTCTTTTCGAAACAGTTGCTGTATCGGTCACATGACTTTCTGAAATCAATATGCACACCGACACGGGTTTTGATCTATGGGCTTGATACATGCGACGACGCATCGCTGTTGCCAGACCCATCACTACTTTGCAAACCTTGTGTACCGAACATTTAAAAAGAACGCATGTCAGGCACTTGAAACGGAGTCTGACTCGCTTTGGTAAGATTCAAGCAAAATTCACACCAATACGTTTTGTTTTTGGTGTAAAATATAAATTTTCTAAGCGTTTTTTCGCTTTAAAAGAGAACTTTAACGATATACCTGACTGTGCCTGACAAACGTATTTTAAATTAAATACATGCAATCCGACGAAGAGAGCCACCATGGACTCCTTTCTACTAAAGAAGCAGGTGTGCACCCCGCAACAGGCGAGTGTCTTCACCGACTCATTATTACAGATGCTGATCTATGATATGAGGCCGCTCTCTGTGGTCGATGGTGCCGGGTTTCAACGGATTATAGCCCAGTTCAAGAGTCCGTGCTTACAACTTGAATTTGTTTCTACAAAGTCAGTTGTTAAAACCGTCAGATTTCAGACTGTTGAGAATTGTAAAGTTGTTTTGCAGTTGACCACTGAACGCACCTCACAAAATGCACTTTGTTTTATTTACTGTTTTGCTACTGCTTGGTTTGTAGGAAACAAATGTTTACTTGATTTTAATTAATAATTTTTTATAAAACCCCTTTGCCTATCCTTAAAAAATAGACAGAGATTTATTTATTTTTGGATTTACGTCTATACTGACTGAGCACTGGGCCTAACTGGTTTCAGATAGGACATTTTTATTTACTTTTTGTATGAATCAGCAGCAAAGTTGAATTAAAGATGCATATTTCATTGAAGTACCAGTCTTTCTTGTGTTTATTATCATTTGCCACATAACTAAAGCAATTTCATGCTAAATTTAAGAAAAAATTTATAATTATCCGATTAGTTGACTAATCTTTTCAATAGTCTGTGACTAGTCGACTATTAAAATAGTCATTAGTTGCAGCCCTAGTATGAGGATTTCCCAACTAAAGGCTATTAAAAAATATGACAATCGAAAATAGAACAGTAAAACAAGATAATTGGGAAAACGGTACATTCAAGAAATGTGGGCTTATTGAAAAGTATGTTTAATGTCTGCCTGACGGCTTTTGTTTTATTTGTGGTCTGTGTCCAGTATGTTTGCTATCAAAAGAGACGTTAGGATCATGTACTTATTTGGCAGGTTTATGGTTCAGCGTCAAAGCGTTAACGGGTATCTCTGCTGTGTATTCTAGATGAAATCCTTATTCTGAGCAGTGACCCACAGTGAGAGGAGAGATGGAGAAACCGGTCCTCCAGACCCAGCCGTCAACGTTACCCTTCTTCGACTCGTCGCACGCCTTCAACCTTCTGAGGGGAATCCACGAGCTGCGAGCCGAGCGCAAGTTCTTCGACGTGACTCTGTGCGCCGAGGGCCGCGAGTTCCACTGTCACCGCACGGTGTTGGCCGCCGCCAGCACCTACTTCAGAGCCATGTTCACGGGGACGTTGAGGGAGAGCCTGATGGACAGAGTGGTTCTGCACGAGGTGTCAGCTGAGCTGTTGGGCTTACTGGTGGACTTCTGCTACACGGGCCGGGTCACGGTCACTCAGGACAACGTGGACCTCCTGCTCAAGACGGCCGACCTCTTTCAGTTCCCCTCGGTTAAGGAGGCCTGCTGTGCCTTCCTGGAGCAGCGTCTGGACGTCTCCAACTGCCTAGAGATACAAGACTTCGCCGAGGCCTACGCCTGCCGAGAGCTGGCGGTCAGCGCCCGCCGCTTCGTCCTCAGGAACATGATGGAGCTGGCGAAAGGGACAGAGTTTGAGCGTCTGCCGTGGAAGCGCCTCCTGGAGTTTGTGTCCGACGACGAGCTCTGCGTGGACAAGGAGGAGACGGTCTACCAGATCGCCGTGCGGTGGTTGAAGGCCGACCTGCAGCGCCGGCTGCACTACTGGCCCGAGCTCCTCCAGCAGGTCCGCCTGCCGTTCGTCAGGAGGTTCTTCCTGCTGGCTCACGTGGAGAGCAACCCGCTCGTCTACCTGTCGCCCACCTGCCTGCGAATGGTAAACGAAGCTCGCAGCTTCCAGTCCTGCGAGTACGACCGCCACGACCGGCTGTGCCACCGCATGCGGCCGCGGCCGTCTACGGGCCTGGCGGAGATCCTAGTGGTAGTCGGTGGCTGCGACCAGGACTGTGATGAGCTGGTGACCGTGGACTGTTACAACCCTCAGACTGGGCAGTGGCGCTACCTGGCTGAGTTCCCCGACCACCTCGGAGGAGGTTACAGCATAGCTGCACTCGGAAATGATATGTACGTTACAGGTAAGAAACCCAAACGTGACGCCTTTACCAAACCACTTTGATCGGTTTGTAAATTATAGTTAGTTATTTCGGGTAGGCCTGTCACGTTAACAAATTTTGCTGAGCGATTAATTGTCTCAGAAATTACTGCGATGAACGATAATATTGTGGGAGACCATTTTAAATTGATATAATGATAATGACATAATATTGCAACTATGTCTTGTCAAAGATCAATAAACTTTATTTTCAAATGAACACTTAAATCTGAAACTGGTAAACAAAATAATCAAAACCACCAAAAACATAAATAAATGGACTCTCAGTGTCTGTTAACAAAAAATGCACTAGAATTAAAACAAAATGGAAATGAAAACTACATTCAACCAAAAAAGTGATGTTTGCTAATCGCCGTTTGTGATATGTTTGTTTTCCTGGGGATTTCTTACTGTCTGTCAAACGTTTTTCGTAATGACGGCTTTTCAATAATATTAAAGGGCAGCATGTCTGTAGCAATTAAGCCAACTACACTGTCTGTGAGCGCGCACCACTTTGCAGTTTTCAAGGGCATTTGCTAAAAATCAAAATGAGTCCAAATCTTTGCCTTCAACACAGATGAGGTCAGTTGTATCCGCTCTAGTTTTCCAATTTTATAACTTTTTCGTGTGAACCCTTCGTTCCACACCCTGACGGCTGGAGTCCTACTGCCGGCAGATTTGTTATATCCTTTTCGTTTCTTTTGGGACAATTTAAGATGATTCTGAATCTAAGTAATTGGAGAAAAAAATAGAAACGATTTCTATGTTGTAGCACACATTACCTTGATAATGATCCTAAGCATAAAGCCAACACCAGCTAACAACTGCAAACGCCAACAAATATTAAGGAAATGTGTGCAAGCTTTCTTAATTAGGAACAACTTAATAAAAAAAATTTGTTCTGAAAATACGTTATAGTAATTCTAACTAACCTTAAAAAGGCAAATATTTCTTTATTTATCCAACAATGGACCTATCCGATAATCTATTAAACTGCTTTGCCGGCGCATCTCTCCGCGCGGGAGGGTGTTTTACAAACTCTTTTTACTCAAAAACCTTGAATAGAACCATGTCCACAAATGCTGCTCAGATTGCTAGCACAAATGTCCCCTAACCCCTGGTGAAAAGTAGTAACAAGATTCGACATCACATTTATAGATGCAGCCTGTTTTATTCAGCAATGTTGCTTGCCACAATTTTGAGACTTTGGCGCTTAGAGGGTTAATGGTTAAGAGATGCTAATGCTGGTGTGCTGAAGGTGTGCTGGAAAATGCGGACCAGATATTAGGGAAAACAGCAAAAACTGCAATGGATTATCTAAATCGGTGCGCTGGACAACAAGGATCGGACTGAATCGGGAGTTTGGATCAGAATTGTCCCGTGCCAGCCGATCCGACACAGATACGCATTTTTTGAAATAATCGGCGGCCGATCCGATTCAAATATCGGATCGGGACAAGCCTAGCCTTAATTGTGTCTGTATAAAATATTATCTTTACGGAGAAACACAAAGTGCTGCAGATTCCAAGCGTCCGTCTGTGGTACGTTAATCACAGCCTGTTGTGGATTTCCAGCATTTGCTTATTATAGTCTATGTTTATACATGTGAAATGGGGGGGGGCGTTGAACAGCTGTCTTTTAATCCAATCTATTTCTGTTCAAGCTCTGATTAGGCATTTACATTTGTTCATTTTTTTTTTTTGTTCTTCTGTGCAATGATCCTACGTTGGCGCTTGATTGGAAATGACACATTCCGCATGCGAAGATGTGATTTTACTCTGAAGTTCTTTGATCACATGATTTATTGAGCTCTTGTTCCTCAGGTGGCTCTGACGGCTCCCGCCTCTACGACGGCGTGTGGCGCTACAAGTCCAGCGTGAATGAGTGGACGGAGGCGGCGCCCATGCTGAAGGCGCGCGAGTACCACAGCTCCTGCGTGCTGAGGGGCCAGCTCTACGTGGTGGCGTCGGATAGCACCGAGCGCTACGATCAGACGCTGGACTGCTGGGCGGCGCTGCCGGGCATGCTGCATCCCATGGACAACTGCTCCACGACGGCATGCAACGGCCGCCTGTACGCCATCGGCTCGCTGACCACCGAGGAGATGATGGCCATCCAGTGCTACGACGCAGACGCCAACCGCTGGACCATGGTCAACTGTGGACAGCTGCCGCCGTGGTCCTTCACCCCGAAAACGATCACCCTGAACGGCCTCATTTACTTTGTTAGGTAGGAGGTCTCTCACTGAAATTCTAAACTATTAGAATGACCTTGCATGTTTAGTTTAATCATTCCTTTCCTTTACAAAACATTTTCAAGTGTAAAAAAAAAAGCCATTAGATCTAATAACGTTCATTTGAAGTTGAGTGTAAGATAATACATTTACTTTCATAACCACTGATTTGAATTGGCTGACAGCTTAGCAATTGTACTTTTTACTGTTTTTGAATGGTTGTTTTGTTGTTTGATGACAAATGCATTTATAATTTTATATATTAGTTATTAAGATGAGATCTAAATATATCTAAAGTGATAAATTATTTGAGCAACACCTGTGACAATTTTTAAAATCCAACGTTTCATTAAAGTTGGTTGCTGCCAGATGTTTCCACTGGCGGCTCCCAGCTTGGATGCCATATTCAACTACATATCTGCTGGAAAATAATCCACTTTTCACAGGAACATTCTTGTTTCCCTTTTGGTTCCGCATTTACCAAATAGAGACACACACAAAAAATTAGCAATTTGCTTCAACAGTTCACTCCCAGCATGCCCGATTGATATTAAACAGAATGAATAAATCCGTATGAAGTATCGGGTGTTTGGCCAGTAAACAGTCTGTCTCTATTTGCAGGGATGACTCGGCCGAAGTCGATGTTTACAATCCGCAAAAGAACGAGTGGGACAAAATTAGCCCCATGAACCAGGTTTGTGTTTCACATCAGATGCTTGTATTGCTGGCCTGCTTTAATAATTAGTCATCTGGGGCCTCCAGTGCAGAACAATAAACAGGGTTGGAGGCCAAGAGCACGACGAGTTCACTAAAAAACTAGCAGGAACTGATGTTCTTGGTGTTTCTAATGACTTTATTGTCCTAACACGGCAGCGGCTCTAGAAATGCTGAAGAAAGTGAGCTTTACTTGTAAGTCTTTTATGAACTAAATTCCATTTTGGCTGTCCAGGTCCACGTTGGAGGCAGCGTGGCCGTCCTGGGCGGCAAGCTGTTTGTGTCCGGCGGTTACGACAACACGTTCGAGCTGTCGGACGTGGTCGAAGCGTACGACCCAAGCGCCCGCGCCTGGACGCTGGCGGGGCGGCTCCCCCAGAGGACCTTCTGGCACGGCAGCGTCAGCATCTTCCGCCAGTTCATGCCCCTGGTGGCCAGCACGTTCGAGCCCGCCGACGTTCCCGAGTCCAACGCCATACACCTCCACCGGCACCAGCGTCACCAGGTGCTCCACAACCTCAACAACAACCTTAACCAGAACCAGGACGTCAACCCGGCGCATTGATGCTGGTCATACGGGTTCACCGCGTTGCTTGTTCGGTTTACCTCATTGCAGGAAGTGTTCACTTGGGAAAGCTTTAGTTGGCTCCTGCTCAACATCTATGTTATACGTTTTAATTGCATCTCCTTTAAAACAGATTTGGAACACTGCAACATCTTGGAATGAAGGAAACCTTTCACGTGAGATTACCTGCAACAGTAGAAGGATGGCAGACGGCAGCAAAAAACAAAAAAATGTTAAAAGCACTTTAACTTTTAACAATCGTGTATTCACAGTAAGCTCCAGATTGTGTAATTTTCCTTTTTCTTTCAGCCAAAAAAACAAATGTTTAGACCATGTTTCGCGTGGATCATCACATACGAAGGTACCTGGAGGCTTTTAATCTTTCTTGTTGATGCTAATGCATGACAGAAATACTGCATCCAGTTCAAACTTATCAGAATCCGACGGTACAGCTGCAGCAGTGAATGTGTTCGTTTCACCGATGTTTTTATTTAATGCTGTCGTGACTGTTTAACTCGTAGTAACATATTTGGTCACATACAGCATCGTGTAGTCATTGACGTGTGTGTGTGTGTTAGCAGTGATGCACGGGTGCCTAATAGTGGGTTCAGTATAGAAATAGTTCATTTATCACAAAGAGAGAAAAATGCAAACGAGTCTCATGTTAATAATGATCGCAGTCAGTCCTGCTAGTAAATCTGACGAATCCCTGCTAATACAACTCGTTCGCTTTTGGCACCCCTCTAAACTTTCTGTCGCTAAATTAGTTAGCGGGGCGGAAGGTTGCTGCAGTCAGGAGTGTTTTTTTTTTGTGTGTGTGTTTTTTTGCTCACCATGCTCGATATAACTTCCACCCAACTGAATAGATTAGCAATGTAAGAGACTTTATCATGTTGCCACGGATACACATCATACAAAATCCATGCAGCTGTGAATTGTTATAACCCAGACGGATTACTTGCTTAAACGTGTTGAACTGCAACCAAAAAATCGACAAAAGATAAATGTTTTGTTTTATTAGACAACGTTCAACTTTGATGTAGCTTTTACCAATTTGTGTTTGAAATTGCAAAACTGTAGGAAAATGCGGTTTTTGGTGATCAACTGTCCTTGTGTGGACTTTTCTGGCCATTAAATGGAGGTTGGTGATTAAATCAATTTTAAAGAATAGTTTCACAGACCTTTTGAGTGACTAGTTTGTTTTTTCTTTTCCCTCTTTCTGTACTGGAATTAGTAAAAAAATAAAAAAATAAAAGGGATGATCTTTCTTTTTAAATTTTGGGGTTATTTTAAAGACACCCTTGAGTTTCCGTGCCCCACTGAAACCATTGAAAGGTTGAAACACCAGCAAAGATGGACTGATCGTTTGTTTTTGTTTTTTTGGTTTACGTGAATAAACGAATCAGTAAATGCAAGCTAGACTTGAGTCAAGAAGCGGCATTGTTCATCACACCAGCCTGAAAATTTCATGTTGTAAATCACTGGCATGTTTTTTTTTTTGTTTGCATTTTCATTTAAAATTTGAAAAAGAAGGAAGTGGGAATAAAAAAGGACTGCTTAAAAAAAAAAATATGGACCACACACAAGTTCAGAGTAATGAATGTTCTACAGTTTTCTAACTTGGAGTGTTGAATTAATTTAATTCAGTCTAATAAGTTTGGGAACTTTATTATTCCACAGGTAATATTACTTCAGTGCTATGATTATAGTAACCGTCAGGCTGGTGGATGTTTGTTGGTTGCACATCAGTTTTTGAGTCCTTTTGCATGAAGAACTATGTTTAACCAAATATATTTATAATCTCTTTTTGTGCTTTTAGTTTGAATCCAGCACTGTTGACTGGAAGTGCAAAAGAATGTCAGCTTAAAGTGTTTTTCCTGTTTTAAAAGCTTTTGTTAGTTTGTTTTTTTGTCCGTAGTTCTCAAAAGTTTTTGTGAAGTCAAAGCAGTTTTGTAAATAAAGTATATTTTAAAAGTATATTGTGTTTTGTGTTACTAGAATCCATAGACTGATGCATTTCTCAGACAATTTATTTTGAAAAACAAAAATAACAGACCTTAAATTATCTTTCTTCAACATCACACAAATCCAGTGAAAAGAGAAAGCCTTAAAACTGAATTCATATGATCTTGGATGGAAAGCGTATTTTAATCAGTAAAGCACAATAGGAGGAATTATACAGAATAACCAAAATGATGGATTAGAAAATGTGAAAAAAAGCTTTGATCACTAGAGTCCATAAGAAAATTAAACCAATAATTAGATTTTTTTTTTTTTTTTTTGCATGAAATCTTATCGTTTAAACATGTAAAAGTCCCTTCGTTTTTGCTCAGCAGGGCTCTGCTGATGCCGTAAAATAACCTGTGTACATTCGTGATGATCTACATCCACTGTAAAACTCATCATGCTTAAGCCAGTAAATAACGTATCCTAGCCAACGGTCTTCTTCTGAATGCAGTTCTTTGGTTTTACTGAACACTGAATCTTTACTCTGGACAGCAGCCTACGGTTTTAGAGCATAACTCATTTCATTCTAATGTTTATGGCACTCAAGCCTTCACAAATTCAGTGTGGGTGAACGGGGGAAATGTTAATATAAGGGTGCAAACGCAGAGTTATAATTCCAAGTCCATTGTGGACTCGTACGCCTCGCTGACCGCCTGAGATTGCCATTGCTCTTCCGGCACGGTGAGACCGTCCGCTGGTTCGTTACACTCCCTCTCCTGACTGGGCTGCACCTCCTCCATTACGATGTCCCGTGATTCCCGGTTGAGGCCTGGAGACGAGACGTTTGTGGCTTCCTGGCTGACCGCCGGGTCTGTGGCGGAGTCGGTGTTTGGAGGGGATTCGCTCTCCATGGGGCTTCCGTCCCACTCCACCACGATGAGATTCCTCAGCTTCCGCTGCGTCGGATTGTAGTTCTCTGTGCGTTTGTGGATCAGAACATGGCGTCGCAGGTGTGCCTAGAGGACAGCAGAGGTTGGACAATGAATGCATGAAAACTTGCTAAACAAAAAAAAAAAAAAAACACTGAAACAGAAGAATGAGATGCTCAGGACTACAGGTGGAGGAACCCAGTCTGGTTTACTGAGTGGTGACACTACAAGACCCAGGCCTAAAAAAGAAGCTGTTTCCTTATTTGCTTATAAAAGACTATAAACATTTCGGAAGCTGGCAGATGTAAAAGATTAGAGGTCTAAGTGTTGCTGAGGCAGATCACCAAATATATTTTATTGACATTTTTAGCTTAAATATAGTGTATAAATCTCTTTTCAATGTCTAAACAGGGATCTGCCAGATTGGAAGACAGAAGGACGCCATCTTTCACTCTAATTTATAGATGGATATAATAGTGAGAAGATATATAACACACTTGATGCTCCGGATTTTTTATTAATAAATATAACAAGGTAATCTTACTAAATACGACAAGACTAAGAGAACCTTTGTTTGATTCTCATATTTGCTCTAAACATGCTTCTTATTGTTATAATATTCCATTCTGTGGCTTTTTAATTTTAAATGTCATAACGTCCGCGGTACATGCTGCGCTTCCGCGTTTCATTTATGAAACAAACCTGCCGGGTAAACTTGTATCCGCAGTCGGTACACTCGAACTTCCTCATGCCCTTGTGGCGTCGCAGGTGGACACGCAGTTGCTCCCGCCCTGACACGGAATAAAAAGGAAATCCAATAGCTCCCAAGTTTCTTTGACAATGTCAACTCCAGTATTAATACAAGAGCAGTCATCGCGTGTCGTCTAGTCTTACCCTTGAATGTCTTGGTGCAGATGTTGCAGCAGTGCAGCTGGCCCTCCTCGTGCTTGCTGGCCTTGTGCCGAAGCATGGCGCCTTTCTCAGTGAAGCGCTGCTCGCAGACGTCGCAGCCGTAGGGTCGCTCGCCAGTGTGTGTGCGGTGGTGCTTGTCCAGACTCGCTGGTATCACAACAAACATACATTCTCACTCACCAAAGAAAATAATTTAATTATGGAAGAGTTTGCCAGTTTTACCTTATTAAAATTTAACTAAGGTGATAGCGATTCGTCATTAGCACCTTCTAGCTGTGGGGTACCAGAGGGCTCAATACCAAGAGCCTTTTCTCTCTGTATTTTAACCTTATTATGACGTCATGCTTTATCGGTTTTATAAAAATTGGCACGGGTATAAATTTCCCCAAAGTGTGATGATCTTACAAAGCTAACTTTTATAAACTATGCAAGTTATCGATTTCGTGAATTAAATTATAACCAAACAGATGTGCCTGGGTTTGTCCCAAAACAAATTTCCAATGAAAATACGTCTGCAGACTTTAATAAAAAATCTGCAATAGTTTCCAGATTAGTATTTTTTTAATTTTTTTTAAGTTTCGTCTGGTGTTTAGTTCAGCTGGTTTCGGCTAGGATGTATTAGCCAACTGATGTTATGTTTACTTATGCATAATCAGATGAAGATGAAATTCCTTTAGTGTCATTGTTGAACTTCAAATATCATCTTTGGTCTAATCATTGCTAGATTTGTTAACATTCATTTGAATAGATAATTAAGGTCAGAAACATGTAACGTAGAAACCTTTTGGGCGCACCTCCTGTAGCTGTCTGTATTACAGTGTTTAGCATAAGCTTCTAACAGAAGCCACTCTGTTGTTGTAAAGCAGTTTCTTTATATACACTTCTGAATGAATCAATGTGTAAATCTTTGTCGACGTAGGGATCAAACCCTTCCTATATATTTACTTTGGTGATTTGCTCCAAATCTTTACGTTTGGAAGTTATCCTGATGATCACCCTAATCTTTAGCTCCTCCCACTGGATCTGCGTGACGCAGACCTCTGTTCAGGATGCTCCTAAATGTAAAAATATTATTTCTCGATAATTAATTCACACTTCGGTCCTTCAAACTTGACTCTGCCAAGGGTACAAGTTAATTTGGGCATCACGTGAAGATGGCGGCCAAGCATCCCTGACCTTGTGTCCTGAACGTTTTCCCACAGAGGTGACACTGGTAGGGCCGCTCGCCGCTGTGGACTCGCAGATGCATGGTGAGGTTGTTCTTCTGGGAGAAGGCGTGGCCACATATGCTACACACAAAGGGACGCTCGTTTCTGTGAAGCAAGAGCAAGGACAGCGAAAGGAGTCGTTGTGGTCTCTGATCAAGGTAGATGTATCTGAAAATAAACAATGAGCCGCCTGTGATCAGCTTTTAAAATGAGTGCTCACCATACAACACTAAAACGGACCCATACTGTGGAACAACTCTTATTACATCAGTCATGACTGTTCAAAAACATTGAGTACTTTTGCTTTATAATGTTGTGTCAGTTTATACCAAATAAGGGGCATTTATTTGCTGATGTTGCACTAAACTACCTCAGATGTTGAAATGCAATGCTTTGATTTACATTAAGTTAAAATTTCTCTTTCAATTACTATGCTGCGTGCATTATTTGGGAACCTTGTCCTATTGATGATCCAGTTTGGGTCAAATTTAAGTAGTTGGTTGGACAGACGCCCAGACTACACAATAGTTTGAGATACAGAGGAGTTCATGGTAGACTTAATGACTAAATGTTAACCAGGTCCTGGGACTTTGAAAAGAAAAAGGAAAGAAAAAGAACTCGCCATAACCAATCACCAATTATTTTCTGGTTCTACTGATATCTTGTTTTATTTCCACGAAACATGGCCCAATAATTAAGGGTCAAACATTTCTACTTAGCTCTCGTGGGCTTGATTAACATTATGTAAATACAACTATATAAACTTAAACTGAGCTCCCATATTGTTTATAGAGAGAGGATTTTTTTTTTCCCCAGGTAAACCCCTTTAAGCATATCCTAGATTATAAATTCATAAATATTTAAGATGATGTAGTCTATGAAGTTTTTCTTTAAGGCTCTAGGCTGGTGAATGCTGGTGTGTTCCCACCTGTGGATGGCTTTGATGTGCATCTGCAGACCGTTCCTGCTGGAAGCCCGGTGGCCGCACTCCTCGCACACAAACGGCTTTTCCCCCCGATGCTTGGCCGCTTCGTGAACTCGCAGCTCAGTCCGGGTCAGGAAGGTTTTGGGGCACTGCAGACACTGCAAACAGCGTTTGTGTATTGCTACAAGCAAGTTGTGTTTGGAGAAAGATGCGTGCTCCCCGTCATTTACGCCACTCTTAAAGCAAAGCCATACAAGTTGGGCCGCAGAACCTTCATCACTCCCTTCCAAAGCCCCGTTTTACGGTTTAATTCTATTCGAATACTGTTTAAAATACTTGCGCATTGTTTCCTGTTTAAGGAATCTTTTTAATGCCCTGACGTCTTAAACGCGGAAGACACAGCGAAACCACTAATCTGTACTCACCGCGTGGGGTTTGGGAAGTCCGTGGATCTTCATCAGGTGCAACATCAACCTCTTCTTGTACATGAACTGTTCATTACACGACGAACACTGAAAAAAAAAAGAAACCCCCCACAAAACAAGTAATTAAACACTATTCTATCATGGATCCGGGCTAAACGCGTGTCTGCAGGGAGCAAACTGTAACCTTGTGAGGCATCTCTCCCGTGTGGGAGACGACGTGCACTCGTAGCTCCTCCTTCGTTTTGAAGTTCATGGAGCACGTCGAGCAGTCGTAGATCTGAAATCATAGCAACGCGTACAGCGACACCGGCACGACCTGAACCGCTCCGGAGACGCTCCTTTCGTTCACTCACCGGCACTTGGCCGCAGCCTCTGCTCTCGTGCACGGACAGATTCTCCTTCCTGAAGTACCTCTTTCCACACTTAGAACAACCGAAGGGCTTTTCCCCTGTATGCCTCCTGCCAGAAACAGAAAATGTATGAGGATGTTCTCTCTATTGGACTACCAGGAAAAAAAAAACATATTAGATCTGTACCTGTTATGCACTTTGAGGTAATATTTGCTTCTGAAGGATTTCATGCAGATGGGACACTGCGTTGAGCCTTTGTCGGAGCCCTCTTGTACGCCATCATCGTTCTGGCTGTTTGTTTTACGTCTGGCCTTGCGCTTATTTGCCAAGGATGCAGGCGTCGTTGTGAAACTAGACTCAGCGGGGGGTAAATAATCCTCATCTGTGTCCTCACCAACGTCACACACGTCCTCATCTCCCCCCTCCTCTGCTTCTGCTGCAGGTTCACCTCTTATCGTCGTGCCGCCACCAGGATCTCCGTCGGCCTTCAGCTCCGCTACCTGCGATCAACACAAAACGGACGCAGCTGGATTCCATGTACTTTGCGATTTTTTGTGATATAGCAAGAAACAGCAGAGAAAATGGATGAAGTGGCAGAAAAAACGCATAGGAACACGCATTGTGGTTCCTTAGGAAGACTGTTCTATATCTGGGGTCGGCAAACGTCTTTATTAACAGAGCCATTTTTTCCACATCTGCTACAGAATAAAACTCACTTAAGGCTTTAGAAAACTATAATATACATATGTTTTAAATGAACTGTTACATTATAAAATGTTAAACTGAAATTGAATGTGTTTCTATTAATCGTTTATTACAAAAGAAAAAATATCTGTAGAATTTGATGAGGCGTTTAATAATTATGGAAAAGGATGAAAGATAGTTACATATTAAAACTACTTAGTGTCAAAGACAAGGTATTACATGTGGCTTTAAATACAGAAAAACTCCTAAATGTCTCGTTATTGTTCTTTAAAAAAACATTTTTTTTGTGGTTTTGTCGGAGTCACAGTGGAGAGCTGCATCATCCTCATCAGAGGAACGATTCAAGACAATCCTGGGAGAAAGCCTCTTAAAAGTTACCTTAAGTTTACATTCCCAACAAAAAAACTAGCCTCCTTCAGCAGTAAAGACCTAACTTCGATTATAGATTTGTGGCAGGTATTGAAAACTGAGATGACCACATCCACTCTATCTAACCTAAATAACCTAGAACTATGTAGCAAGGAAATCTGAGCACATATGTACGTTTCTAGAGAGAGAGTCGTGACTTTTGGCTGCAGTTGGTTCGGCATGTGTCTAAATTTAGGAAGAAAACAAAAAGATTCATCTTTTACCCTCCACTTAAAAAACACGGACATTTTCATGTTTGGTTGTAACAGGAGAAATTTGGGAAAGATCAGGGAGGATGACTCCTTTTTCAAAGGCACTCGTGTTCCATGTGTTTGTGTGTGTGATCTACCTCAAACTCAGCAGCTGGCTGATCTGATTTCAGATTTTCATCGACACCGTCAAATGTCTCCTTCTCCACAACCGTGAGGCCTGCTTTGGGATCCAATGTTGGGCTTCCATCAGCGATCACTAGTCTCTTGGGGCTCCTCACTACTCGACCAGAGCGTGTGGTGGTGGGTGCAGCAGCTGCAGCATCCGCTATAGTTAAACTGGCTGCAGAAGCATCAAAACCGGACTCCTCTGCTGGAACAAACACAGACTTCTCTTCTTTGACTGCATCCGTCTGACCTTTCTTCGGCCGTCCTCTCTTACGTTTCTCCCTGGAGTTACCCTGGAACTGCTGACAGAGGGTGAGGACTTCAGACACACAAAGGCTGGTCGCTGCTTGCTGCACCTTCTGCAGGGTGTCAACCTTCAACTTCAGCTCCCCGGTGTAGACAAAGTCTAGAAGCAGCTCCAGGCCGTCTCCGGGGCAACCCTGCAGATGCAACTCTGAACGCGGAGTGGCGTCCGAGGCTGACACCTCGAACAGATCGCTGAAGCAAGCGAGAACGTTGCGGTGAGCTTGGTAAAGGACTCCTTCTCCCAAATTGAGAACAGCATCACAGAATCTTCCTGCGGTCCTCTGCTGGTTCAGAGAGAGAAGGAGGCGATGTGCATGGCTGGTTTCTGCAGCAGGCATCCTTTCTGCTAGACTACAAACACATAAGGACAAACCTTAAACATTTGCTATTATAATGACCACATAAATAATCCATTGATTTATTTTCTATAAGACTGCATTAAAAAAAATTTAAAAACAGACTTTTTTTATTTAGTAAATAATTTCCAAATCACTATGTTATGTTAGTAACATACTTAAAGTAACGTGTTTCTTTACGTTTGCATTTAAAGTTTAAAATCCCAGTATGGTTGAACTGTAATCACCATTTAGAATTTTGTATGGAAAAAAACACAAACTAATGTGTTTTTTGTTGGGTTTTTGTTTGTTTTTTTTACTTTTTATTTTAATGAAGTTGTGAGAGGTCAACAAAATAGTGCACGACAACTGTAACACTGAAGCAATAAGACATAGATTTAAAGTGGCAAAAGCAAGTGAGGTGGATTAGCAGGTGCCTGTTAAACCTTCCTTATGAAAATGTATCTTGCTCAAACTTACTGGGAGAATAATTGCTGTGAATTGCACATATTTTCTCCTACTCTACTGTAATTTACATAATGTTATGTCGTAATAATTGTAAAAAAATGTGAAGAGGTTAAAGGGCATCAACATTTTTGCAGGGCAAAGAACTGCACAATTATTTATTGCTACTCAAAAAACGTTTGATCACAAATCCATAGACTAAAAAAAAAAATCCAAACTGAAAATCCAACATGACAAAAGCTGCACATTATCCCACACGTCAACAAATGTGCATAATCTAGCAGTCAGGCAGTTGAGTTGGCCGCTATGTAATAAATAGAGCCTCTCCAAACTGCGCACCTCCACGTTTTATTTCCAGCACATACCTTTAAAGACGCTCCCTTAGCGAACTACGCCTCGAACAGCCGCGAACGGACGCATGCGTCCGCGCGACGACGTTAACCAACCAGCTGTAGTCAGCACGGCTTTGCTATGCGGTTTATAGGACATGAAAAACAACAATGTATCAAACATTCTTTTCGTTACTCGCAGGCCCCTAAATGAAAAAGGAAGAGGACGTGACGCATAAAACTCCGAGATAGTTTTTTTTTCCTTGTTCCTAGATTACGTTGTGTTTCTTTTTTTTTTTACATGTAGTAGTATTATTAAAAACATATGACAAACAAAATGGCATAAATAATAAACACATTTTTTTTGTAATATAATCACATGTTTGAATGTAAGTTTTTTACATATAGTAAAATATAAAAGAAAACATTTTCCAAAAAGCACAAAAGATCTAGTGAAATTCTGTAGAGCATTTTAGCTCATTAGAAATCGTTGGTGCATCTTTATCTGTGTTGTTTTTCGGCTCCCGGAACGTTTTTTGTCGGCCACGTTTCGACGTCGGTCATTCCGTTGCCTGACAACCAATCACAACAGTACGTCCGTCCTCTCTGACGTTCATACACGCATGTTAGCCAGCTAGCGGCGGCTAATTAGCACAACTCCAGTCCCTTTAGTTGTCACATTTATATTTTAAGAGAAATTGTTTATTTAGCAGATATAAAAAAAGGGTGCTCGACACAACTTTGCCTAGTTTTTTACTGAGGTGGGTGGTAAGTTTGATCTTTTTCATCTTGAAGGGTTTAGCTTCAAGCTAATGCTAGCTCTTTGCACAGGTCGTGCTCCGTTCAAATCCGCAACCACTGTATGACAGAAGGTTAAGAACTGTGAATGTTTAATTGATGCAAAGCTCTTGCGTTGGATTACTTTGATTAAAAACGTAAATATTTGGGCTTGATTACGGTTTAGTCCGATTCGTCTTACCTCCTTAACTGTTCTCTAACTTGAAGCTAGCCGAGGCTAATTTGCTCCGAATTTAAACAAGGTTGACACCATTAAAGTTTGAACTACCTTCAGTTAGAAACGCTTGTAAAATAAAAAAAATCAGTCATATAAACACATTTGAGCCAAGACTGGAATAAGACAGCGTGTTTGAAGCTTAAAATATGGAATATCTGATGTCCTGAGGTACTATATCTAAACTTATTAGTATAAATATAGAACATTTAAATATTTTTTAAGAAACTAATACAATGTTAATCCTTAATATTAAGCGGACATTCTGTATCTAGTAGGGTTTACCTTATCAGGGGTTGCAAAGCAAGTCTCCATCTTCCTCTGTCTACCTCTATATCCTCCAACTGCATCTATACATCTCCTCATCTGCCTTGTTTGTGCTTCATTACTAAATGATTTCCCTATTTCTTTACAGGTTCCCCTCCTTGATTTGCCTGTGCGCAGTATCACTGAATGTTAACTGCACGATCATGAAGGTGAACAGAAATACCCAAGCTAAAAGTAAACCTCAAAAATGGAAAGATGTGAGGGCCAAACGATGCAGACCCACCGTTAAATCCTCAGATCTCAACTCTAGTCCTGTCATGGTCAAGATGATTAAGGAGCACCAAGTGTCCGTGAGGAAAAAAACATCTGTAAAGAGGCTAAAAAACAAACCAAAAACTGTCTCCGAACACAAGAAAAACTCTCCTGCGTCTGGATGTAAGGAATCTGTGTCTCAACCCAATGGGTGCTCGACGTCCGCGTTGGATAGGAAGAACGATGAATTTCAGGGCTCCAGGGAGGATTCTGAGTCTGTTCATGCGAATGGTATGGAGAGTTCTGAAGACACAGAAGAAGTCCAAGCTGATAGACTGGAGGGGGAGGCTCTTCATCACTGCGCACAGAGGGGCAGTCACAAAAACCAGGCAGTGTTGGTCATGCAGAAAAATCAGGTATGCTTTAAAGAAAAATCCATCCTGAACAAACAGATAAAGTCGTAAAAACCTCAGCGTTTAAACCGTTGTGTGTCTTCTATGTTTCTGTATTTTAACACCACGGCAACTGTTTTACAGACTCTTTGCTTCCGTGGGAAGTGCATGGTGACCTGCTTATACGGTCGCGTTGAGGTGATGGGATTCACCATTGATGAGGGTCAGAGGTCGTACCCCCTGTTTTCCCCAGCTTCACACAGCCCACTCACCATCAGAGCACTGGGACACAGTGATTACGCCAGAGATGACAGAACAGAGGGGTCCAACATCCTTCAAGATCATCTGTCCCAAGGTACAGTAAGCTAGAAAGACTCCAGAGTACAAAAGAGTTACTGTGATATCAGCGCTTTGATCTCAGTTCAGCGTTTAAGTTCGTTCTAGTTTTTCTTTAGGAACTGTAACAGAAGACTCAAGAACAGGGTTTAGAATGTAAGCGAGATTGGATTGCCTTTGTTAGTTGCCACGATCACACTTATCTTTGAGTTCGAGCCTCAGCTGATGCAGGATGGATTCTGTGTGTCACAGGGGAGAGTCTTCATTAACATCAGTGTTGCAGATGTTTTTCGTTTTTTATCGTATTTGTGTTCTTATTAGTAAAACTTTGCCAATACTAATAATCAATGTTTATCTAGATCGGTCGATACTGTGAACTACAGCACAGGGGCAATGTAAACTGTCTCTTTTATTTATTGTTTTTATTGTGTTGAATGGGTTGAGAAATACATATCGGTAAATATTGGTTATTGACCATCATGTTGAGCAGAAGTCTGTTACTCACCCATTCATTCGAGTTCGCTAACAGGACAAAAATGAATAGATTCAGGACCTTGGGTCCAAACAAAAATATTACCCAGTTAACATATCAAATTGACCAATTCTAACCAGATCCTTACATTTGACATTTCAATAATTCATCAAATAAAGGTACATAAGTGTAAGGCTGTACAGTATATCACAAATATATCGTCATTGCAATATCAGCGAGCACAATATTCACAAAATATGCAAAAGTTATGGAGCTGCTTTTTTCGTGTTAATCTAATGTTTAGCCAATGGATAAAGTTTCACAGATTCATGGAAGCAGAGATCAGAAAGAGAGGGTAGAAGAAAATATATAGCTATTGCTATTGTCATTGTAATAATAGGCAATGTTAGTATATAAGGGTAATATTACTGTTATAAAATAAGCTCAAATACAAACAAAAATAATCCGTTTAACTTTCACAAAACGGCGAGTTTAGTGCAGGCTGACTTTCAACAAGGTGGTGGGAGTGTAGCGTTTCTTCAGTCTGACATTTTTAAGTGTATTTATTTGTAAAGGGACAGCGCACAATACTGTAAATAACACAATGCGAATCTGAGTTAGCTAAACTAGCCAGTCTCTTTGGCTTCCTTATAATGAACGGAATTAACATCAAACATCTTTGACAAGACAATAAAATGACACAAAACTTTTATGAAATGCATCGTCAGTTTTTCCAAACGTCGTGCAGCGCTAGGTGGAGGTTTAAAGCTCACAAGAATGAAACATAATCAGCTTTAAATATGGCTCTCTCAATGATTGGAGCACACGTTTCTGGCACTAGCTTCTTAGTTCTCAGTGTCCCTTGTGACTGAAAGGGTTAGGGTTAGGGTTAGAGTCTTCTTGTCTCAATAACAGCATCGAGACCAAAGCGTGTTCGTTGATGGGAGCGAGCGACTGACCACTCAGTCGATGGTCAGACTCAAAATGTGCTAATTGTGGTTAAAATGGGGTCTTGGAGGATCTCAAAGCCTGGGAAGTGTAATATGAGACTCTGCGCTGTGGTTACTGAAAACATTTGGGATGACTAAAGCTTTTTTTCCATAAGTCGTTTGAAATGTGTGTTGTTATTGTTGTTGTTGTTTTTTGCAGCATCGCGTAAGAAGCTGTTAAAAAAGATAACGCCAACATCATCCATTATCCTGCTGGAACCTTTGGAGACGCGTCTGACACGCTTTCTGTCCAGCTTTACACACCTCAGTGAGCTGTTTAGCCCCCCTGTGGTAAGGCTTGTGGATATTTGTATAGTTTTATTACATAATTTAAAGCTTAACCCCATAAGTTGTGTTTTTTTTTATGTAACGTTTTGCCATTTAAATGTTACTAATGCTCGTCTTTCCTGTGGCTTCATAGAGTGAACTTATGTCAGCCGTCCACGACACCCCACTTAATGGTCTGGGTATGATTCCCGTTGCCAGCACCATCGAGGGTCTGAAAACATCCAGGAGCGGCAGAGATGCTCTCAACACAGTTGTCAGTGACTGCAAAGGTGCGGATGTCTTGGCGGCTGTAACTCTGGCCTTAGTGCAGCTTTAATATTAGCTGTGTATAATTACACCATTAACTCCTGTCACTTTAAGGCAGTCTTGTAAACTGTTGACATTTCATGTTTTAAAGGTTCATGTTCTCACATCTAATAACTTCTAAAGCTATTCCCCCCTTTTGACAAGACAGAAACTGTGTTACACAAAAACATGTGTTTTACATCATCTGTGATGTTTTACAGATAAAACATAACAAAAAAACGATTTTATGATAACACAAGTAATTTGACAGTACCTTCTGTTTCAGAATTCCTCCCCTCAAATACGCATTTTGTCCAGATTACCGATTTCCATGATGTCATTAATAAATCTATCCAGACGCAGGAACCTCATAGGTTTCAATTGGCCAATTTTAAATACACCATTTAGAAATATGGCAGTAAAAGGTATAATTTTAAGTGCATATACATATTGAGTCAAATTGTACACTCTAAATGAATGCCTACATTGCTTAAAATCTCTTGTTCGATCTCGATCTTGTCTTTATTTTAGGAGACACTGACGGTTGTGCTGTTATTCTTGTGTGTGGCATTAAAAATGTGGGCAAGTCGACATTTATCCGAATCCTCATGAATACGTTGCTGAATCAGTGAGTTCTCACCACCAACCCTCTGCTTTCTATGTCTGATCATCTCTATGAAAAGTGTAATAATCTGATAAATATATATATATATTTTTTTTTATAAGTCTGAAATTAGAATGTAAACGTGGGTCCTTAATTTTGATTGCAGTACTTCCGGTGTAGACTATTTAGAAGGAGATCTTGGTCAAACAGAGTTCACCCCTGCTGGTTGCTTGTCTTGGTTGACGGTCAAGGAACCTCTACTGGGTAAGAGTTTCGATTTTCTATCATCTGTTTTGGCTTTACTCCGTTTTTTATTCCTCATGCTTTAGTTTTTCTTCCATACTAACTTTTTACCTTTAAAAGTCGGGATAGTTTTACGTGAAACTATGCTCTCACTGAAGGACTTGATTCCGATTCTAGTACGACTTAAATGAGAGATCTGTCAGAGATTTATAAATAGTTTACGACCCCAAAGTGACCCACATGCGCGGACGAAGAACGTCGCCGTCACACAGCAGAGCGTTGCTTAAGGCAGTAAAGGTGGATGCTGCTGTCTTTGGGTCGATTTTTAAATATGAGCATGGGGAACGGCCATTTTGTCACAAGATCATAACGAAAAACAAGATCAAGGCAGCTACAGGGGAAAAAAGCAAAATGTGGCTAAACTGTATTCCGTCACGCCTAGTTCACATTTCCACATACACACAATGATTTAAAAAGCGGATCAAATGTGACATGATTCATTCAAACAGCGGACCTAAAATATGGAAGTGTCACAATTTTGAACGTTCTTTTGTCGAAAAGATCGGAACTGGCCGTGAAAAGGTTGGATGTGGGCTGTAAAATCGGATGAAGGTCACATGTGTCGCAATGTAGTAGCAAAACGATTTAAACCCTCGTCTTTATAATGCTCCGATAAGCTTCAGAACCGCAGTGTACAAGTGGACCAAACCAAAGGCATGAAGATTTTTGATCTAATTGAAACCATTCTTATGTGAAAGATTTCTGAATCTGATTCAAACGTTAGTGATACAGAGGGGTGCAGATGCCATCTGACGCCATTGGAGAGCTGGAAACGACTGTTTGTCTGCAAAGGTCTCATTAACGTTGATGGAAATGGTAATGATGCTGTTATGGGGGCTAATGAAAGCCTAGAGTCTGATTTAATTTGTAGGCCGCCTCTGTTTGGATGCAGGTTTTAAAACTTTTTAAATTCCATAAAAAATATACAGTTAGTGGTGATTAATTAAGGAGGGATTTACCACCTGAACCGCTTTTTCTATTCAGGTCCTCCATTCACACACCAACTCACCCCGGATCACATGATCTACTACGGTCAGCCTTCATGTGAGACAGACTTGGACGGTTACCTGGAGGCCCTGAAGTCCTTATGGCGCCGACGTCAACAGAGCAGGGAAACCCCCGTCGTCATCAACACTATGGGCTGGGTCAAAGGTCAGTTCAGGTTCCGCACACGGGACGCCAACGGAGCACCACGAAGCTCTTTAGCAACACTCAGACGTGTTTTTGCAGGGTTCGGTTTCCAGCTGCTGGTGGACTTAATCCGCCTTTTGCCGGTCACTCACGTCGTCCAGCTCAGCCACGGAGGCACCACCCAGTGCCCCTACCTCACGCCGGAGTTCCTGAGGTCGGCGCAGGGTTACCAGACGCACCCGCCCGCTCAGACCGCTCTGGATGAGTTCACAGAGAGCCACTGTCCTCCCAGAGCGTACACCCACCTCAGCGTACAGTCGGAGTTTCAAGGCGTGGGGCGCCAAGGGACAGCGTGAGTGCAACATGTACTGGATATTGTAAGGACTGGAGATGATGAGGACCCATCAGTAACCCTCATCAAATGTGTTTTACAGAACACACCAGCGTTCTAATGAGCACAGAGAATTGTCTTTGCTCGGCTACCTGAGTCAGCTTCAGTCTCCTGACCCTGGGCCTGTTAGACCCCTGCACACCCTCACCCCATACCAGGTAAATGTGTTTTCTTTTATCCATTCACTGTCTTCCGCTTATCCAACATTGGGTTGTGGGGGTAAAAGGTCTAGGGGGTAACCACAGACACCTTCTTCCTGGCTACATCCTCCTGCTACATTTGGGGGGGTCC
>JAVLVB010001109.1:809890-836715 GCA_032876305.1 Orestias chungarensis
GGGGGGGGGGGGGGGGGGGGGGGTATTTAGGGTATTTGCTAAATCATTGTGCAACAAGATCGGAGTTAAAAGTGATGCACTTTTAACTCTGAAACAGATTTTATGATGATTAGTGTGTTTATGAAGTTCTAGGGTACAGATGAAACAATTGATCCGCAGTCAAATCCGTATCGGTCAATTTTTATTTTTATTTTTTACACATCACACTGGCGCTGAAGTAAAACTGGACTGCATTGGCAACCGATATATTTATTTTCGTTTGGGTCAAGTGTTTGTTTTTAGGTCATTTGACAGTGATGGTGATTCTATGGATGCCAGGATTGTGGTGGGATAACTGAAGCACTTTTATTTCAGTAGTGTGTTACTTTTTCAAAGTGTCCAAAGGAACATGTATTATTGCCAAATATCTGTTAACAGCTGCAGTATTAATGGCCGTATCAGCCTGAATTTTCATATTTTATTTATTTTTAGTCAATACATGATGTTCTAATTCTTTAAACCTATCCTTTAAACCTATCCGTTCACCCTTACTGATTTAATTTGATTTTATAAAGGTGGACACGAGTTGCCATTAGTTGAAGCACCTGTGTGACCAGATCTGTGAAAGGAGGAGGTGCCAGGATTAAAGAAATGAGCAATGCTCCTAGAGAAGCAACTGCTGCTCCCCATAGTTCTGCCAAGTTTGTTGTAATATAATTTTTTCAAAGAGGTGTTACTCGGTGCATCTGCAGCGTTGTTTCAAACCGCACTGGTCTCGTTTTAGACTTAATGACGGAACAATTAGAGAGGCTGTACCAATCTGACCTGCTTTTGGACATCTGGTGGTTAAGTTGACAGAATTTTTACCACCTGTTTTAGATCATAGGTCGATGGTAAAGCAACTGATTCTCTTGCAGGTGCCCTACACAGCAGTGGCTTTGGGCGTTCTCCACTGTGAGGTGGCGCCCTCTCACATGTTTTACGCTGCCAACGCCAGTCTGGTGGGACTTTGCTGCCTGGCAGAGAAGGTCACAAGCAAAGGAGGGCCAGTTATATTGTCCAAGGCAACCCTCTGCCCGTGCGTAGGGTTTGGTACGTTTTTTTCTATTCGGCTTTGTTTTAAAATTCTTAGATTCATTTGAAAAGCCAAAAGAGTCGTTTTGTACGTTTAATGCTTGTGTAATTCTTTCCAGGTGTTCTTCGAGGTATTAACATAGCACAAGGTCTGTACTTCTTACTGACACCTGTAGATCCCTCAGTCCTCAGAAAGGTCAACTGCCTCCTCTTGGGGGCCATTTCATTGCCTGCATGCATCCTCACAGCACAGGTCTGCCGCCAGTTTATCCAGCTTCCTTTTAGGATGTGATGCTCTTGTATCTCCACCGATTTGACCTGATATCCGCTTCTCTCCGTTTCAGGTGGGCTTAGAAGCCGAGGCGCCGTATGTCACTGCGGACTACAGCTTTGATCTCACCGGTGCAGGAAAGATACGGGTCTTCAAGGGACTCATGAGGCCCAGTCTGATGGGGGCGCAGTGACCTTAACTGATTGGCCTTTACATTTCTCGACTCGTGTTGCATCAGACTTGTCGTCTGTGAACTGTGAATGCGCAGAACTGGAGTCGACTTAGCAGCACAACATTGACTCAGCAGGAGGCTTCCACCTCAATCTTCAAGTGTGAACATCTTTTTTTTTTTTTTCGGCAAATTCCGGTGCTTGGATAATGGACTAATAGTTATCTGCTGTACCTCTGTCGGCTGCGGAAAGTTTTAAGCTACTTCGTATCAGACGGACATTGATGTAAAACACGGTAACTTTTTGTTTTAGCTTTTGTTTGTTACATTCCAAAACGAAAAAGCTGCCACATAATAAAAGAACCTTCAGAGAGTTATTCTGTGTCATTTTTCATCTTTGTCAGAATGGACACTGGTGTTTATATCTTATAGCTGAAACCACATTTTATTTCTAAACAAACTCTCGGCTTTTCACTGTCCCAAATCAGTCCCTCCTGCAGCAAAACTTCCCCCACAGCTTGATGCTGCCGTCGACCGATGTTCTATTTTAACGTATTAAAACTGGGCAGATTTTAACCGATACTGCATTTTCACCTTGTTGGCATCCGGGGTTGTGTTTCAGTAAGGGACATGGAAAGGGTTGAAGATGTGATAGCTGTCACTCAATGCTTTCAGCTAGATTCCCAAAGAAAACATTTTAAACTCATTTTAAAGCAACACTAAATAAGATTTGATATGTTTTATTTCAGAGCACATAGTAAGAACATCAAATCAGGAGAAAAGATATCAGATAGAACATTTAAAACCCAATAGACATGAACTAAACATTAAAAGCAAATTTAAACCGGTGCGTTTTTGTCATTGATTTAAAAGTGGACAAGTCTGTACAGTCACGCGTGTGTTTGAGAAGCGAGTTCCAGAGGGAGGCGGCGGCGGCTACAGAGAAGACTGTGTCGCCCCATGTTCTGTGTTTGGTACTAGGTGGTGGAGTAAGGAGGCTGTGGCGATGCTGTAGGTCCGTCAGGTAGGAAGGGGCCTGGTTATGGAGGACTTTTTCTGTGAGGAGGATCTTGAACTGGATGCGCTGTGGAACTGGGACCCAATGGAGGTTCTGGTGGACCAGAGTGATGTGATCACGGGAGCGGCTGTGGGCGAGCAGAAGTAGAGCACCGATAACAATTTGAAAAAGTAGTGCAGCATCTGTAAGTGCTCTGAAAAATGAATTAATTTCAACCACTAAAATATGATGTGTGAGACTGAAGCTCTAGATGAGCTTATCTCATTTTTGTCCCAATAGGCCGTTTATCAGCAGTTTCTTTGTTTGGGTCCGTTCTGGTTCTGATGAGGAGTAGTGAGCAACAAGTAACTTTGGTTTGCCGACTTTTAATTTGCACCCTATTCCGTGTGCATGGATGGGTTCTCTCCAGGTGCTCTGGCTTCCTCCCCCAGAGTCCACAAACACGACTGTTAGCTTAACGGGTCTCTCTAAATGGCCTCTAGGATGTGTAGTTTGTGTTGCACCTGGATGAAACAAAAGATCTATCAATGGTGAGTTTCGTCTCTTGCTCAGTGGCCAACTGTTTACGAGCCAGCAAGGATGTGCATGTGCGAGGAAACTTTCACGTGAAAAAAGTGCATAATGGCTGGATTTAAAAAGACCAACTATAAGATGATCTTGTTCCTGAAGGAGGCAGTCGTTTAAGTTTGATTGTTCCATATAAACTTTGGGCTAAATAGAGCCACGAGAAAAGCAGGAGACTACTCTAAAATATGAATGTAGAATAGTGCTTCAAGGCTATTTTAGTGGCTAGTTGAGTTTTTCCCTCTCAGATGAAACAAGCACTTAGACGGCACAGAATTGGTAATACAAGTGGACTGTTTGAACAGCCGCATCTGCCCCCTCTCCTCTCATTGTTCGCTGCTCAGCGCTCCTTTATTGAGGTTTGGAAAGCACAAATACATTTTTGGACAAGCTTTTGTTTTGGTTTCGTTAGTCTCATGTTTTACGCAAAGACTGTCATGCAGAGCAGATTGAAAATCCAGCTGCAGATGAATAGTTATAACAGATATTCATGCCCTCGGCTCATGCGAAATTCAAGCACAACCTGATTGTTTTGAATGTTTTATATTAAAAATCAGGATGTTCTGTAAATTAGGGTAAGTATTTTATCAAGATCTACAATTTGACAGTGTGAGAAACATGCAGATTTTTTAATAGACTTAAAAATAATTCATATTAATAGGATAAAAACTATAGGCTTGTACTGATGGCACTTTCAAATCATTGGTTTTATTGTTCTAAAGATGCTATATAACTATATACCAGGCTTTAAATATTGCTCTGAGCAGTGTTTATAGAATGGCACAACTGCAGCATACTGCTATCAAGACATGGCCATCAAATAACAACACAGGTTAGGAGAACATTAACACAGGAAGGAATCAGGAGGCGTATGTTTATGTATTTAGCAGACTTCTATTCAGCCGCAGTACAGAAATAAAGCATTATCGTCTGAACCGGGACTTGAACACTGGACTAGATTAAAAGTCTGATGCTCTACAACTGAGCTACCCAGGGCGGTACGGAAACTGGAGGAGCTGCAGATATCCATAGCTCGAGTAGAAAAATCTTTTTTTTTTTTTTTATATGAGTGAGATCTGACTGTTGTGGAAAAGTGGTAAGGAGAGGAAAGTGCATGAAGTTAAGCTTGAGAAGAAACTTTCTTAACCCGGCCAAGTATGGATTTAACAAAAAAAGGAGGTTCTAGCATAGAGTAACAGTCCCTGTTAGATATAAACCCCCAACTTCAACAGTTTTAACCAAAATACTTTAACCAAATGCAAATTGTCATATATTTGAGTGTATCTTGTGTTTTTTCCCCATTTTTGAATATAATCTGTGAAGGCTTTCTTGTTCTAGCAACTTTTTAGCAACTTAAAAACAAAATCCAAAATGTATTTTTAAGGCATTATTTAGGCCTGATGTAAAGAACCCAGGAATGTACGTTTTAGTACCTCATGAAAAAGCACTTAGCAAAATCTGATTCAATGAAGGATTCATATAACAAAATTAACAAGACGGTCGCCCTTAAATATAAAATCTGCATGTCGGGTCCTTATTTCTTTAAGTCTATTTAAAATATATACATCGTGGTATTTACATAGAGATCTATTGCTTTAGTTTGTTATTGGAACATGAGTTACCTTTTAATTATATGTTGTATTTAACCAGGACTTCCAGCCAATCACAGAACATCTCCATCACCTGTTTCCAATCAGTAGCTAATTAGGCCGCTCCAGTCATCCCGTCCCACAGGTGGTTTAAAGTTCACCCTGTTTCCCTTTTTACATGCAATGATTAAGTAAAATATCTTTATATATGTATGGGATTCAAATATCTGTCAGAGCGAATATAAGGACAGAATGAAAGCTGAGTGTTCAGTGGGTGAAAGACTGAAAACTTGAATGAACGTCATTTGTGCTGCAGCGGCAGGTTTTGGCCACTAGAGGGACAAGCGAGCACAGCGGGATGCTCTGGGGGAGCCAGTCAGAGCGAATGAATGGAAATCGACCAGAGACCACCAGAACAAAACCGAGCCTCGATCTCAGCTGCAAGGAAATCCTTCCTCAGAGTTGGCGCTTTAAAGACCATCGGAGCACAGTTTTTATCGCGTTAATCCGATCATTCTCATACAGATCAACTTTGTTTTCTGTGTTTTGTTTTGAGCTTTTTTTTTTTTTTTTTCGTCCCAACGTCGAGGAGATCTCTCCCTTTTTTCTGCAACAGGTTATTTCTGCAGCCCAAACCTCCAGCGCTTCAGGCAGTGGTGTTTTTGTACTCGATCTGAGCTGCAGGCGGCTTCGTGCTCCACACCGACCCGAACCGAACCGATCTGATCCGAACCGACCCGACCCGACCCGAACCACACAACCAGCGGGTACGCGCAGATCAGCCTGGTCGGGAGCAGCAGCCAAATAATATTACCAAAAAAAAAACATGGGCCCGACGACGAGACTGTTGAGCAAACAGTAGTCTGACTTTGCTTGGAGCCTCGAACACCCACAGAGAGCCGAGAAGGGGTCCTGGAGTTCTGCACGGACGATTGATGGTTCCGAACAAGTGGAGCATGAATTCGGCTCTGCACAAATCGCCTCCAAGGAGCTGGCTTGGACTCCGACTGAGACTGAGTGAGTAACCTGACTGTCTCTGAACAGACCAGCTTCTCGGGGTTCACAATTGTGTGTCAGGAATCCCTGCAGTCATCAGAGCTCCTATAAGTTCTCGTGACCAAAACTATTTACCCTCACTCTTAATTGCAAAGTTTTTGCAGTTTTGCATGTTTTTAATGTACAAATACTTGGGTTTACAGGATCTTTTGGGTTCATGGTTTAAATCAAAGGTGCCTCATACCAGAGCTTCTCTCCTGCAACTTTTGGATGCATCCCTTGCCCCAAAAACCTAAGTTCTCTAATCAGATAATTTAGCTCTGAAGAGGGCTAGTAAGGAAGGTTGCATGCATGTGATTCGTGCAGGTGATTCTGGATGCATCCTATTTAATTTCCCTTTGATTGATTTTGATGTAAAAGTTGCAAGAAAGTATTGCTCTAGGATCTAGGTTTTTGCAACATTGCTTTAACGCCAATGCTTTGCTGAATGGTTGGATGCACAACAAGGTGGATGGTTGAAAAGTCTACTGAATGGTTGGATATTAGATCATTCGGATAGATGGATGGTTTGATGGACAATTCAAAACTGGATAGTTGTGTTGACCATTGGCTCAGTGATGGATACATTTGATGGATGAATGACTAATCAGATGGACATCATATGGATGTATCAGTGTAACAGTTTGTTGGAGGGATCGACGGACAGACAGACGAGGTGGAGTGGAACATAGATGGAACATGGATGGTTGGGTAAAATGTTTAGATGGTGCGAAATAAAGTTAAATCTGAAAAGATTAGGATTATTTTTGATACTCCATTTTCCCATTTCTATACTTGTGAAGATCTGGAAAATGCTAAATACAATTCAAATCTTTTGCTGGAATCTTGCACAGAAATTCTGAGGTTTTTAAACCGATCTAGCAACCTTAAGCTGTCAATCCAGCTGAAGACCGGCTTGTATAGAATCATAGGAGGCAATGCCGGCTGATCTGAAGTCCTGCCCTGGGACAACATTCAGATGATGTATGTCCACTCTTATAAATCTGCTGCCCTGTCACTTAAACTGTGGTGTTTTTCTACTCCTCTATTCTCCCCCACCTATAATTTAGATGCGTCTAAACATTTCTGCGTGCTTGCTGCTTCCATTTTACACATTCAGGCAAATAAATACCACAGGTAGCCAGAGTTTAGTTTAGTTTTGATTAATGAAGCGCAGAGACGTATAACTTAGACCCTTTTTAAACAAAAGTTCAGAATCTATGAAAGGATTAGACTGTTTTCTTTTTTATCTCCTCTTCAAAGTGTTCTGTCTTCCCGACGGTACATGTTCATGCGTGATGAATGCAGTGCTGGCAGTTCATGAGTTCACGCAGTAAGTAAAGTAAGCACAGAGTTTAAAGTTTAGCGGCCTTAATTGGTTGAGTCTGGAACCCCTCAGTGTTCCAGGCCACCGGAGTCTTAAGCTTGTCTTAAACACACAGGTCTAATCTGGGACCAGATGTCTTGTCTGTCCTCTGTTTTCTGAAAAACAAGGCGCACAGGCTAGAAATCTCACCTCTATCTTCCATGATTCACTCCGATAATTACACTTCAGAGTCCCTAAAGCCTCCGCTTTATTAATGATGCTGTAAGATTTGGGAATGTTAAAGCTACAAACCATACTGGTTAGACTGTAGGTCTATAAAGAAGTACACCAAAGCCAAAGAATGTGCTGAAAATTCTTGCCTTAATTTCATAAACATTAAATTGTTTCTATTGTTAATGGTTCCATCGAGCAAAATTACATGTTTTGATTTAGGGGAGTTTTTCCTTTCTCATACCAATATTGGAGTGCTTAGTTTTGCTTGATACCAATATGAACCTGATGGGCTATCGGCACAAATCATAATTTTATTAGTTAAGTGATACCCCTTAAACAGAGAACAGTAGTTTACAACAACAAACATCACTTCTACTGGTTGTTACTTGTAAGAAAACACTGTTGTAGTGATGTTGTGGACTCTGCAAGCTGCTAAAACAAATGGTGGAACAGACTGCTGTTGTTGGAGTGCTTATATCCGAGATTTTAGATGCTGGCCAGTGTAATCTGATATAGTTTAATTTGCTAATATTGGACCGGTATCAATATCAGATTGTGACGACCTTAGTTTTAATTGGAAATGTATGTTGCAGGAACTATTCCTATTCAGCCAAGAATAAGGCATTTTCTTATTTCGCAGTATCTTACCTAGTAGAGTGTTTTTAAAAGTATTCACATCCCTTTGGAATCGTTCAGAGTGCATCCACAAACCAACATGTATTGTATTTGGACTTGGACTTTGCTGGACCAACACAAAGTAGTGCTCAACTGTGAAGTCTGTATGGATTTAAACACTTTTGAACACATTTATGTTAACCCTCCTTTATTCTCAGGGCGGGAAACAAAATCCAGGGCAACCACCTGTGTAATGTTTTTATTTCTAAGGATAAAAAGCGCTGCTTGTTTGAAGGCCTCAGAGGTTGGTTGAAGGATATTAGTGAACAAACACCATCAAGAAGACCGAAGAACACAGATGACACGTCAGGGATAAAGTTTGGTTGTAGTTTAAAGGAAGGTTAGGTTAAAACAGGCAGTAAAGAAAATATTATGTCACAAGTCAAAGGTAGGTGGGAGTATCCAGAATCACAAAAGGGGAAAAAAGAACAAATAAGCATAAAATACTGCAGGATAAAGCTGTATAGAATAAGTTCAAAAGAATTAACTATGTACCACATTTATATAAATAAAACAGAAAAGAAAAATGCTTTACTTAATGATTTTATAGCTGCTGAGAGGAAGGACCTACGCTAATGCTTGTTTGTGAAACTAGGATGTCACTTAAGGGGGGCTTTCTATGTCTGCTGCAATTTAGGGGTAGGTGGTCAAACCAGAGTTTTGTTAGCGCTCTTCTGTCCCCAATCACCTGCAACAGGAGGAGGATGCGTTGTAGAACAGAACTAGCCTTTCTGATCACCAAGTGTTTGTGATCTCATTTAGCTGAGCGAAAAGAATCATCCTAATATGGAATTATGACACAACTGCAAACTTGTCAGGACATTGTTTTTCACCTAAAGTAATAATCCTAGTGAAGAGAGCATTAACCAAGAGGATCATGGTACCTCTGGAGGAGCTGCTGAGATCCTTTGTTTAGGGGAGGGCAGGGACCTATTGAAATTATGTTTTGCATTGATTACGATTTGGCGTTTGTCGAAAAGTGATGACGTAGACCATGTCAGAAGATGTTGCTCTGACCAGATAAAGGAAAAACGGAACATATTTTAGCTTGCCAGCAAAATGTAACGACGCAACCGACTCTGTATATAACCCCAAACATGCCGTTGCTGCTGTGAAACATAGTGGTTGCACCATGATTGGGGGAGAGGATGTTCGTCAGGTATGGTGGTTGGAGCTAAATCCACAACAGTTCTGGATGAAAACGTATTTCCCCAGAGCCTTCTCCCTGTCCCTTTTTGTACGAATTACCATCCTGATGGTTTTCTATGGATGAGGTCAGTTCTATAATTGGAAAATGGCCACTGGCAGAATGTGTATTGCGTTTTTATGTCACAGTCTACGGCCTGATGGACCCAAATAGAAGTTGAGATTGAAACAACTATAATAATGCCAATAAGGAGAACGACTGCTGTGAGATGGGACAGTGTGAGATTATTCTCTAAGTGGAATCGCGTGGGACTTAATCTTTATAGGCTCTGAGTGCGGAGGGAACATATGGAGAAGGGTTCAGTCTCTCTGCTGGAGACTGGTATAATGTGGTTGTGTGTGGGTCGGTTGCGTGTATGTTAGTAATTTTTCAGCCTGGCACGAGGCCTATTGGACTTCTAAACTTCCTTCTTTGGACTGTCTCGCCAATGTTCCATTGTGATTTCCTTTCTCTTTCCCCTCTTTGCATTTCTCTTCCTGATGCCATCCCAGGTCACAGTTTTGTTTGACTTTTTCTTTTATTGTTTTTTTACCCCCCTTGCTTTCATTGAATCTCATTCTCATGCGATGTGGCAGCATGTTCTAGTGCATACTTCTCATAAAACAGTTGTTCTTTGAACGCCCCATTCTGCCATCAAACCCATTAACACCAATAGCTAAGGAGACATAATTTATTTTTTCTTGTTTGAAATCCTAATGAGTGTTTTGTATTCCTCCACAGTCAGAACTGGTCAAAACGGACTCGCCATTTTTGGACTCCACCTCTTGGTTGCATTTTAAAGTGTGTTAAAAGCCATAATTAAGATTATTCATGCACTTACACAGTAATCCACTCTATTGTGTCCAACACACAACATGCTTATTTTCATGGATTTAGGTATTATGGTAGTGTTGCATGTGCTTTTGAGCCTGAGAGAGCTTTATACTGTGTTGAGAATGATGTTTGTCAAGGAAGCAAAATTCTTTTGCTGAAAAGAGGGAGTTTAAACCCGTTTCGTTATTTGAAAAAGTTGTAGTCATATTTCTTTTACACCAGGGATATCCCTGTGAAAGCTCTTCTGTTTTGCCTTTTGCCTTCTTCTTGTAGTCCTCTGTGTTTTATTTTTGAAAGCTAAAGTAGTTTTTTAGTCATTGCTTTAAATCAAAATTGAATTTAGAAAAATCTCTTGACTTTGAGTTAAGTTTTGGTACATGTTGGGACAACTGGAATTGCCTGAAGGAGCCAGTTGTAACATTTTGTACGGAGTATGTCAGTCACCTTTTTGGTTATGTTAGCCCTTCAAATTTTCAAGAAAAACCAAAGAGCAAAAAAAAACTAAAAAACAAAACAAAATCTTAAGTACATTTTTGTTTTTTTGATCTAAGAGGCCACAGCAGATACCGGCATTAAGAGGCTTTCACAGAATATAATCCAGCTGAACTTGCTATTATAGGAAGTACTGGATGTCTCTCTTTAACTGCTAAAATCTTTTATTTTGATGCTAAATATAGTTTTTGTTTGGGCCTAAAATGTCAAAACTTCAGTGTTTCTTGTGGAGATCCTCCAAAGTCACAGCAGACAATGAATGTATATGTGCTGTTAGGCCTGGGACGATAATAAGTCAATTAATAATCGCACGATAAATAAAAATGAGGCCAATAATTTTTCGGGTCACTGTAAACCGTCATGTGTTAATTTGACTAGAGGGTTCACTCTGCATTGATCTCATCACCTGCGCACATTTGTGGCCTTAGAATTAAATGAAAGGAGTAAACCACATTGTCAGTGATTCGGGATCTTTGTACCTATGGGAGGATGCAAAGCCGCAAGTACGGTTACACACCTGTATTTGCTGCAAGTGGATTTGGAAATATGGACGATCTTGTTGCAACGACAAATGCCACAGCCCTGGTGTGTGAATATTTCAGATTTAAACCCAGTGAGCAAGGTGGGGGACTATCAATGAGCCAGTATGCTGACTATGCTGCCAAAACAGCCAACGCAACCAATTTGCATGCACACCTTAACCACAACCACCCGGCTGAGTTTTTCAAGCTGGGGGGAAAAAAACCCGACACCACGACACGGAGAGCCGTTGGCCCGACAGGCAACGTTTACTGAGGCGTTTAGTCTACAAAATAAGGACAGTCGGAGCAGTGCAAAATGGGGTGCGCTCACTGAAATTGTAGTTCGCTACATCATTAAAGAGATGCTCCCATTTACGTTAAAAAGCCTGGATTTCAAGAAATGCTATAGAAGTTTGACCGACAATACAGATTGCCTTCCAGAAAATACAAACTGTAATTCACGAGCTGTACAATTCGCAATGAAAGATGCAATATTAAAGGAGATAAAGAGACTGAGAGGCCTTTTTTTAACTCTATTTTTATTGTTTTTTATTTATTGAGAACATTTAAAAGTTTGGTTCTTTCCGACATTCCTATTTAAAATAAAAGTTTAATTTTCTTTTTTGAAAGGATGTACTTGCATTATTATTATTATTATATATTAACATTGCATAAGTGGTTATTTTGGTCTTGGTAATATTACGATTATTGTTTATCATCAATAATTCATAGGACGATATATTGTCCAGTAACTGTAGGTATCATCCCGTGCCTACGTGGTGCGCACAACAAGACAACATGCAAATCTAGAGGTCTGTTCCTTTTCTTTTTTTTTTTGGTGAGGCACTCCCTGCTGAGCTGAGGTGAATATCATGTTACACAGAAACGGGTGTTGAGGGATTTTCACACGTGATTCCAGTTTCAGGCAGTTTGCAGTCGGGGATGAAGTCATTCGTAAACGTCCCACAGCTGGAGGCTTATATTTCTTCAATCTTTCCTCACGCATGTTTTCCTACCGTCCGTCTCTCTTCCGGCCACCGGGAACCCTTAACGGAAAGGTAGAGCAGAAAGAGCCCAAAGTGTTTCTGGTGCCTTAACTTCGACTCCTCTTGACCCTCATGCACGCCCGTCCATGTAGCTGTCGTCCTCATTCAATGAGACGAACCCTTAAAACTGTCTATTCTCTGCTTCACAGTTTTTCTGCATTTAATGGACTGATTCGTATGACCGAACAGTTTCTAATATACAGCTTTATTATCTTCGTTTATATCCTGGATGAACTTCTGTTCAGTGATTTACATTGTCTTGATTTTAAGTTTGATCGATTTTATTTATTTTATTCTTTATTTTTTTCTAAACACAAAAGACATCAGGCAGCAAAACTAAAAGGGGTTCAGCTGATCAAAGAGCCTTCCATCTTCTCATTGTGTTAAAGAACTGCTTCTAATGAGCTGCTTCTCTTTAAAGCAAGCTGTGGATAATTAAAGACACCAAGTTACAGTCAAACACACACAGAGAACCACACTTGCACACACCTTCTTCTAAGGGGAAAACAGAACTGCAAGCGTTTATCTCTGGTTGTGTCCTTCTGTACTTCTAACCTCCACCCTGGCTAAATGACTGTTTATGAATATTGCAACCTTCCACCTGACAATAACTGTACTTTTAGTGAATAAGTGTTTTCGATTCCCATTTACTCTGTTATCGGCCTCTCAAAGGTAGAACCTCTACTGCAATTTCTGCCAGATTGTTCCACTTATGGGATTATTTCTGTCAACAAGTTGAGGAGTGGTTTCTGGTTCCTCTGAGCTACTGGTTCAGGGGTGGACTGTTAAATTATAGAGCGCTTCGTACAAAATTTGTCCGAGAAGATTGTCCCTTTTACCCAGACTGTAGATGAGAGTTGATGTCGGCGGTTCGGGTTCCATTGCAAAATAACAAAACAAAACTTGCCTGTTAGGATTGCTTTGCAATGATTTAAATTCACACTTTAAAACAGTCTCACTTGGGAGTTTAATTACCTACCTACTGTAAAAGAACCTGTTCACTGATTTACCTATTTGAATATTGTTTTCTGTGAAAAATCATAAATTTCAGTATGATGAAAATGCCAAGGATAAAGGCTACCTTGCATGCTATTCACTGTGGTTTGCAAAATTGCCAATTCAGGAGTGCGATTTATTTAAGCATCCATTTCCTTTTTTTTTTATTTTCTTTATTTTTTTTTATTCACTGATTAAGTCAGACTAAATATTTCCTTTTTTTTTTTCCCCCCCATCGGTTACAATAAAAAAATACAAAAAACTTTTTGCCAACTGCCAAAATATTAAGTGGTTAATTTTCTTAAATTTGCAAGTGAACATACACCTCCTTGGTATTATAAGTTGTTTTTTTTTTTACTCTGAATTGTGCAAGACATGTTATTTATCCTTCCAGAAGCTTCTGACAAAAGCTTGCTGCAGTTTTTTTTTAACCCATTCCTTCTGAAAGAACTGGCGTAACTGGGACCGTTTCTCAGCTTTTCCCATGCATTCTCTATAGGGGCTGAAATCCGGGCTTTGGGATGTTGACTGCCAAATAAGGTTGCAACTGTGCATCAAATGTAAATTTAGGTATAATTAGTAAGGCTACTATGTGGGTGATATGAGCTTAAGGTTTCATGATGTTTTACCTTTTAAGTTTTTGAAATAATAAAAATATATTTAAAAGTGCATTGTTGCTTATTCTGGAAATTAAAAATATATTATTAAATATATTCAATGTTTAGGTCTACCATAAAATTCATGTTAAACAAGGTGACTTTTGCAGAGAATTTAACAGTATTTTAACAGCTTTTTTTTGCTGTAAAGGTTACCATTAAAAGTAATAGTCCAGATTGGTTTATGTTGGAAATATTCATTACAATTATTTTCTGTGTAACCACACATGTTAGATTGAGAAGAGAATTTATTGTTGTGGCAAAAGGCAAGATGATGTGCTTGTCATAAACACAGAAGAAGGTTCTTATTTTCCCGAAGTCTCCATTTTTTAATAAGAAGAAAAACCATAAAGGAGAGAGTCTGTGGTTAAAGGTGAAATACTCGATCCTAAATGTTTTCCGTGTAACCAGGACTCCCTTAGTAGTTTTAGTGGTGCTGCCGTCACTGAAAGTAAACTTGTTTGTACTGCCCCTTTTGGTTGATAATGCTATCTGTTCCTGAGAGCAGCTTAATTGAAGTTTCTCCATTGCGGTTGTGTTTGTCACTTGCTGGGACAGTCTAGGTCACGAAGTTCAGCCTTATCAGATTACCTCTGGAAAACTTATTGTAAAAAAGACAAGAAGGGGATTTTAGGCTGACACAAATGCATTTAGCTGTGACCAAAAACCAACTGAAACCTTAACTGAAGATTTAACATTGCTTGGAAACAAAACTTGAAATACCTCTTCCTCACCTTTTGTGATATAAATATAACACGCCTAATAATTGAATAAGCAAAAATCAATATAACAGAAAAAGCATGTTCTACACATTTGTTAGTCTCAGGAACTAAACAAAATCTCCATCCTTTATTCACATGTCCACGCTGACGATGAAACCGGTCTTCATGCTACTTCTTTCCTTGCAGCACATATACCCATAATCCAACGGCCTCATTTTAAGTATGGTCACATCGCACCCACTCTCACACACATTTCTCAGCACACCATTAATACTTCAGTGAGTTGGGAATCTACCATGGAGCCACTTAATTAATGCTTGACTTGGTTGTCTTAAATCATTTAAATTTTACTTATTTAGACATTTGGTTGGCTTGCATAGCAATGTCAATGCTTTTCAGAAAATCGTTTGTTTTCACTCAGTTCTATGTCATCTTTACACTGGTAAAGAAAACCAGTAAAAAATACACCAGATAACTGAATAAAAATGTTAATAATAGCATCAGATCTTTGAGTCTTACTGTCCCAGAGATGTCTTCAGGCAGCCAGCAGACTAAATAAAACCACAGCTTGTTTGTTTTACAGTCCCTATAAAAAGTCTCCACACTCTTGTAAAAGTAGTACATTGTTGTGATGTGGAGAAGAGGGCGACAGTTTTCTGTAACACTACTGTCTTCACAAATTAAATCAGATTAATTTGCCTAGTTTTTTGTTTTTATTTTTTCGTGTTGTACTTTGAGATGTAAAGTTGATTAACCATCGTTGTCAAATCCTTTCACTTCACATCTAGCTAATCTGAAGAGTTGCAAAGAGTCTGTAAGACACAAACACCGATAACAAAATTGTATTTAAGACCTTTTTTTTAATTTTAATCAGACATTGTATAACATATCACTGACATTCCCAAAGGAAGAATAAATGGTACTAGATTGCAGCGAAAATGGCTGTTAGCCAGGCAGGCAGGTTGAGGCTAATAAAGTATGATTTAGCATAGATTGTAAATTTATAATAAAGCAGTATAAAAGCTACAAAAGCTGTCATTTATTGCACATCCAAGAAATTCTGATTTGCATCTTACTACAAGCACAAGTACAGATACTTAGTAAAACCATTGCTGTAGTCACATACCTTATTAAACATTGGAGAACTAGCCCTTGCTAAATATCACATTTTATTGATTTAAGTAAAGTTTATGTATTTATAGGAATGAGCTACAACAATGCATCCCTTCATAATTCATAAGGCTGCAAAAGAAAGCTGCCAGGAGCCCATGGGCAACATTAAAGTAGCTCGAGGAATTTGTTTTCCATGTGTGAAAACTGTCTGCTCTTCCTATGTCTAGTCCGCTGGATGCTTTTGACAAATTAAGACTTTTCCTAGAACCTTCATACCCAGACTTGGCTATATTTTGCATTTATTGTATTGATGTGTGTAGACCAGGAGATGGTGCAGGGTTAGGGAAAATATAAGATTCACACTTACAATTCTAAAAGAAATTAAATAGTTAACAAATTAAAGTGTTTGCAACAGTGCTGCATGATATTTATACACCATTTGCTGATCACTCACACTTTCTGTTTTCTATTTATTCTTTCTTAATATTTTCCCCAACACGTTTTGTTAGTTTTGCTATCTTAATTATAAACAATAATGTTGGTTAAAGTCTATCCAGCAGGCACACATATACTGATGTGACATGCAGAATTTCATTCACGATAATTGAGCTAATCTATCCTACATAATACAATAAGTGATCCTTGATTGCATTCATTGCGGTACTGTTGATTTGGTATATTTTGCAGCTCTAGTTTCATATAAATGTAATGAGGGTAGTCCAGGATTGATTAGACAAGGGGTTTGCAACCTGAGCTGAAGAGTCACAAGTAGCTCTTTAGAACCGTATAATTCTGGCAAGCTGTGATGAAGAGCTAAACAATATTTTAAAATGTAAAGGTAATAAATAAAATCCTAGCTTTAGGATTTTTTTTTTCATTATACCATAATTGTATTTTATTTTATTTTTTTAGGTAACATTTTATTAAAATAGGATTTCTTTCAATTCAAAATATATTTTTTTTAAATCTTTGTGTTGAAGATTTGTTAAATCCCACATTAATTTTACCATTATATAAGCAGTGGCTGCGGCCGTCTGTCTCTCATGCCACTGGCTTGGTCATAATGTGCAGTCCCTCCTACAGTCAGAATTATTTTCTTCCTCTGCTCTGTGAAAAGTTGAAACATATGAACTAAAAAGAAATGCTGCATCATCAAAGTTTAGATGCACAGTTTAGATGCCTTATTAGGAGGAACAAACACTTGTCTGACTAATAAAAGCAGATGCCTAGAGCAGCTGTGCAGGATGATAAACTAACATTTATATTTTTTATTGAGGTTGAGCATGACTTTGACATTTTGATTACAAACCAAGTCGTAAGAAATTAGGTTTAGTTTTTGGCTGTTTAAAAAGAGTTTGTTCAGGATGTGGGTTATAGAAAAAAACCTTAGTATATGTTTTCAAAGAATATGTTGGTTAAAAAAAAATCTTACAATATGGTGAATTAAGAAATTAGTATTTTTCAAAATCCATACATAAGTCCACATGTAGTCATATAATGCTGTATATCACTTACTGGTTTGATAAAATCCAATCATTTAGTTAAATCATTCTATTTTCTTAATTTTATGGGGGGAAATTTAGGTAATTGTAAAATGCCCAATGGTAAATAGTCAAGAAAACCCAACAAACCCATATTATGAGCAAGAATCTGCCGGGACTTTCTGAAGGATGAGCGAAGACTACAGGGTAAAGAAAACCATTAGAGCAATCTGAGTTAATGAGTGCAATGGGCCTGCCAATGGGTCTATCCAGTGAAGGTATTCTGTGAAACTGTACAGCAGTAGTCGGCATTGTTTCTGTGGGGGTGGGAAAAACACACAAAGAAGGCTCTCATAGGTAATAAAATAGCACTATCTGTGGCTCTACCCAGGAAACAAATGCAGATCAACACAAATTCGGAGATGTACTTTCAGTAATAAATAAATAGAAATAAACACAGAAATAATGGTTGCAATCACTTTGTTATTTAACCCTTATGTGCCAAACCCAGAAAACCCCCGTGGTGAGCCAGGTGTGCCTTCTACTCAGGGAAACGTCTCAGTGTGACCTCATCCACTTTTACTATTAGATTTATTAAAAAGCAAAGTTTTAAAGCTTGTTGTGTTTGATGCTAAACCTGAAAGTTGTGTTCTGCATTTCTTGATGATTGTAATTGTAAGTTAGAGCCGAGGAAAAGTAGATATAAGGATTTCACTAAAGCTGAACATAGACAGAAAAGGGCACAATGTTGCTGCTCAGATCTTCCAGTCACCAACGTTTTGCATATAATTTTTTGTTCATATTAAGTCTAAATTCAACTGACCTGACATAACTATGATACGTATTATAAATGGCATGCATATTGTTTAAGGAAGTTCTGATTAAATTGCTTTTCAGTGGCGGTACCACCGACACAACATACCTGGCATTTTGTGCTTTTGAGATTGCTTACAAAAGAACCCCTTTATTAAAAACTGATCTTGTAAAGGAAGATAAAAGGCAGGCCGTCGGACCCCCCCAGTCCCCTAACACCCCCACCCCCCACCCGGTTGGCTTCCCGCTTTGTTTCTGTAGTAGGTGGAAATTGGCCCTTGTGTTTGCAGCCGCGTTCTCATCCTGCGCGACTGCTCTCTTCATTAAAAGGGAAGCAGCACGCTCAAAGCTGCTTCAGATTATTACCATATGTCTGCAAGGCCCTGGAGCTGAGCAGAAAACCCGCTCTCTTTCTACCCTCTAATTTCTTATCCCAAAATTGGACATGTGGGTCGCTATGTGTGACAACGTCCCTCCCTTACCCCGGCCGGTGCTGTGCGTTCTCACAGTATTTCTTCTCCAGTTTTAGAAGCATAATAGCAGTGCTTGAACATTTCAGCAACACTGGTGGAAAATATTATGCTTGACAGGAAATGTCTCTGCATGTTGCTTCAACCCCTTCAGCTCTTCTTCAAAGATATTGAGTTACTGGTGTGTATTGTCTCAGTTTAGTATTTTATAACGACGCTTCTGTGGCTTGTTCTCATATCCGAGAGGACCAATGTGTTCATTGTATCTCCTCAGAAGTGACTGAACTCCTTCTGCACAGAGCTGTTGCATTCATGGAAGGAAATAAATCTTTCAAGACCCATAAAGGGCGAGGACACTAATCAATGCAGAAAAATGTCAGATGTTTACAGTCTCAGCAAAACATAAAGAAAGTCCCTTCTGGTTGTAGGAGGGTGCGCAAAAAGAGATCTTTGTGTCTTCTGGTTCAAAAGCCATTGGCGCAGATAGCCCATCCCAGCATGCAACTCACCTCAGCATGAATACAACACTTGTCCAATGGTGTGGGCAGAAACCCCCCCTTTCGTCGCCAGGAGATCCTACACATTAGCTGTAGGAAGTTTTAGGCAGTTTGAGGAAACTTTACCATCATCACTCAAAAAAGGCAGCAATAGAAGGAACTGTTACTTACTCCTGGAGATAAGATTGCTACACCTTTTAGCAGCTGAACAACTGTAGGTTTCGTCAGGAATAGCCTGCTTAAATGGATTAAGAAAGAGGACAGCAGTTGGTGCTTGACAGCGCTCAGTGGGTGGCTTTCGGTGGATTATTAGTGGAAAACCAAGAAGAGATACATGGGATCAACAGGAAGAGGGCCTGGGACAGAAGGTCCATGGATGTGCATTAACTATTGCTTTGTGGGTGTTGCTGAAGAAGGTGATTTCAGGCTCAGAATCAATGCTCTTAAACCCTGGAGATGGAATTGATTGAATTAAATTTTTTCACCTTCAATACATCTTAATGACAGGTCAGACTCAGAAAGTTGTGAAGCAAGTGTTGGCAAGTGCAAGCTGAATGAGGTAATGATATAGGGTAGGTTTGCAAAAAACATACTGGCAGATGTCAGACCTTCAAGTATGGCTGACTCCCATGTTTGATTTTTAAAGATATTGCAGTGATTTAAAATTAGAATTTTATTTAATTTTTTTTAGGTTAATTGAAGGTGGGATGGTGGTTTATAATAATTACCTGTCAAGTATAAAGCTTAGTTTTAGGGTAATATTTGAAACTCAATTCAGATATCAACTGTAAACCTACCCACTCCATAAAGATGTTTCTTTACTGGAAGAAACGAGGTGAATATGAGCTGGAGGCTTTGATTCCTTCCATCAAACCAATGACAATGGAGCGCTACTCGTGGTCGTCATCCCTGGATGTCATCCATGATCTTTCGGGTAAGGTAACCTTTGGATGGATCAACTCTTCAGACTTGTTTGTGTCTCTGCAAGCTATAAAAAGCGTGCCGCATGAGCACGGATTCAATCAGACTTCACTTATGCTGTGGTTTCATTGGGGGTAAGAGCTAATGTTAAATGTCAGAGTTAAGTATTTGGACAAACATCATAACATACCAAAGTATACTGCGGCATAATGTTATCAAAATGATTTAAACTCCTGCCAGATTAGGATTTAAAAATGACCTGCTTTGTTAGTGTTAACACTGGTATTTTGACTACTTATCTGTGGTGATGAGCACCAAGTCTTTAAAACTGAAAGGTTTCTAATTTTAGCATTCTTCTCAGATCCTCAATAAAATCCAGGTCGGGACCGCAAGTGAGAAGAACAATGTTAACATATGTCAGTTTCACATTGAATTAAACCCATATCTGGCGGGGGAATGATAATCTTGGGTTTGACTGCACATGCCAGACTATGGCCTGGGGAAAAGTTCCAGTATTGAAATTCAATTCTAAGGTTGGGGTTGATTTAGAATTCTCAGACTGTCCAAGTTAAAATTTAAACTTAATGCAGGGTTCATGCTTTTTTTCCTTTTGGACCTCAGAAATACAGAAATTAATGTGTTCAACTAAAACATATCATAGGAAGACATGATAAACATGATTTCAAATTGTTATGCACCTTTTTCTTATTACATTATCTGTTATACTTTAAACAACAAGCTCATGAAGGTACTAGTGAAATATTCAATGACAAATAGAACACAAATTAAATATTTATAAGTGAAGAAGTGCATAGCTGATGCTAAAAGGCTTCCTAGAGTCCTCTGACGGACATTTTTGATGTGGTACAGGGGTACTTTCGACTGAATTGTCAAGTTCATGTCATTAGTGTAAGGGAACTTTAATAAAAAAGAAAGGAAAAAAGAAAAATTCAGCAGATACATCAATCCTGTACGCCTTTATACCTTCCTATATCATTTAGACTCTTAAGCCTATCCATTTTAAGTTTTATTTATTATTCAAAAAGAAGAAAGAAATTATTAACACTGTCAACAAAGAAATCTCCTTTGTTTAGAACTGTTATTCATTAAAACAAATTCACTCACAGGTTGATGGTTGATGTCGCTGGTATCAGCTTTGCCGCGCAGCACGAAGTTCCCGGGTTCCCAATGATTAGGGTCTTTTGAATGGAGCATATATTTTTCCCATTGCACGTGTGGGTTCTCTCTGGGTGCTTTGGCTTTCTCAACCAGCCCAAAAACTTGACTTTTAGGTTGCATCAAATGATTCAGCACTATCAAGTTTGGAAAAAGCCTGGTAACGAGACAGTTATTTGCTTCAGGTGTGTTGAAGCAAGGCTGCATCTAAAACTTGCAGGACAGTAGCTCTCAATGACAAGGGTTGGAGAGCCCTGCTTAAATTGTCCTCTGGTATAAGTGTGTACTGTAGATTTTCCTATGTGTCTTTATCCCGGTCTTGACTGGTTACTTGTCCAGTGTTGTCCTCTTGATTAATGACGACTGGAGCGACCTTAGTTACTAAGGTAGGAAAATGAAGTGTTGTTCTACTTTTATTGGAATTCTTTATGAGTACTGCACACATCTGCAATGGCTCATTCCCCTTGTTCTCTTGTTATCCTCACAATCCACTTTGCAGCTAGGAAAGGAACATTCCACTTTGTCTCATTTGGTCTCAAGAGCTGGTGTTTGCACTTTTCTGCAATTCATTCTGCAGCTCTTGTGGATCTACCGCTTTTTTTCCCCCAAAGAGTTAACAAGACTGACTTTTGTAGGTGGTGTCAGCACTTGCTTCATTCACATAAACTGTTGCTACCAAGTTTAGGTTGCAGGTAGAGCAAAATGTACTTGTTGGTTGCCATTCCAGACCATAATCTTCATCCAACATTACTTAAGCATCAACAAACTCTGATTCATTCAGAATTAACATCTCTATTTTTTCTTCATTATTGTTTTCAACAAGCTTTCCATAGACATGTAAAGTCAAGAAAATTAGAGGCATTTTTCATGGTTTTGTCAGGGATGTGGCTCTCTGTTCATTATATTCAGAGCACCAGCAATTGTAGAAATAAACATTGTAAAGCTGAGCATCTCACCACTGTTTTAAGGTTCTCTCCAGTGTACTGTGACCCCAATGAAACTGTTTGTGCTCTCCGGCGGTCAGTAGTAGTACCAAGAAACTCAATCGCACTATTGGTAGCCTTTTCGATTTTTCTTTATTTCCAGGAGGTTGGTGTTACTTCAAGAGATTTTAAATACCTTCCGGTTGGACAATACTTGAAGTGAGCCTTCATTAGTCCTTTATTTCAGCCTTTAACGTTGGCAAGCTTTCCTGACCTTTTTAGGTCATAAGAAACAAAGGAAATTGAAGTAGTTTACTGGATTTAAGTACAACTAAATATTACTTCTGTCCTTTGAACGTCTTGAGGGTAACTGATGCAGATGACAAGTACTGTAACAAAGGAAATGTAGTCCTCTGGACTTATATAGTATTATCTTAGGCCATTAGTAGACATGATAAACTCCCCATTCTTCTCAGCAATCTTTTGTTTTCCAAAATTATAAACCACGGTATGAGCACATCCTGCTCTCCCAAGGAAGAGAGAGAACATAATGTGATTTTTATTTTTGATATTTGTTATCCGTATTAAGACTAAAGTGTCACAAAACTCACTGTACTTACGTTTTTGACATGCATACCTTGAGAAATTAAAAAAAAATGCATTAAGCCTATCGTCCACTGAACACCTGCCATTTAAAAACAGCTGTGTTCACCTCGGATTCCCTCACCTGTAAAAAGGAAATGGTCTGGACTTCTGTCGTAGCCTCCGATAACTTTTTCGTTATAGAAAGGTGTCATAATAGGAAGCCACCTGTTTAAAAAATCTAGTTGTCAGTAACAAATATTCCATGTTACCTATGTTGTAAGATGGTGGAAGCAATGGGAAAGGAATGCGACTTTGTCACAGGTTTTTAGGCCATGTAAAATTCTGGTAAGGGGTCAATTCATGAAAAGGCTTATAAAAGAAGTCGCACGTTCACTACAAACCACTTGTTTCGGGCTCAAATATAAAAAATGTAAAAATCCAAATGCAATGCATACTTATACCTACATTTAAGATTTTTTTAATTTAAACAAGAAATATGTACAGAAAAACACTTTTTTTTGTTTCCAGGTTTTAAAAACATTAACAAGATTAACAATGTAAAGACGATGTTCTTTTTTATTTTTTATATTTAACACAACTTTTTCTGCCTGTTTGTGCTAAAGTCTTCGTTTGAATGCCAGGTTTACTTGACTGTGTGCCATCCACCTGCCCCCCATCTGCATCACGTTTTTCCATCCTATCTTATTGCACGGAGGTGTCTGTTACTTTATGTTGAGCAAAGGAGGTTTGCTGGGCTCATAAAAACCTAATGTGAAAATGAGAGGACTTGAGCCCTAACAAAGGCACTCCTAAGCTCAGCTCTTCTCCGTGTGCCATGACGAGACCTCACTTAACATTCTTAAGATTCCTTTGGAAAAAAAGTCTTAAATCTAAATATGTTCAGTTCAGCCTTTTCTCATTAACTTGGAGTTATGGAGTTAAGAAGGAGAGGGAGAGGTTTTGTCTTGGCAACATTCGGATAGTGTCTTCACCCAAAATTGTGTAATTTATTAACCTCCGCTTGCCTAGCAACACTGTATACTATTTATAGTACTACTAGTACAATACTGTGCACTACTACTTTGCTGATTAACAGAAATTATGTTCAGTGACACCAAGGCTTGGGGGTGGATTGTTTAAAACCCCCACCCCCTCAAAAAAAGCCAATCTTATTGGATTAACAGTCTGCTCCTCTACATTAATGTAATCTGCTATTATAAGTAGCTTACTGCCTTTAGTAGTGGTGGGTAAATATGCTGTTGTTCAGTATGCCATTACAAAGGGTATTCAAATTTAAAAAATCCATTAATTCCAAAAGGAAGTCTATTTAAACATTTCTTTCTTTTATTTAGCATATTTTATATTTATAACAGAGTAAATCTTGTACCTATCAGTAATTTATGGTGTTCTCACATAACTATTATTAATTACAGCCATTGACTTATGTCTTAAACTATGTTAACACGGCATGGGGGAATGCTCAATTCCCAAATTATTATTTTTTAACCATTAAAGCTGACTTCTGTGTGAATTGTTCATGAGCCCAAATTGACCGGCAGGTTAAAAAAAAAAAAAGTCCAACATACTGTCACAAGATCATAGGCAGACGAAGGAAGCTATAAAAAGATAATGTAAAACTCTGCACAGCTTGCTTCAGCCATCGTTTAGGTCCAGATTTATTGCTTTAGACTTCTGTATAGTGAATGCAGTAAAGATATTTGAACTAAAAGGGAAAACCCAGATGCATTAGTTAAATCAAATGATGTGTATGGCTTGTTATATAGTACTGCAAGCCATGCCCAAGAAAATGATACATAGATTACCGCAGTAGACCTCCTTGAAAATGACTGAGCTTCATTGCCAGTATGTGTACTTTCTAAAGGTTTGGTGTTTTCCCCCTGCTCATTCCACCCTTGGCTTTATCATGTTTAGTTACCAAATCCATCAGCAATTTACCGTCTTCCCAAGCTATGTTCCACAAACCTTCAAATGAATTTAAACACAGTAAGCACAAAATGGTTGCAACAATGTATGGTTGCAATGAAGTGAAAGAAAACCGTTTCATCTCATACAGTCGTCCCTGGAGCTAACCGGCTCCACGGTGCCGCACAGGAACTGCTGTGGGCTCAGTTTTCCTGAATGAGTCACAGTAATAACAGATTTTAGGCCGTGCACAGTTGGCAAATGTGATATTTAAAAAGCAATCAAGCTGCAAACCCTGCACTCCAGACATACTTCATGTCCAGCATCGCAGTAAAACTAGAGACTACATGCTTTTAGGGATTTCTTTCCAAATTAATAAACATTTTTTTAATTCAGGTTTAATAGTACAACTTCTAACTCCCTGCTGCAAATAATAATGCTTGATTTTTAAATTAATCTTTTATATATACACGCACGCACGCACGCACGCACGTGCGCTCACATGTTCTTGCTTAAAGCAGCAACTCAAAATTGGCTGTTTATCACATTTTTAGATCTCAGTAAACATTTAAGCTTTATTGGGATGCTTCTTAGGTCCAAACATAAAGGAAGGAACTCAATTTAAGAAAATACAAAATAAGGAAATGGAACTTGATATAGTGGAACATTTGGTGTGTTTGATTTATGCTGGCGTTGGCTGCTCTGGCTTATTTATGGCCACCTAAAGGATCTTTCCCCCGGCCAGTGTCTCGTCGAGTTGAGGCAGGCCAGTGTGGGGCTGTATGGATGCCGCGCACAAGCGTCTGCCTTTAGTGTGCAGGCTCATTGTCAGCCGTCACGTGTGTCTGTGCGCTTGTGTGCGCTTGTGTTTGCTTTTTGGCTTAATCAGCACTGCTGAGTTCAGGAATTCCAGTTCATCAGAGAGGGAAAATAGGAGAGTCAGCAAGATATGAACAAGTAAACGAGAAGATGGAGGTTTAGCAGACAGGGCTGTGACTTTAACAATTAAATGGAATCAGGAGAGGGTGGAGGGAATGTTAGCACTGAGGGTGGGGATCCTATTTACAAATGTGGTTATAAATTAAACTATACAGACTCTGTCAAGTGGGACAATCTTAATGGGGAATTAAAAAAAATGTACAATTACTTTTTTCTTATTTATTTATTTTTCTACATAAAAAGCAGAATTTTGCTCTGACTGTCCTTTCACTAGAATACATATGTTGAATAGCACATTCACTGTTTTTTTATCTTTCTTATGTTTTACTCATTAATTTCTTATGTTTCTTATGTTTTACTCATTCAATTCTTATGTTTCTTATGTTTTACTCATTCATTTCTTATGTTTTACTCATTCATTTCTTATGTTTCTTACGTTTTACTCATTAATTGAATTGAATTCTCCTTTGGGAAAAATATAGTATTTTTGATTTAATTTAATAACTCCTTCTGTTAAAGATCTTATGACACCTTTTAGCTGCAGTTGTTTGTTTTTTAGATTTACGCTTCTTAAACATTTACATTTATGCATTTAGCAGACGCTTTTATCAAAACCGACTTACAAGAAGAGGATTTAACATTGAACTACGACGCAATTTACTCCGTTACCTGCAATGTTCTAGGAGAGGATTTAACATTAATGATGACACTCATTTACAGCATTTAGGTAACACAGAATGCCCAAGTATCATACATTGAGTGCTAAATAATGTCTGGGGGGTACTAGTGCATTTAGATATTTCAGGGCAAGAGATACTCTCGGAAGAGCTGGGTCTTCAAGGATTTCTTGAAGGTGGAAAGAGAATTTGATGCTCTGATGTAAGGTCGTTCCACCAGCGTGGAACCCCTAAACAGATCTAAAATGCTCCAAAACAAGGTGTGATCTTGACCTTATTTGTTCTTGGCATGTCAAAGTTTACATTAAATCAAATACTTTTGATACAACTGGGTGTGTGAAATGTTTTGATTTTATTCTGGATCTTCAGAATGTCACAGATGGAGTAAATCCTGTATAATCAAATATGCCTGGATCTGGATCTCCAAATCTTAAGTAATGGTTCATATTTTGTTTAAATGGGGTTACACAAAGTAAAGTAAAAGTACATGGTATCTTACCTTCAGACAAGATTTGTCTGTTACTTGAGGGGGATGATGCCCGTCTGAGCAGTGCCCAGGTGAAGCTCCTCTACGACCGCTTAATCTTGCAAAACCTTCATGTTTTTTCCAAGTGGCCAAAAAAATACTTGGCTGAAATGTGGAAAGCCTAACAAATATGGCCTCCGAAAAATTCGCTATAACTCTTTTTTTAATTTTTGCAGCTATAATTTTTACAATTTTAACATACCATAATGCTGTGAAACAAAACATATATAGTTGGCACTTGTTCATAAAATGCAAGTTAATGAAGAACGCTTTGCCTCTTGTTATCGTTAGACTTCGAGGACATCCAACACATTTCCTCCCAGCATTTGTACTTCTCTGTCCGTGTGATAACTTTACCAGATCCCTGTGAAATGATGTGTCACCAGTGAGCAGCATTTGTTTCGTGAAAAACTG
>JAVLVB010001109.1:836815-862497 GCA_032876305.1 Orestias chungarensis
ACACACACACACACACACACACACACACACACACACACACACACACACACACACACACACACACACACACACACACACACACACACACACACACACACAGTTTTCCCGGAAGGTGGTTTAAGTCAGACAAAATAGACTCTGCTTCAGCTGGAATTCTGAGAGGCGTTAAAAAAAAGTGTTTAGATCATGTGCTGGCCTGGAACTGAGACTAGATCGTTTGCTTGGCTGACTCACTGTTTGGGTCTAGGCTGCAGGATTGCTCTGATTGCCTAATGGGCCGACATTTAGTCGGTAATGTCCAATGAGGATGAATCCTCATGGCTAAATGATGATTATTGGACACAAATTCACTGCCTCCATTCATCATCAACAGCATTTCAATACAGTTCCCTGAACGGTATCTTAACATTACCATATTAGTATAACGGTGCGAGTAAAAGTATTTGTCTTAACGGTCAAGGCACATGCCTCATTACTAAAGTATTTACTGTTTAATTGTAGTCCGTTTAAAAAAAAGAAAAGAAAAAAAAGTAATATCTTATTCTTCTGTCAAGAAACATTCTCCAGCATTTATTATAATGGAGAAAAATATTTCAGTATTCCAAACACATAACTAAATAACCACTGTTGCTGATGATTGGTTACAGTTCCTGGCACAGGTATTCATATCATCACAGCAGCCACATACAGTATTTCATCGATGGACAAAACAAAATGACATTTTCAGATATCCTCTGTCTAATCTGACTGTAAAACGCAAGCAACGTGTTCATTAAACATACAAAGTAAAAGCAGACGCCACTCTCTATCCACTTCACATAATTATATAAAATCCCAAAAATGGCTTCATGACATTCATTCAATAAGGAGGTTTTACAGGCTGCTGATTAGATTTTTTTTTACTTGCCGGGTTAACAGTTATATTACTAGTTGACTCCCTTTTCATGTGGGGAAGCAAGGGTTTGAATCGTAGGCACCAATTAGTGTTTTTCTGTCTTCCCCTGTCCTGCAAGAGGCGTTAAAAACGAACTAGATGACTCAAGGTGATGCTTTTCAGTCGTAGCAACGCACGTCTAACAATCTCTTCTTTAATGCTTGTACAATAGTGTCGTTCTTCGCCTTCACCTACGGCCACGAAGTGACTTCTTCTTTCTCAATTCCTAAAGATCTGAAGTTATTCCATGGTCCATATTGCAACGGCCAGGAGTATTGGAGTGCTGGATATTGGAGTGTTTTTCTTTCTTTCTTTTTTTTCCAGCTTTTTACAACCACTTACTAACCAATCAACGGCCTCGTTCAGCTTCCCTCGTCTGTTCGTACTTTTCCTTTCTTTCCGGGGGTTCTGTTTTGCTCATTTGGGGACCAATAAATACCGGCGCACTCAGGTTCTCTGCTATGACATTGTTATCTTTTGTGTTCATGTAGAAGGCCCAGATGTAAACGCTGCCCTATATCGTGGCCCCAATGCAGTCCGTCAAATCGATGTTGGGGGCGGTTTATTTGACAATGGTGATTTGTTGTCGTGCAGTTGAAAGCGGCTAGCCCCAGCATGATGAGGGCACTTTCCTACAATAAGCAGACCGGGCCTTCCTCTCGTTTACTCCATTTGCTTCCTGTCTCTTTAGTCATTATTTCTCTCTGATGTTCTTCCAAAAAAAACATCCCATCCGTTTTTCTTCTGTTTACCTTTCCATCAAGAAATCTCTTCAGCTAATTTCTCTTTCCTTTTATATACATGGCTGCTTTGTCTAACCAGTGGGTTTTTTGTGCTTATAGCATCTCTCCATTTTTCTCTTCCAGCTTTTACGATTATATAAACACAGACACTTTTAGTCTTAGACTTAACATATTCCTACAGCCCTACCAAGAAAGGTGTGTTAATAAGAATGAAGCTGGCAGGGTGGCCTGTTTTCGTGTTATGTTCATAAAGGCATGTCAGAGTGACCCATGTGTTCTCTTTCAGATGATAAACCAGTCCAGGAGGAAGACTGGGTGGTGTGCCAGCACCCTGAGTGTCCTGACCACTGGCGGGCCTCTAAGGTAAGATCCTTAAAGTTCAAGGACATAAATCTACCAAACCGACAAGCGTGGCAGTGAGAATTTCGTCATAAAACTTTCACTTGCATGCTGTGGGATCCTTGGCTAGAAAATGTGAGACGCTGCTGAATTTGAGGTCTTTGAAGTCTATAATAAAACCGGTCTCTTTCTATCTCTGTTCAAAAATTGGAAACGTGTAATACTTCTTCAAAGTCTTGACAATGGTTCAAGAATGTCCCGTATCTGGAACAAATGGCTATTTTCAGGGGGTTAAAGAAGGCCATTCAAACAATCTAGACAGCTTAAAAGTATACTTTATTTTATCAGCTTTTATGCCGAACACACTGTGGTCTTGGATTTAAGTGAGACAACACACCTGGTGTTGAAGGCGCACAGATTCAGGGTCTGATGTCCAGGAAGGTGGCAGAGCTTTCAGTTAAGAGGCTTAATTTTATTTCTAATTATGTTGTATACTGTGCTTTAATATGTAAATGGTTTGCTATTTTTCTACCCATGTTATAGTTGGGCCGCACCAACAACCACAGATTAAAATGATGGATTCTGAAAAAACATGAGCAGTTGCTGCTATTGGCAGATCAGGCCTAAGTATAGAAAGAGTGTCTCAATTAGAGATAATATGCAACGATTACTAAATACTTATAATCTATCCCTAACTACATACTTGTTCTACTTCAGAAAATAGGTAATATAAGCATATTTGAAAGCTTAAACACCTTTTTATCATCATAATGTATAATACTATTGCTCAACACTGTGATACAGGTAAACATCAACATGGTTTCGTCTATATGAGATCACTGGGTGTGTTATTCTCCCTTAAAAATACATTTTTAAGTATTTATTTGTTTTGACTGTAATGACTGTCAATAATGTTATATGCTTGGATTGGTTTTGATAGCCCCTCCCACTTAAATAAATGATTGCTTGTCTGGCACACTGATTTATTAATCTGCTTTTCATTGCTAGTAAAGAAGAACCTGATAGGTCTTACATAATATTAACAATATATAGTTTAATAAAGTAGGTTACAAGTAGATCGATTTAGAATAACTGTTAAATGAGTTGAGATGGTATTAGTTTTTAATTTAACCACTAGATGTCAGTAATCAATTTCCTATTTTCTCTAATTGATGCACACTATGTTCCTATAATTAGTGATTTACCTTTTTTAAATTTACAATGTAAATGTACAACCAGCATAGCTTTTCCATGACTCCACCCAAATAGACCAAGTCACATTTCGTCTGCGCTGCACCAGACTTCATTGGCAAAACTTGTTTTGGTTTGGAACGGACTCTGATTAGGGGCCTAGATGGGGGTAAAAAAAAAAGTGGATGCAGGCAGTTATTTGGCCTCTTCGCTACATGTTGTATCGGCAGTAAAAAAAAGGTGAAGCAGAGTCCCAACGCTGCTTTTGTTCTTTCAGGTGTTTTGAAGGGGGCGTAAGTCTTGGGGCTCTGTGTCTGGCCAGCAGACTGTGAAATGAATTATTCCTTTGAAGCCACCAGTTCTGAAGATGGGAGTCGGGCCAGAAGGCCAGGGGAAACCGCCATAGTGTCTGGTTTGTCCGTCAGTCTGGGTTGTTTTGGTATGTCTGCACTGACCGCTCCCCCTCCTGACATTAGAGCTGGGCATTATAAGGATTTGACTCGCGTTGTTGTCTCCTGCGGTCTTCCTTGTGGGAACAATGGTAAGGGAAAATGACAGAGAAAGGATTTTAAATTGAGACAGTCTATTGGGAGAGGGAAAAGTGGTTATAAATAGTTCCTCTCCATGGCAACTAAGAATAATAAAACTGGAGTGTGTGGAAAAAAAACGCCAAAGTGCTCAGTCTGACTCGCTTATTTCTCTGTTCTCTACATTATTGAGAAACTAAAATATAGTTTTCCTGCTAGATGAAATCACCTCAGATTCTTTCCTTTCCTTCGTGACAGATTCCCTCCTGTTTTTAAGATTTGTGTGCAGACTTGTGAATGAGACGCAGGACTTTCTCCTTGGTCTGGGTCATGGTGGATGTTATTACGTAAGGAGATTAAGGAAAGACATATTCTCTCTGCGGATCGCAGACAGAGGGAAGGGGACCAATGGTTAACGCTGTATCTCATCAATCTGCGTGATAGCAGTGAGACTCCCCTACTCTCTGCAGGACTTTTGGCGTTTCATCTGTCTACTCCATTTATTTCCCCTATTCCTGTCTTGTCTGGGTATAAACCTTTTTAATAAGACATTTGTTTGCAAAAACGCCTTTTTTTTTGCAGCAGTGATACTCTTTTATGTTTATAGTTACAGGCAATGTTTCTTGTCTGCAGTTTTCACTCTACTTTCACTAGATGTGGGTGCTTAAAATAAATGGCATGGTTCAAATCAATAATCCTTTGCAAGCAAGGAATTTGATGATTTCACATTCCAAGAGCATACTGACATTAAAGTTTTCTCTGTGTATTATTTTGAAAACCAACACATGTACGACTGTGTATGTATCCAAGTACACCTAATAAAAGAAATAAAGAGGTTTAAATGGAATACAACAATAAAGTTCATTGTGTTCATCAGTCAGCCTGGTTGAAAAAACTCTTATAGCAGTTTTTTTTTTCTACTGGCACATCCGACCTAAAGGTAAAAGTCTAAACAGATTTGGTCCAGGATGTGTGAGGTCTGCAGGGATTTTAGCTGCCTGATTCCTAACCCCAGACCAAGGAATGGAGGGAAGGCCAAACCCAATGATCGACTCTGCAGAACTGATTGTTTGTTGCAGTCTGGCCCTGTCCTATTATTATGTGGCTGAGCCAAACCGCACCGTGATGGACAAACACAGAACAGACTAAATGATGGCAGTTTAAAGAAGATTGGCAGCTCATAGGGGAAGTTGTACTTAAAGCAGCACTAAAGAAGTTTCAGTTTTGGTCGATTTTTGGTGGCCAGTGGACAAAAGCGATAGTGTTTAGCCTGAATGAATACTGTATTTCCCATGAGCACCAGTGCATAGAGTGTTAAAATCCTGATCTCCTGGTTGCCTGCAGTTGGATGGAAGTACATTTCTGTTTTCAGTGGCTGTCTGAACGTTGAATAGCAATTGGGCAATGAATTGAATTGTGGCGAAACAATGTCACATGATGTTGAAAATAAGAAACGGCCGTAAAGCAGTCGGCACATTTGTAGTTCTTTTGTGTGTCAGGGTTCGTGCCACCCTCCTCAAAGTGGCTTAGTGCCGGTTAAAGTGATACGGACCCCCTCGGGCCATGACAGAGGTGTCATTCAACAAGCTGTAAGTTGACATATAACCTCAAAAGTTATAACAATATTTTACGAAGGTTGAATAGTTACTTTGTGTTACTTTAAGTCGCTGAGTAACAATATGTAAGCCTACCTGCTCAGTAAAACACTGTATATCTTAGGAATGGTTACACACATCTGTTTACTTAATTCAAAAATAAACAAAATAGGAAAGCTTATACTTTCCTTGCTAATTAAAACCCGTTTAAAATGGTCTCTGCAGTGCATAAAAACTAAATGTTTGAACTTTCAAAATGCCATGGGAAGATGTTTCACTTTTTCTTAAACCGTTTTAAAGTTTGTCAGCTGGTTCCCATTGTTACAGTCTAATGTGTATTTCATATGAAGCACTTTGATTTGTCTTGTTGCTGAAATATATGCTATAAAAATACACTTGATTTGATTCATATTCAAGCAGAAAATCTCAATAATGACCAGAAAGAATGGCTTGAAACTGAACGTGTATCTGGGTGTAGATAATTTCTGTAATGTCTGTTTTTTGTTGAATAAATAAACTTATCAATAGCACAATTTAGAAGATTTCTTCCTATATTACACACATCCTTGACAGTACATCTGGAAAAATAACATTAACAAAAGTCAAATATGAATTCTCTATTACTGTCTTACTGTAATGTATGTTAAAAAATGTTTGACAAAAAAAGGATGGTTGGAAATCCCTCTGCTGTACGTCATGGAAGCAGAATGGAAAACCATGAGAATTTTTTTTTTTTTTTTCCCCCGTTTTAAAACCTGCACTCAACCGTCCGAACCAACACTGCACTCTTCTAAGGGATATTACAGTATGTCACAACTTCAGAATTTTTTTTGGGATTCAGTTACTGTTTGATACGGAGCAGTAGAAGTTTCGTCAGATTATAATTCCTTGTTTCCAGCTGATAAAAGATCTGTCCCGTTGTGTAACGGTGTGAATCTGTAGATATCGGCTTTCACTTGCGCTGTCATGTAGCAGGTGTTAAACGGCAGTGGGCGCTGTGACGGCAGATCCGACCTACAGGACTCGTTGTGCTGTTTACACTTGAACTCCCCAAGTCTGCCTTGGCTGGACTGAAGTAAAGAACATAAATATCTCTTGACTCTGACCCACTCCTCCCGTTTAACAGATTTAAACACATGTAATAATTTTTACTCAAAAAACTGAGATGAATATAAAGTTGTTTTTTTTCTAGGTTTGGCAAAGCCTCCGTTTGAAATGCCGGCGCCTTGGCAGCGGCACATAGGCAGACTCAGACTTTCAGGCCACCTCTGCACTCTATTTAAATCCTTTTATTTCCAGATGGGCCTGCCTAGAGTCCCTTATACCACATATCGGCTCCCAAACGTTCTCTCTGTCTTCCAGTTTCGGTGTGACTAAACAACATGACCTTGATGAGTTGACCTGATTTACTGAAATCAGTCCTGTCCAATCACAGCCCTGGGCTTGGGAGCGAGTGGAACACTTTCAGACGGTCCAACAATGAAATCCTTCAAAGCAGGTGTTGAAAGAAGATTAAGTCCCGGTCGTGGTAGGAATGATTTCAGATTCTGGTAGTCGTCATAAAGGACAGGTTTGAGCTTGCTTTCTGGATTGAGACGCAAACATAGTGGAGCTCATTACCTCCTGATGATTTACACCCCTCCACCCCCGCCTTCCCTTTCCTTCAATCATAGCTTGGCTCATTGGCTCTCAAAGCCTCAGCTTTGACAGGACCAGACAGGATAACGTGAAAAAAAAAGGCGTGTGTCGCTGTGGTAACGGGCCCCTCCCATTCCAAACAGCTGCAGGCGAAGGGATGTCTTAAAGTAAAAACGGATGAGGAAATGTTAGTCAGCTGTTTAACTCACTGGTCGTTGCTTGGATTTCTATACACCGTTTCAGTAGTAAAAAAAAACAGTGTTTAAATAATGAGTGGAGATTCCAAAAAACGATTTTCATTTATCTGAAGTATAAAATGTTCTGTTGAGTCACAGAACCACTTAAAAATGACGTGGAGATGCATCTGGATACCAGAATAACTGAATGAGTCTGCGATTGCTTTTGAAAATGTTTCAAGGAAATTGAAAAATAAAATACACCAAACTGATATGAGCTGGTCAGTCTTGCTGCTTGGGTTGCCAGTCTGTAATCAGCTGTTGTAACAGATTTGTGATTTGCAGTTTTTTAAAGCAGGGTGAGGCTAATTAGGGATACTGTTGACACTTCTTTGAGTAAAATTCCATGATGATGATGATGTAGATTACCAACAAACGGGTTCAAAAGTAGTTATTTGCATTTCAATGAACAGCCGCCACGCTCTTTGTGAGTATGTCTTTCTCTTTGTCCCGTCCACCCCGAAAAGTTCTTCCAGCATGTTGTACCAGATCTGTTCTCTTGACAAATCTCCACCAATTGAAAATGAAAATGACCTGCCGAAGCTAAAATGTAAACTGTTCTCTCTGTATTTGTTTGGGGCTCAAGAACTCCGTGCATTGGTAGCTCTCTCCTGGCGCACATGGATTATGTTGTAGGTGCAAAAAACATTTTACTGTGACATTCACTTCTGGCTGGGTACTTGGTATGCAGAAGATAACCAGTGACTTTTAAGTGGGAAAGTGAAAGCTAATTCTCTAAAGATGCCATATTGAGCGGTTTTGTGTTGTTGTTTTTTCTGGTTGTCTTTATGCTTTCTTCTTCTCTATAGCAATATTCTCAATTTATTTAAATATTTGTCATGTACAACAAAAAATAACCACAGAGGATCCTGCAGAAAAACAGAAGTTATAGAGCATTTCTTAAGATAAATCATCAGGATATCTGCTGCCCACGAGGGTCGACTCTCAACCGAAGTGTTGAAGGATCTTCATAAACACTTTGAGGTTTCTTTCTGTTTCTATATTCTTTTTTGACTGTGGTGCTATGATACAACTCGTTTCTTAGCTTTAGACTGTAGGGTTGTCGACCCGAACAGAGATGCCCTTAATAAGCAACATAGAGGAACCAGTTACTTGTCAGTTTAACTCCTGAACAAAAGCTTGCTGATCAAGGTTTTCCTGACTGCTAATAACTTTCTGTTATAAGTTTACCTTCCTGTTGTAATTTCAATTTACCCTTTTTTTTTAATCTAAGGATCAAATGAAAGAGAAAAAAATCTGATTTAACCATTTATGATTTGTATTATAATCTCTGTACAAGTTGTAATAACCAAACATGTAAAAACTCCGTCTGTTTGATAAACCCATTTCACACCTTGAATTTACAGCCCGATAGGGAAGTACAGCCGAGATTTACATATCAGGCTCCGAATAATATAAGTTATAAGTAGTCAACTTACATGAGGTCTGTACCGGCAGCCTGGGTTAAGTCTAGTTATACTTAGGACAAGTTTGATCAAGTTTAATGTGGGGGCACCTGGCTCATATTAAATGGGAATAAGGGTTATTTACAGGATGTGTAACAGAAATGGCAAACTGTGCCTTTTCTTGTGCCTTGGTTATTCCTGCCACATAAAACCGTATCAAACTAATTCTACTTAGTTAATGCTTTTCTTCGCTTAAGTTTAAGAAAAAATTTAATGTCTATGTTACCCTGCAACCTTGGATGGCTGAGGGTAATGTCTACATTACCCTCAGCCATGAGAGAATGATCTTCCCTCAACGTGTGATGCTGTTGTAAGAGAAAAAAGAGACACACACGTTGAGCTTCCTTCACATTCAACCGGAAGATTTATTCTTCCTATGTTATAAACACACTTCATATACAACATATTTCAAGTAACGCATACTTCAGAAGCAAACCATTTGCTTCATTAAATAAGAAATCGCTGTAATATACCTTTAAACCAAACAATCATTATTTTAACATGCTCCATTTAGCATTATGAATTTGTATTTAACTATCAAAGTAGAAATATATAAAATGGCTTTTAACTATTTTAATAGCTTTTACCATTGTTAATCAGCACAAATGAAATATGTTTTAACATTTTAGCATCTTAGCTTTTAACAATGTTCATTATTTCAATAGAACAATAATAGTTTCCATTTCACATAAACTCTACTCTTAATATAAAACTGAAAAAAGGCGCGATACTCCTTTAATGTTATGCCTCTGTACTCAGCTTCACATATGTCCCAAATATGTAGTTTATCTCTTTTTTTAACAAACCCATAAAGAAACATCAAATAAAATAAAATAAAGAAACCAAAATAATGTCCTTTTGTAAGAACTCTTTCAAAAAGTGCAAAACACATCAAGTTCAAATGAACTCCACAGTCCTTCAGCTAACACACACACACACACACACACACACACACACACACACACACACACACACACACACACACACACACACACACACACACACACACACACACACACACACACACACACACACACACACACACACACACACACACACACACACACACACACACACACAATCTTCTCATTGCCACCAACGCGACAGTGCCCCTAGCGGTTGTATCTGGAATTGCACAGAGTAACTGAAATAATACTAAAAGAACTTAAAACTTATTACAACGACAAATTAAGGATACAAAATGAAAAATTATGTTGGGGTGCCTATTTTCTTATTGTTTTTATTTACTAATAACTTATTTTTCACCCCTCTACATCTACAATTTAGAAACTTTCTATTCTGCATGTGGATGTACTGCATTTTTTAATTAGAAGATTATTCACGGTATGACTCCCTAAAGGGATTCGTGAAAGGGAGGAACTTTGTGACACATCTGAATTTATACCCCATTATTTTTTTGTTTTCTGCACAGCTTAGATATTGGTAAATTGGACAAACTGCCACTTGAAAGAAAAAATACAGATCCTCTAACCCCATCAGTGGGAATATCGGATGAGTATGAAAGGTTCGAGAAGGTTAGTTTGGAAAAGGCTCTTTGTTCAACCCTGACTGGAACGTGTGCCGCCTGTGGACAGGACAAGTATTTGAGTAAATATAGTGTAAATCTTTTGTTAATCAATTCACTGATCTGGGTTGAGCTCAAAATTATACAAACCTTTTAAAGGTTTAAATTAAGTGATTACTTTTGCCTCAAACGAATATTAATATTTCAATGGGGCCTGCCTTTGTAGCTGATTTGACTCTAAAATTATTTGGAAGCATCTAAATATTAGGATGATGACAATTAAGTCTTCCAACCTCAAGGACTTGGATCTCCTGATAAGAGACAAATCTTCAAAATGATGTTGGAATCATGCGTATAGATAATTTCTCTCATAATAAGCTTTAGTGTAAGTTTAACATCTATGGATTACCTATTACATCAATGGCCCACCATCCCCTCTATCTACTTGTCTATAGACTCTTGGGAGCTATATTTAGCTATATTTATCCCAATGAAGAACATATTTTCCTTAAGTTCTGCTGTTGCTAAAAATGTTTATCTGAACATTTTCCCCCTGTGGAGTAAGAAGGTTGTGATGTGGATCCGTGCCACAGCTACAGGCTACAACCGCTCATTCTTGTACAGACACACAAGGATCTGATCTGCTGTGGCAAAACTGGGAGGTCTTCTTATTGGATCTATTTTTTTTCATTTTTCCACTGCTACTATGACACATGTATGAAAAAAAAGGAAAAGCTGATTACTTTCACCCAGTGACTCTTTTTATATCAGGCTACTGTCACGAAACTGTGATGTGGGCCAAGTCAGACATACAGCACAGGCATATCTGATGCTAAATCAGAGGGGGAACCATGATTTGTTACACCGTTTGGGAAAATCTCTTTCATCATCTTAAGCATTACCCGTAAGAGTACTGTCAGCTAGCTGAACAACACTTGAAAAACATTTTAGAGTTATGTGTCTTGGTCAGATCAGAGCAAGTGTCGGAAATACAGCCATATTTCAAGTCCGGTGTTTGTGTCTAGAGAGCAGGTGCACATTTTCTAAGCTTCTGTGATCTCTGGTCCACAACACAACAATCCTGCCTTGTGTGTTTCACGTTGGGAGACTAGATGGTGGTCTTTTCCCATTAGCTTTAGTTCAGGGTAGACCAAATATTGTTCCTTTTAATATAATTGATTATTTTTCATTTGCATCAAAACCTGTAAAAACTTACCCATTCTTATTTATGTTGTTGGACTTCTTCCAGCAGTAGATATTCTTCCCATACTGCCAATAACACCCAACTGTTCACCTGACTGAAACAATGAGCTGCTTTGCTAACATGGAGCGTACATCTAGAAAATGACACACGTTATCCCCTTTAGCCTACAACGGTAAAACAACAGAGGGGCTCAGGGATACTTGAGGCAGACGGACAAAATAAAGTTTGCCAATTGCTAAAAACACTACAATCTAATGTTTCAGCATTGATGTGTCAGAGGAGCTTAAAAGGCAGTAAAGCTAATACTTCCAAACACCTCAACTGTTAACATTAAATTCTGTCTGGCAAAGAAAGACTGATTTCTAAAAGTTTGGGTGTTTTTTGAGATTGTACTTTGATTTTAATGTAATGGCTTCATTTCTTTTTAATTCATGCAAAAATTCATGGATTTGTCTTTGGTGTCTGGTACTATATTTAACTCTTTAAGTCAGAAAAATGGGCCCAGGTTTAAATGAATGAAACAGAAATGTGGAAAGGATGCATCTGTACATTCAAGGCTGTGAGTATAACATACTTGAGGTCATTCAGAGATGACTAGCTTTTCATTGGTGTTTTAAAAAAGAGGTTCAAACAGCGTCTCAGGAAGTGTAAACATTGGAGGGGGGGCAGTGATGATCCGGGAGCATCCCAGTCAGGAAGCGACATCGCAGCAGAAGGTAGAATAACAGGAAATGGATATTTGACTGGCACTGCAGTAGATTTCAGTGACCATAGGAAAGAACTTAACTTTAACCTAACTAAACCTAACTTTGACTGTTGTACCTAAAGATTGTCTTAAATTTCTTGTAGACGCTGTTAGAACTTTAGCCGAGCACTTTAACAGAAGTGACTACATCGTGTGTGTGTGTGTTATTTAGGACCATCTTTGGTCTATTCACTAACCTTCTGAAGACTGATGGGCCTTATTTGGGCCAAAGCCTGGTCCTAATGTGGAGGACCCCTTCTTTTAGGGTTAAAGGTCAGTTTTACAGTTGTGGTGTGAATTTAACTTTGGTTAAGGGTAGGCTAATGAACATATTGCTAATGAGTAGGGTTAGGGTAAATGTTCAGGTTAGGCATAAAAGCAGTTATTAAAATGAATGGAAGTCAATACAAAGTCCTAATATGGGTAGAAATACAAACTTGTGTGTGTGTGTGTGGTGGGGGTCTGCAATTGTACAGGGGTCTGATTTGTTTTCTTTGAGCGAGCTAATTGTGAAGGATTTGGACATGGCTCATCTTGGATTAACCTGAATGACTAAGGAACAGAGTTGTAGACTAATAGGGTTTATCTTCAACCCACACACTGATTATTTGTTTACTGTGAATATATCAGGAAAATCCCAGCTGAATCCAAAGCGGTGACTCTACAAAAACTGTTGGTCCGACACGTAAACTGTTTATGCATGATGACGTTACAGGATGGATTCTTGCGGACCTTTTAATGATCAGATTAATACTCTAATCAAAAAAAGATCAGTCTAAGTAGTTTTGCCTAATAAGAGTGATCTGATATGGCTTAAGTCTGAAGAGATTTTAATTACATTTGGAGCGTAATGCAAATCTTTTGGATTTCTAGTAATTTTTCTGCAGTTGAAAAAAATCCTCCAGCGTTTTGGATACATGTGGAAATGATCTGCAGCGGTAACTTTTGAGGATGGGTAGGAACTCTTTATTTAGAGTTCTGTATCGTTGTGGAGCTCCTTTTACAGCAAAGTTGTTCAGCAATCTTTTTCTGGATGTTAACATATCACCAATCCTGCTTACCAAATGACAGAACGATCACCTAAACTGAACTAAAGTTAGTTTTGAGGGGACCTTAGGCGGGATGGAATGTTTCCCAGTCTCATTCTTGGAATTGATATCTGCACGCTTAATTTCCTTTTTATACTTCAACTGTTGTGGTGGTGTCTCTGACCTTTATTTGATGCTCCAAGAAATTAGTTTCACCCTTATCTTTACATCTTGGTTTTTCAAGAAATGCTACTGGGAGAGGAGGCCTTTCGGTCCTCGGCTTTTACACGGGTAAATGTACCTCTGTATTAAGAAGTAGGCATGTATTATTCTCATTTTTTAACATTTGTAAATATCTTTGTCTCCTGTCTGCAAGCTAAAAGTTATTTATTTCTCTACTGAGGTGTGCCTTCCTCCAACAGTTGTAGATAAACTATTTGCGTTCTTTGCCCCCAGGAGTATGTAACCTGTTAGTCATCCATAATTTTAATCAATCAATTCACATTTGGTCTCAAGTGGTTTTGAGGGGACAAAGAGTAGTGGTAGTTTCCACTACCTTTATTCCATTAGACTTCAACCACAGAATCGGGAAATCTTCCAGTAGACCCAACATTAATGCAAACAGATTAACAGAGGGTGTTCAGACAGAGGCTGAAATACTGACTGCTGCAGCAGTTCTTTCCTATCCTCATCCATCAGGATCTAAAAGTCTTTGGAACAAAAGAGTTATGACTTTTTTTTATTTATAGAAATGGTACAATTCCTTCTGGCCTGCCTAGACTTTAAAATTAAAATTCACAAATATCTGATGTTATTTAAAATGTGGACTGTTAGCTTGATTTGTAAATGGGAGTTCTACCATCTTTTTGTTTGTTGGTCAGTTGGAGGAAGCTGCAGAAACTCACCCCCCACCCCATCAGCACCAAGAATAATAAATATGACTTAAAAACGGAATGTATATGTTGCAACCCTTTGTGTGCATTGATTAAAATCGAGGAATTTTTTAATTCTTTTTAATCTATTTTTTTTGTTTTGATTTAGACATCAGGTGCTTTAAATGCTCTCTAACCCTCAGTAAGGAATGAATGGTTTTACATAAAAATCAACACCTTCAATTAAATTTTGGAAGGATTTTAATTGTGTAATTCCTTTAAAATGGCAGAAGGAAAAGAAAAAAAAGAGTGGATTTTAGATTTTTGGTGTTTAAAAGGTTCAGCCTGAACAGAAGGTGCCATAAATGTAGTTTCATTATTCTGTGAACAGCAATGTTGACAGATTTATTTCGTTTCCCTAGTCGGTAATACTTCATTCAACCTTCGCTCCCAGCAGGGTTAAAGTTCAGTTGAAGCAGAGAATTAGTAAAAGGCTGACCTCAGACTCAGAGAAGCAGAGCTGTAGCTTGATGCTGTTGTGAAGTTGGTGGACAACCTCGGATCTTCTACAGGAGGAGGGGGGGATCCGTTTCTCTCGTGGGTTGTATGAGTCAGCCGCGATCTGTGTGAGCCTGTGGGGTTGAGCACGGAGGCGGGGCCCATTATTTCTGTTCGCTTCTGAGCGATTCTCATCAGTACAACGCTCTGATAAACAGAGAGAATATCTTTCAATTACACCAGCTGCCCCATTGACTGCATCCAGGGTTCTCCACCGGAACCTCTGGATTACTTAAGGAAAGTGAGAGACGGAAAGTAAAGACAAAAACCAACTGACTCCTGTTGGACACAGGAAACATTGCTTGTTTGACTGACTGGGACACACTTTTCTATGGTAAGTAATGGAACTGAATTACCAAACGACTGTGTAAGGTTTTAAATTACACTAAAGCCCAAATAGATTTAATGATTTATATCGATTTTAAAGTTGAAACATTCTGAACATTAAGGGAATCTTTAAATGTTTTTTTTTGTATTTTGTATTTTTCCGGAATATTTGACCCTGCTGATTTATTCATGCGAATAATTTAGTATTATAATATACAGCTTTTCACAGTTTAGGATTTCCAGTCTATCTTTCTGGGATTTAAAGGCAGCCCATATCCACAGCCGTCAGGACCAACTTCTTTTTCTTTTTTCCTCTGCTTTCCCCTTAAGCGTCTGGATATTTCACATTTCCTACTTATATCAACAAACCAGCTTGGCACCCACCATCGCTCCTTCTCTCCCTTTTCTTTTCCATATTGCAAATTTGAAGTAGGTTTCAAAAGTCAACTCCTGGGTAAAACTGAGACCACCTTAAGTCCAAATTGACATCAGTGGTGAAGTCCAGTTTGACTTGGAATAAACTCGTATTTTTCTTTCACTTCCTCCTTTTTTGCCTTTTTCCCGTCTGTCTTCCTTCTTCTGCCCTGAAGCTATGGATGGGAAGAAGGGTTGCATCACATTCCAGCCAGAATTGCCTCTAACAGATCTTTGTCAACTTGACATTTTTGAAGTAGAGAAAGAAAGTAACCTTAGGTTGGTGCTTTCTTTTAGTTCTTTGTAAAAAAAAAAAAAACCCAAAGCAAACTATATTTGTGTAGATCTTCATCTAGAAAAAGGTTTATTAGAATGTGTTGCGTTCTTTGTAGAAACTGTGGCAATGGCACGTCCTGGTTAGGCGCCATCTAATCTAAAAGTGTTTCATTGGCCAACGTTTTAATAATGCGTCCTTAAAGGCAATCTGAGCACGTAACCTCTCTGTGACTTTACTTTAAACCTTTTCAGCCTGTAAGGAAACGAAAAGATCAATTTTTGGCCAGGATTTTGGTAGAAAAGGAGGAAGGTTTTTTTGTTTGTTTCGTTTTATTTTCCAATGTAAAATGAATTGTGAAAGATGCAGGGGAGGTAATATTTTTCTTTGGCAAACTTCACTGCATGTTGAAACATACCTTTCCTATTGGAATGCATGGTTAACATAAAAGGTTCAGCCAACCTGAGCTCTGTACTGCAGATTAAGCGTATTTAATTTTTTATTTCGCTGATAAGAGAACGAAAGAATAACGAAGATGGTGACAAAGCTTTATGTTTCAGAAATGCAACGCCTTTTCACTTCTGGCGTATCGTTGAAATAAGTAAGTCCAAATGCCAGAATTTTTACCTTTTGACGCAAGTAAAGTTGTGCCAGAAATCTCTGGATTTGTTAGTTAGGGCTGCCAAACGTTGCATATCTGATTTGGACACAATACTTTTACTGCCTCTCTTAGGTTTTTCCCATATTTAGCTCCTTGCATAAACCTTAAAAATGTTTCCTTTGCTAAGGAAAAGCATCTCCAAAGCATGACACTCCCATCTCTATGCTTCACAATTTGGATTATGTCCTCTGTCAGATCCCAACCCCAAATCAAATTGTTAACCTTGGTAAACCTTTTTTTATTTGTTTCCAGGCATTTTTCAAGTTAATCTGTAAAGACAAAATAAAATTAAAAGCGCAAACATTTGTTTCCATCTGTCTATATATAATAGAGACAAACCCTGAAGGACTTACAGCTGTAATTTCACTCCATGTTGGTTCAAGGTTCAAACGTATGCATGCCACAGTTTTCCGATTTTAATTTGTGAAAAGAATGTGGTGTTTTGTGTTAATTTTCCAAAATAGAAATTCATTCTACCACTAAACATACTTTTTATTTGCTTCTTTTTTAGCTCCCCTACAAGTTTGTTCCAAAGCCACTTGGATCAAATATGCAAAAAGTTGTTTAATTGCATAACATCTAAACAAATATATTGTTGTCCGTAACTTTAAGGTGAAAAAAAATGTGCAAAAGTGAAAGAAGTTATAAATGCTTTTTAATACACAGGATGATAACTTTGTTTGTAGTACAAGTAAATTGACCCATTTCTTTTAAGTGCCTGTACTGTATGTAATGCGGGAAATAACGTCCCCCCCAAAAAATGTGTCACTGAGCAGAGGAGGTTGATGTTATGAAATATTGTGTACAGTTACCATATACTGTCTGGTGTCCAAATTCTAGAAAAGAAGAGATGAGTCAGGTCTGAACTGAACACTTGGAGTGAGTCAGAAACATTGGAACAGGTCTTTTAGACAGTTCTTTGGAGTTTATTTGGCTCTGTGAAAGATTTGTTTTTTTGCCCGTTAAAACTAGAAATGTGTTCTAAAAAAACCACAAAATATCGTTTAAATACATACACCTGGCCGGAGAGAGAACTCTGTAACGATGATCGTCCTCTGCTGTAAACATCCAGCACAGTTTACATACAGACGTCCCCCCGTAACCAGGATCTGTTGTAGCTTCCTTATCTGTGGATGCTGTCTGTGTTTCTCCAGCAGATTGTTGCTATTGTGGCTTTTGGTTTTGTCTAAAGTGGCTTCGATAAGCAGGTTAACCTGCTGATTGACCGGTCAATAAACCGCATACCTGAACAGCCGTTGACCAACATCAACTTGGCAACCGTTTCCAGGCTCAATAACACCTAATGAATTGTGATAAAAGCTGTTCTCCAACTGAAATAAATGCTGGCGACAGATAAGATCTGTTATCTGTTTTAGTGAAAGCTGCGTATGTCGTCTTTCTCTACCAGGATTTATGCTAATTATGGAGAATTATCAGCATTTTATTTAGAAAACTTTAGTAGGAAACTGCCCAGTTATTAACACAAGTTAACCTATATCTTTAGGTGCAGCTGCAGCCAACCTTTTTTTCATACTGCAAGCAGTTAACACAACCTAAGACTGAGAAAAACTGATTTTTATCTCATGAATAGTTCTCCTTGAGGCAATATAACATCATAAAGTAATGAAATACTTTTCTCACCCTTCTATCTCGAGTATGTGGTATATTTTGTTGCAGACGCGGTCCGTAACTGCCTTTTGCGCTCTTCAGCTTCTACCCAATCGGGTACAGTTGTGAGTTTGTATTGATAACTTTGCTGTTCCTTTACTTTTACAGATGTCAATTTTCTTGAGGCTTTAGTAAAAAGCATTGCATAATCAAGGCGCATCAGACTGACTCACTAAATACTCAGATTTTTCCAGATATAAAAAGTGTTTAATAGGCTTTATTCCACACAAAGAGACGGCTTATCAGCTTGACGATAAAATCTAGTCACTTAAGAGATTAGCGGTCAGTTTGAACAACTGCCTTGTTTTGTCAGTAAATAAGTCGAGTTTTGTTTCAGAAGATGAATTACTTCTTGCAAAAAGGACTCATCCTCCATTAGGGATAGATGCTTGTCTTTATATCCGTTGGCCTTTTCGCAGCTTTGTCGATTTGGTCTTTAATACCAAACTTTTGTGTGCGACTGTAGCAAGGCAGCCAATCCAGGACCGTCACCCATTTTACTTTGCTTTGATTGGCTCTACCCACGATGGAGAAGACGAGCATGTCTGTGGATGGGCTACACCTGTTTACGGACAGTTGTGGTCTCTAATCCCCGTGAATACCAAGGGTCTACTGTATATGACTTGCATAATTGTTTTTTACAGGTCCAAAATAAGTTAAAACGGATGAAAATCACAATTAGTTTGTATGAAAGGTAAAGGGAATGAATTGACTCTGTGTACCCTTAATATTAGTTGTCGAGTGATTGTTTGGACATTTCTAACACTCTCGCTATAGTTGTGCCTAACATATGTCCCAGAAATGCACACACACCCACATACACTTTTTCTGAAAGCCTGAACCACAACAAGTGCCTCTGTTTGAGCAGCGCCATGTGGACGTACTGTACCCAGCGCCGGGGGAGAGTCGGTTAATCCAGAACAGACCTGCAGACGGGAAAAGAGGTAAGGTTGCATAAGGTCCGCAGTAAAACCAAGGGCCGGCTCTCTTCCTGCTGCCTCATCGCTCAGCCAGAGGACACATGGCAGGAGAAGAAAAGCACACAAGCGGGCTCTTCATCAGATGCATTGTTTATTTACTGAAAAGAAAAAAAAAATCAGACATGGGCCAGGCGTGCCACCATTTTGATCTGCTGCAGCCTTCCTCTGCAATACTTTCAGTCCCACCTACTGGGCCACAGCTAATGACCAGGTAGGTGGGACTCTGTGATGTTTAGGAAAATGGCCTCACTCCACCGTACATGAGGCGGCCAGACGGGGGTCGTCCCACGAGGACAATGAAAATTAGAAAAAGGGAGCAGAGTCATTCTTGGTGACTAGAAGCAGACTCTTCTTAAAGGCGCTCCCCCTCCGTGGTTTTACCTTCAACAATCCATCACATTTAATGCAGAAGCCGATGTTGTATATTTAGATGGCAACTAAGATCCTGAAGGGGAAGTTGCGTCTTGGACTGTGGATTGTAAAGACAGACTACAAGCCTCGGTGCTGGGAAAGGTGTGGCATCTTTCAGCTATCTTATCACATGAGTTTATTTTATTTTTTTTCCTACAATCATTTAAATGATGTCTTTCACAGGTGAATCGGGAAATTTGTTACTTGCTGGGAACTTATTCTCAGAAATATTTAGCAAAAACGCCTTCAAACACCTCAGAAGAGGTCATTGGATTAAGCGCCCAATGATGAAAAGCACAAGCACCATAAACACCTCAAACCTCTGAGCTAAACTGGTAATGAAGGAAACTTTGTCAAATTCTGACTCCAAACTGTTATTTTTATCTGGTAATATGCAAGTTTGATTTTGGATTTATTTGATCTAATATTTTTGCACACAAATATGTTTGTTTTGTACAATTTCTTGAGGTGATATTAGATTTGGCACTACATAAAATAAGTGATTTAAAAAAAATGATTTAATTTGTAAAACGTTTTTATTTTTTCATACAAAAAACATTTTTTGGTTTTGACCGAGGCATGATTGATTGACTGATTGATTAATTCATTGATTGATTTATATAGTGCTTACCAACCAACTAAAGGGGCCGAAGCACTTTACAGTAAAAGTTACAACAGAAAAGAAATGCACAAAAACATAATTGACTCTCTCAAATCATCACTATTTTAAGGATAATTTCTTTTCTTTTTTTTTTAAAGTAAAATGGAAAGGAAGAGTTTTTTGTTAAAGGGGCTCATTATGTACTTTCCAGGCATATCGTGCCATTTTATTGCACAATCAAGTAGCTGTTACCTTCTGTTGGGATGGAAATGTATTTTTGTGAAGGTGATAAGATTGTGATAGGATATAAAGTCCATTTTATATGACTGAGAAACTTGAGGCTGTTGTGCTTTCTGCCTTATGAGCAGTGCCTGTCTTCTTTCGTAAGATCTAATAAATCTGATTGATTTTGTGTGATGATACTTGATTAAAAAAGAGAAATTTTTTCCCGCATCAATTCCCCTTTTAAATCATTGACACAAAATGGCACAAACCAGGCCCCTATATCAAGCAATACTATTGAGAGGAAATTAATGTAGGGCTTAAAAACAAAAGAACAAATTCCCTTAAAAAAAAATCTAATGTTTCATGAAAATGCAGGATGAGCTTTGTTTCTTGCAGTTTGAGCAAATTAGCGCCACAATCAACCCTAGCTTCCGTTTGTCGGTGCACTGCTTTCTCTTCTCTTGATCGAAAGACAGAAATTAGGCTGATTAGAAAGTCCTGGTGATGCAACTAAACCCCCCCCCCCATTATAATATCAGCATATTAAACGGTGTTGTTGTGTAGGAGAGAGTAGAATAACAATATATATTGTAATGGTTTCAGCGGTTTTGCTTTGTGCATGAACTGCACACCAATAATTTGTAAATCAGTTGTACATGTCTGCTACAATTCAAACGTTTGCACACAACTTTCTATTGCATTGAATAAGAAGGTTTTTAACATTTTTGTTGAGGTGTGCATGAAGTGGGTAATTGTCATTTGAGGTGACTTTCAATACAAGCATTTTACCCACCAGTAGCAAACCTTCTCACTGGTTAAGCTTACATCTGTTGGCTCTTCTAAAATTCAGTTTGTCTGAAATTCAACATAAGCAGGTGTGGATCTAGGTTTGCTATCTCTATCTTTGAACATAATTATATGTTTCTATCTTTGGTGGGATAAACACACGTTAGCGATTTAAAAAAAATGTTTTATTCTTCTCGGCAGTCTGACTTTGAGCAGTATGACTGAATAACCATGAAGCCTAAAGAATATGCGTATTGGTTTTTTTTCAACAAAATTTCCAAGTTTGTTCTAATTTTCTTTAAGATTAAAACAAATTTCAGTTTAGCCTGACGTAATGCCGTCAGGAGTTATGAAAGAAAAACTCTGTAGGTTTTACAAAAGATCTTAGATTTCATGAAGTATAATGTACTAAAACTTTGTAAAAATAAACCAGACTATCCGCTGTTTGACTGCAAGCTCGAGTGTATGACCTTTTAGTAGAACTAATCTTTGTGAAAACAAACCCCATATGTTAGTATGAGATAATGAGGTAAGCTGATTGCTGTTTATTTTTTCATTGCTAACACCTGCAAACCGTCATTAGTTTCTGTTTGCAAGTTGTCCGTACCAAAGGTTTGGCCCCCAAAAAAGAAATCTGAAACAGAAAAAGGCTACAAAAGGGTACAGAGAGACGTCAGAGACCAAAAAACAGGTCGGTCTTAGCTAAATTGTTTCATTTGGTTTATTTATATAGTGCCAATTCACAACACATTTCTCAAGGCACTTTACAAGACAAACGTTTCCTTCCCGTCATAAATGCATAACAAACAACTTTAGGTTTAATTCAGTTAAAAACTTCCAGATCTAAAGAAATCCAGCAGATTGCATCGAGTTATTGAATCACTGCAGTCATTTCTCAGGGATCAGCACACCGAGACGATGGTTTGTGTTGTCGTTGACTTTACAGCGATCTCTCATACTGAAAATGCATGTAGCGACTGTGCAGAGGAAAAACTGCCTTTCAACGGGAAAGAACCTCCAGGTTTCAAAAGACTGAAGACATAAATGGATGCCAAATTTTCTTACTCAGAAGGCTACAGTGGAGACTTTGAATGCTTTTAAAATGATCTCCATCTTATTTCTATGGACATGTGAAAAAGAGTTGTGGACGAAATGGAGGTTCTCAATTTTTCAAAGTTTCCTTACTGATTTGCTCACACCTGGATCTTCATTTCATGCTATTGCTCAACACGTTGGGCATGGAGGGTATCATAGTAGCGTTATTTGAGGACACCTCCATAAAGGCGTATCCTGTCTCGGTGTGTTGTATTGAGCCCACTATCTCTTCCCTGAGAGTAAGGCAGGATACCTAACTGAAACCGCAGTTTTAAGCAACTTCAGGCTAATTGCATGAAATATCTAATGTTTTTCTAGAAGGAATTAGGTGTATTATTGCATCCACCACAACTGTTATAAGAGCACAGTGATGTGGTGACCTATAAAAACAGATTAAATAGAATAGCCAAAAATATTGTAATTTATACTTATTTTACTTTGGATTCTGAAAGTGCTGCAACAAATAAATAAGAAATAGGTTAATTACACATTTTGAGTTGTACTTGTGTGGCCTGGCTGCAGATGAAGGTTGCTCCATCTGTGTAATTTACTGTGAAAAGTAGACAGCAGTTGTTCTTTGTAGACTATGAACCACTGATGAGGTGGCGGTGTGTCTGTTTTTTTGGCTTTTCTGATTAGTTGGACGATCAGACCGCGTGAGCTGGTCTGGCCAAAGTCTGTCTGGATGATCCACCGGCTTACCCACAAGACCCACTGTTCGAACAAGACTGAGCATGAATCTTGCTGCTCGAACGCTAACCAATAGTTAACACACGTGTGGGTGTGTCTTTTTGGAATTCATTGGAGTGTTTTCTAACTTGTTTGCATGAACAGAAAAAAAAGAAGAGAGGAAGCATGAGGAAAGAATGACGGAGGAGGTCCCCCCACTAGCGCTTCATGGCTGAGGAGCAGAAAGGTTCACATTGTAATAACTAGCAAAAATTGCGAGATAGGTGACAACTTGCATGTTAGGACAAGAATTTAAATCATTCCATTTTTTTGAGTCAATGTGTTGATGAGAAACTTCACTGGTGACCACCTAATTAAACACAATATGCCTGGTTGTTGTCTCCAGTAGGAGTTTACAGAGATTGACTTTAGGCCTCGTGTGGACGTGAGGTTGAAGACGACTGCTTTAAACAATGACACAGATATGACTTTGCTCTTTGGGCGTGGGCATCATGTGTGTTTTGAAGTAGAGCGGTAATGCATGGGAGGTCATGTTTTTACAGATAAGCTTTTTTTTTTTTAAACCTTTTGTCTTTCCTCCTGTTCCACTCTCTGAATCAGCAGAACTGACAATCACGTTTCGTCCTTTGATTGAACATTTTCTCTTCATAAAAAAAAGACCTCAAAATAAAAGTTGGTTTAATATTTTAAATGTTTCTACATAGTTACCTAGATATTTACCAATAGACACGCTCAGGTATAGAAGGACACAGAGTTTTATAACTGTGGGGTCCATATAAGGAACATATGTTCCCTATAAAAACCTGTAATTTAAAGTTTCTAAGCTAGGTAAAGCTAAGCTTATTTTTTAAGAGCTTACACTTAAATATATCAATTCTTTTCTACATAAAATATAATATCAGGTAATAGGTTGAGTCATAATGCCAGATTCAAGTATATTTGGTGTAATTATACTTCTTATTAACACTTCCACTAATATAAAAGATAATGTAGTTTTTACTCAAGGCCAGGCTAGTTTGGACAGCTTTTTCAATTGATAAATAAATGTTGTTTAAAATATTTTTAACACCAATTTTTATCTAACTGGGAGACCTATTGGGATGGATAACCTTAAATGTTTGTCATTGTTTTCGTGGCCTCATACCTTACAAATTGTTACAGAGCTACCTTGTTAATAATCCTAAATTCCCTTTGCGGAGAAAATTGTCTTGTTATTATTAGATCTCGACAGTGTTATCTCTTTCCCACAGAATTTACAAAAAAAAAACCGCTGAGAAATGTCACAATAAGCATGTTATCAAGTTTATCGAGCTGATTTCAGAACTAGAACCTCATGTCCTGGGATGTTTCTGGAAACAAACTGTAGATTAGAAAAACATCTACAAATACATTTAGCTCCTAACAAATCAGTTATGCTTTTTTTGCACTTTGGAGCATCATAAATGAAGTTCTGCCATAAGGCAGTGATTTAAAAATGAACCTGAGCTTGACAAGCATTCATAGTCATATGTTAAGCTTGCATTAGGTGGAGGGGATATGTCAGGCTTTTGCACAGACATACAGATTTTTAAGTCTCGATGTAAAATGCATGTACACAAACAGATGGTGTCCTCACTCACATTGTTGCAAAAAATCCAGTACAGGTGTCCCGATAGCAAGAATGAACAACTGAGATTACTGACATTAGTAGTGTAACTTTCAAGTGACAAAAGCTCACTAAAAAACATTTGTGAACACAATATTAATTTCGGCCCACCTTTTTAATATTGCTTTATCCATTGTTTACTTCTGTATTGTACAAAAATATGTTTGTAGAGGACCCTAGGCATTTGTGGCGGGGTGAAATCCACAACAATCCATGTCTAGTTAACATCTTCTGTCCGCCTACCTTTTAACTGTTCAAACACCAGATGTACTTTAATGAAAAACACCTTTTAACTACAGCATAAGCAGAACAACCAGAGTCTTCCTTATCTCAATTTTGGGGGTACTGCCAATCAGCACCAAGGAAAATAAATCCATTCCTGCCAGCATGTCAACTAGCTTTGGTTTCTTGGTATTTTATAATCCCAAGCTGATTTTCTTTGAAATATTTTAGATATGCTCTACAAGAAAACATCTGTGACCAGGTGAACTTTCCACGAATAATTGAGAAATCGTCCAAAGGAAATTATGTGTGTCAAATAGGTGTTCTTCTGACAAATTCAAGATTTTGTCTTATTTCAGTAATCGGTCTAGCTTTGAGGCAAATAAGTCCCTAAAATCAGCTTTCTAAGTTATCAGTGTACAGCATATTTTAAGGTTCTTTGGATGGTAAGATATCTGAAGAAAGAAGTCAGTTATTTGTTCCTATCTCTAAGAAGATGCATTCCTTAAGAAATCAACCCCAGAGGGTCTAATACCTTCTTTTGTCATGATGCACACTCATTCTGTTATGTGTGCAGTTACATAAGCACTAGGTGAACTCTGGTGGGACTTTCTGTTCCAGAGAAGCTTCGGTGAGCTCAGACGAGGAAGTTCAGTGAGACCACAGACACACGGAAAGTTCAAGACCTTGACTCAGCACATTCTCTTTAAATCTGTGCTGTAATGGCTTGCCGTTATTTCAGTGAATGCGGCAACCTGCATGAACTCACCTTAAATTTTTGTCTATATCCATTTAAGGTGAGTTTAAACCAACATGATCCATCCATGATCAAAACTCATTTAATTTATACTTTATATCTGAAATTCCTTTAACCACTTGTGTAAACCAACCATTAATTTGCACTGTTCAGACCAAACATTGAATATGATGACTCAATAGTCTCACTTTGAATAGTCTGTACTTGTGGAAGGATTACTAGTGTTTGACTAATTACTGATTCAACTTAAGAAGACTCCAGTCATCTACTTTCAAACACGTTCACAAGACTTTATCACGTTCACAGTTTCATGTGAATGAAACCT
>JAVLVB010001109.1:862597-876651 GCA_032876305.1 Orestias chungarensis
GTGTGTGTGTGTGTGTGTGTGTGTGTGTGTGTGTGTGTGTGTGTGTGTGTGTGTGTGTGTGTGTGTGTGTGTGTGTGTGTGTGTGTGTGTTTTCTGTTTTGGGAGGTCATAGTTAGGGGTGTGTGTATGGATCCACTAATCCCAGGAAATCCAAGACCTGGCACGCAAAGGGATGCACAGGCAACACAATTACATGACGCATGTTTGAGACATTTCCTAGGAATGTGAAAATATATTTATTGTGACATCTTATACGGGCAAGAGGTGACATTTGCATTTAGACCCAGCGAAAACCAAGACCTAGTCCAGTTTACATAAGATGATTATTTTAGCTGCTTGTTTTCTGAATTTTGCTCCTGTGGACTTATCAAGATACCATGTCTATAGTTGATAGTCAGAATAAACACAGCACAGTAAATCAAGTGTTTGCTTTCTTAAATAAATGAAGAAGCTCTCTGTACTGCAGAGCTTTCCCAAATTTCTCATCAATCTACCCCTCCATCCTACCATCACATGCAAATTAGAGCTACTTAAACTTTTCCACTTGAGACGAAGACTGATCCCTTACCTAGATGGATTGAAGAACTTTTCTGGTAGACAGCTAAGGTCTCAGGTTTGAAGGAGTTTACTGTCATCCCTCCAACTGATCTTAGTACTTTTCAAAGGTCATGGCCTGAAGACAGAAACAGTTTGAGTGGAGACAAACTAGACTAGCAACAACTTCCTTTGCTAATACAAGGACCCGATGGCCTTAAGAGAAAGTCAGCTGCCCCACTTCTCCAGCCCCCTCCCTCAATATCTCTGGAGACATGGACATAAGCTTCATCAGATCCACAAAACACATGTAAAGTAGAAAGCAAACGTTCCTTGATCCGCTTAGCAATTCCTTAGGTAGATGTGCATGCTCAGTGTTTTTTGTACTACAATTTTTGCCCTCTTTTTTTCTAAATAATACAGTTCTATTCATATAAAGTGTTTTCATATCTTAGCTCAATATAATCATCAGGCTCTGGTGCCTCTGATCATGGAACAATACTTGTACCTTACTTCTTGAAAACTCTTGATTCCATCCTATTTTTTTGTGTTCCCAAAATGATATAACCCTTTCCAGGGATTTAAACCATGGATCTGCATAAGAACATTTTTAAAATGATAGGAATGTTCCGTTTGTGAGTCTTTCATCCTGCTTTGAACTCCTTGAATTTGGCTAAAACCTTCTTTTTCCACAAGTGCTTTTGTCAAGGCTGGAATGTGAACCCCTCAATGGGATGCTATGTACAGCTCATTGATCTGTACTGAATGTTGTGCTCTCATCGTTTGCCATCTGATTTGCTGACCGTTCTTTGCCCTATTTGTTTTGTTTAGCCACTCGCTAAAATAACTGAGGGTTTATGGAATACCATAAGGAGATGTTGTAACAGACCTCTGTCTAGTTTTTGATCCTTGGGCCGTGGTCAGAAATCAGTGAGTCAGTCAAAGGGGTGTTGCCAAAGTCTTTTTCACCTGCAATTTGTTGAGCTACATTGCTTCAATAAATGGGCAATGCGGTATTCTGAGTCATTACTGCATGTCCAGTGTTTTAGAAACTGGTGACTATGATAGACAAAACTGTGGAAACAAAGTGAGGATAAACGGGAATAATTTTTCTTATTGCCATTATTTCATGTGGGCCTCTTATTAGTTTTGGCCTAAGTCAGACCTCGTTGTCTGTGTGTGATTTGTTTGTGGCTCTTCCTGCTTTAAAGCTGACAGTGGCTTGACCTGGGTACAGTGACCCTGGGCGTAAGAGGGGAAGTGAAGAGACCATATTGCAGGAAAGAACCCTTGCTTCTGCAGCTCAGAGTGGGGCTTTTATCTCTGCAGGACCATCAGAAGGCTTTGACAGTGTGCAGGCACCAATTAGGTTGAGCCAGTGTTTTGTACTTCCTGAAAAATCTTTTGGATGGCCTTTTTATTGGCACTCCCACCCATTTCTAACTTTATCAATTTCTTCCTTCATCTCTTGATAATTCATCCTCCTGGTTTTGAAAACTGTTTCCTAAATTTGCGATTTATCACCTAACCTGATGCACACTGTCTTGCTTTGACAGGATTTTTGTCCGGGGAATACATGTAGGATTGGCATCAACTTCTTGCAAGTCTCTTTTTGCTTACACGAGGGCTAGACTTCCTATTTTATGCTTTAATCTCTGCTGTTCACACACACACAGACTTATTTTCACAAAGGCACACACTGCTCCTCCCAAGTGCAAGGGAACAATGTCAGGAAGTACATTAGCAGGACCGCCATTGTATCTCCTCATACATCCCTTGTTTCAAGAGCTGGGTTTGGGTGCTACCTTTCTGGGACACTCTGAAGAGTCTATTTGTACTAAAGGTGGTGGACTAAGCTGGCTTGGTTTGATATGTCTGGAAAAGAGAAAGATGCTTCATTCTGAAACCTTTTGCTGTATTCTACTGCAGCTCTAAAGCTTTCTTACTTGGGTCCACTGTGTCTCCCAGTTGCTGATTTAGATGATTGGGTGTACGGATAGTTTGGATTTTGTCAGAGTAAGCTGATCCCAGACCAGTGGATGAGGTGACTTTAAGCCAGTTTGTTGTTGTACTTTAGAAGGGCACAGATGGTGGGAGTCGCCAAACCTCAGGGCTGCCTGTGGCAGCCTCTGCGGTCTCTTAATCGTAGCAGAAACAATAGCGGAGTATGGAGCTGTTTATTCTAAAAGTGTGTGACTCTGATGCCATTTTCCCTCGGGCCCAGCCCTTTTCTTTTTTTAAATGCGTCCATGTTTGAGTCTTAAGTCAAATGTGCATGGATTTTCTCACACTCATTTTCTGTGCATTCAGGTTTGCCACCACCCAGACTGCCAGGACCTGAATAGCAAAAGCCCACTTCATCTGTGTGAGTCATGTGACTCACGATGCCATCCAGAGAGCGCAGACACCATGCACTTTGACCGTCACCCTCGATTCGACCTGCAATCTCAAGGTAGAAGATTTCTTTATTTGGACATAAATATCCCTGGTAGGGGGATGAAGTCATCTCCCATTACCTCATGACAGAACTTTCACTGTGTAAATATCACCAATGCCAGATCTTTATTGTTGTCTATAAAAGGCAGGTGATGTCAATCATTTCCCCTTTTTGTCCCTAAACATTCTGATCACCTATTTTAAGGACATTCTGATTGTGCCTGATAGGCGTTAATTTCTCTAAATTAGGGGTGATGCTATAGAGCAGGGGCATCCTATCCCAGATCTTAAGACCTACTATCCTGCAACTTTTTGATGCATGTGATTCAGGTTTGCTGGAGGAGCTATGCACGTCAAAGTTGCAGGAAACTAGCTCTCCAGGATCTGGATTGGGCATCCTTGCTACAGAGTCAATGGCAGGAAGCATAGAAAGAGCAACTACAGTAAACCCTTTGGTGAGAATACACTTCACCTCGGGGAAAAAAGACAAAAAAAGCTAACAATCTGAGCAGACACAGGGTGCTTTGCTGGTTTGCTTGATGCCTTTCTTAATCTGACTCTTCAGGGCTTCTGCGAATTAACCACACAGGGACTTTTACATTCTAAAGACTTTGACATATTTATGACATGCTTTCATCTCTCTGCTGCTTTTACTAAACTGCTGTTTTGGAAAATATACATTTCAATAGTTTGTTTTTAAGAAAGGCCCTTAATATAAACTTAATGTTCAGCTTATTATGTTTTTGTATTTAGATTTTTGTGTACATCTGTAGGATTCACTTGCTCATGTCTTTACACTTGGTACACCTTAAGTTCCCCACTGAGGAACAATAAAGGGTATTTCTTCTCTTTTGCACTCAATTCTATTCCAAATGTGGCCTAATAAGAGGATTTTTTGAATGTCAAAAACCCTCTGGTTGCACACAGATTGTTTCTGCCTTGCCTTTTAAGGATGTCCTTACCCTTTCGATCTGGTTCATATGTGGACTATTAGTAGGCCTTTATAAAACATTGATTATTGTGTTTGACTGCAGTTCTAGATTTCCTTTTATTGTGGCCTCATTTTTTTCAAGTAGGTTAATTTTTAGGTAAGGCCAAAAGGCATTTCCAGGCCAGCTGGGATTTACTGCCCATTCAGCAACTTGTAGATCTCCCTCTCAGTGTAATAATGAATTAAAAACACCCAAATGGAAAGAGAGGCACAGGGAACGTCCTGATCTGATGCCCAAACCATCTCAAATGAAACCTTTTGTTTTGAGAAGCAAGGAACTCTACTTTGACCTACCCCTGAATTAAAATGTTTCTTATCCTATCCTTAAAGCTCCAACCACCCTCCCTGGGGATAGCTTAGTTTGTTCTATTGTGTCTGAAATGCAAGCAAAGAAATTATTTTAGAATAAAGAAGTATCGCAGACACACTGGTCCAATCTGAGAGACTCTTGGTTTCTTGCTCTATGACTGAGCCTGTGCATGGTCTTACTTAAAGAGAACTGAGGAGATGTCTACTCCTGGAAGGAATATTTATAACAATTTATATTTTTGCAATGTATTATTCCACATCTGTGTGCCCTGAGGCAGCAACCAAACAAAACTCCATTCGTTCATAAAAATGTTCATAGTTCCTCTATATCAGTTCATAAAATTGTCTATAATTAGGCACACATTGCTGAAATGTTCTCATTTCATTCATATGCACTTAGATTTCAAATGGGCATTTTTTCTTTTAGTTTTGTATTTGTTAAAGAAGCAATGACATGTTGAGTGTTTTGAACTCACTATGTTAGCTTTATTTCGTGTGCCTGATATGTAAAATTGTTAAATGCAGATGTAATTTCTTCTATGCATCTAAAATGTTTATGAATAACATCTTTTATAGCTGTTATGGAAAATGTATGTACACTTTTGTTTCTATGCGTGTTTTTTTTAATTTGTATCAGCTCTCCACGGAGGGCCGTGTTTGAGCTAAAACTAGTTGTGATACAACGGATGGAGTGACTGCTGTGTTTTCTTAACCTCCAGCTTCCATCCTGGCTCGGAACGTGTCCACGCGCTCCTGTCCCCCTCGCACCAGCCCCCCCTCCGATCTGGAGGAAGAGGATGAGGGGAGCAACGATCGCGGGTCGGTAACCCTCCCCTCTGTCCTGCTAGTGTTTATACGCCCCTCCTGCCTCTTTGGCCCTTCTCACTGGGGGATCATTTACAGCCATGTGAAGTGTGTCATGTGTTTTTGAGTGTTGTTGCTGACACAAAGCAGGCGGTTTCTTAGTTCTAAATTTCTAGCACATGATTTCTACAATGATTTGTGTTCGCAACTATTTTGCAGAGAGCGTAAAACAGTGGGGATGAAGTTGGGAAAGAAGAAGACAAGGAGACGACACACAGATGTAAGTAACCGTCGCTATTTGAATGGACATTAGGTTATTTTGGAAAGTTGTTGGGAGGTTATGAGATAACAATGCTGGTTCTACACGGTTGTCCTTTACATGTAAGTCAGACTGCTTTAAAAGAGAGAGCCCCCCCTATGGATGAGTGGGCACACACGCACAAAAAACACAGCCGAGCAGCCTCTCCTTTGTAGCCTAACAGTCCATATGCTCTCTACAGGATCCCAGCAAGGAGTGCTTCAGCCTAAAGTTTGACCTCAACGTTGACCTCAACACAGAAATTGTGCCGGCAATGAAAAAGAAAACACTGAGGTTAGAGGACCCGGACAACAGGAACAAAAATGACCTAATTCAAATGAGTTTCACAAGTGTTTAAAATCCTCTTTGTTGCCTGGGTGCTCCCAGAGAGGTTTTAGGTCCAGTGTTTGAGAGGAATGGCATCGAGCTGTCACGGGTCGACCTGTTCCTCGATCAGTCCAATACGCCACTTTCCCTGCATTTTGAGGCGTATCGCTTAGGAGGACACTACCTCAAAGTTAAAGGTAAAAACATCTGGTTGTAATTATTCATTTTTTTAAATTTTATAAGAAAAAAGTTATTTATCGCAGATCACAAACTGTTCTTGAAATCTTTTTTTAAGTGGGACCTAATTTTTACAAAATATAAAGTTTTAAATATTGTAAATTGGGCAAATCTAGGTTGGTTTTAAAAGAAGGGAATTGTCCCTTTAACAAGCTAATGTCTTCAGCATTGTGTTGTTTCAAGATTCTCCTTAAAAATTTGCAGACTTGGATTCTATGAGTATAATAAAGTGTATTTTTTATGTATTAAATTGAAAATAAAACCTGAAAAACATGTTTTCAGCTTGTATTTCACTACCAATAAGATATTAATTGGGATTTTTTTGAGTTACTGACTAATTAAAGAAAAGTTGAAATTGTTTACCCTACTTTCCAACCAAATCCAACCATCAAGAAGGATTGAAAAAAAAATTCTGTAAAACAAACACACAAAAAAACCTTTTGGAAATGTAGGAAAGTAGAAAATAAAAAATATAGAAAGCTTAGATGGAGAAAAATACAAACTGACTATCTGCAAAAATCTGTTGTCACGTTATGATGGTACATCCAGTAAAATGGGCTTTAAGCAGATTTTAATAACTTTTTAATTTACATTTTATTTCAAAAATCACATTTCTGCATTTTTGTTTTTCTGAGAAGATGAAAAATTAAATGTCTTACTGTATGTGCACAAGTCTAAAGTCAAACTTTGTCAACTCAATGCTCAACTTTTGTTTTTGTATGAATCAAAAGTCGGGTGCAAAAAAAATAAAATAACACCAGGAAAATGCACTAGGATTACATTTTGAACAAAACAGATACTCATGTAAAGTATTGGTTTTAAAAACAGTTACATCACTGCTAATTATTATGTTATTTTAAATAATATTGGATCATAATTTGAATTCTTTAGCTTGTTAATTTGTTTGTGTAAATGCACTTGGCAGTCATAGTAAGCTGGGGACTCAGAAGCTTAAACGAGAAGCTTCGACTCTGTTAATTTGAAATGGTTGTCGGACATGTTTTTCCCCCCCACAATTTCTATAAATCGAGGCACCTTTTTTCCCATTTTTTTATTTTATTTTTTTACATGTCTAGCACGTCCCGGTGATGAGCTGAAGGTGGCCCAAGGCGTGAAGGACTTTAAATCACACAGCCTGCCCATCATGAAGCCCCCTGATGGTCAGAGCCCCTACATCCTTACCCCAACCAGAGAGCGGGTGGCGCATGAATCTCTGGGACGTCGTGAAGGCTTAGATCTGTTGGTGAGTGCTGGTTGCCTTCTAAGTGTGTTTGATTTCATGACGCTGCTGCTCGTCACAGCCTCTCGGCGTGTTATTGTGAATTCTCCCACCTTTTAAAAACACGACCCAAACACAGACACTCCCAGAGATATTGGTCGGTTCCTGCCACACCTTTTTCAGATTCTTCCATAACTTCCCTTTTGTTCCGTTCGTCCTTACAAAAAAAACTCTTCCTCTCTGCACGTTCATGGAGGACAATGTTGGATTTTGTTTTGCTGGCTGTTATCATTAAGTTAATCTGGAACAATCGCTGGTTCTTCTGCGCTTCCTGCAGCCACAGGAAGCACTCTGGTAACTGATGAGAGATGCTAAGAGGCTAACTGAGGCCTATTGATCCACTTGGCTGCAGATCATGAAGCCTTTAAATGAGGCAGGAAGCCAAAAGGCTGGATCAATGCATCAGGCCTTTTCAAAATTGTTGGTTAAGTTAAAATAGTAAAATTCGTATTAACTTTTTATTTTCTGGCTGTGTTTTGCAAGTCAGATCTTATATCTAGTCTTACTAAAACTGACATTATGACATTATCCTAAGAAAAGACTGAGATCATGTCTGTCATCCATTCTCACACAGTCTTTGCTTGATCTGCTCTTGGGGGGGGGGGGGTTGCAGGGGAACTCAAACCCGTTCTCTTCCACTTCTTTCATGTTTGGCTCAAGTTCAGGTTAAGCAGGCCTCTGACGTGACCTTTTTCACGTGCTTAAAACTAAGTTGTTAATCACCTTTCTAAAAAGTCAAGAGCCAGCTACCGGCAGGTGAGCTGGATTTTGCATTGACGTGAGAAAGCTGTAAAACAGCTGTCTGTTGCTCCGGGCAAACAGGTGGAGGCTTGGGAAAAGCTTTTTTCCTACCATCTGTGGAGCTAAATGGTGAAGGACCAGTCATGGAGCTGAGACAGAAATGGACAGAATAAAGTCCATCGCCATAAAAAGCTGGTGATTCTGACCAAATGATGTGAATGTGCCCATCCACTGCACGTGTAAAAACTCCTCAGCTTTATTAACGGTGAATGTTGAGCATAAGTCAGGGATACTTCCAGTTTATTCCTCAAGGTGGCAGTAAGTGTCTTCCTCTGTTAATGTAAAGCATCAAATTGTTGTGGGCAATTAAAACAAAAACTAATGGACAAACTCAGTAATCATGTGATTTTTTTGCTTTGAAATATGCAATTAACAATACTTTTAAGAGTAAATAATTTAAATGCACAGATGAACAAGTGGACAAAAAGCTTTTACTTCAAAATAGAGATTTCTAATTACAAACAACTTTAAAATATTTTGAAATGCAACTGTTATGCATTGCATTTAGAACGCCTTAGGATGCATTAAGGGATTTTTCTATTGATTATTTCTTTATTGGTGATGACTTATCTTGTAAAAATGCTATTGTATATTCAGTACATATGCGACTTTATGATAGTTTATCACTAGACACTTGATTATTATAATGATATTTGAAATGTTTATCCACCTGCCCCCTGGACCAGCCATGCCTTTAGGATTACTTATTACATGTTATTACATCTTGTCCGATTTAAACCTCAGATCTTATGTTCTTCAACAAGATTTGAATCAAGTGCGATTTTATATTTACGTATTACTCATTTTGTGTGGTGCATTTCATAACTCACACTCAGGTTTTAATTAAATCTAAAGAAAATCCTTTCAGGGACGCAGTGCTTTAAAATCTCAGCCAGTCATGATTATGATAAACAAATGGCTCCACTGGGACTCAGTGGACCAAGGAAACCTCAACAAACTTTTTCTTTATACAGTTTGATCTTTTTGACAGTAGGGGTCGGTGTTTGTCGAACGTATTTCCTGGTTCTTATCCCGGAATGGGCATTTCAACTTTTTTTTTTATTGCATGACTGTTGCACTTTACAGCTTCTGGCAGCGCTGTGATTGGCTGCTGGGACCTCTGTTAATTCAGATTATTTTATAACAGGGAAACTGTGCCAAGTCTTCCGATTAGTCTAAGACGCATTCCTGTCCTGCTTTTTGACCTCATAAAGTGCTGCTGACCTTTTTTGCCTCCATTGTTAAATATGCAATCCGTCTAGAGTATCTGTTCTGTGTCAGATCATTCTTAATCTACACATGCAATGAATTCCGATGTGAACTTTTGCAGTTTAACTCTCGGTAATCTGAGCTCACAGTGAAGACCTAACAGGAATTTACACTGATGTCAACCACATGCATTAGGCAAAAGGTTAATGTGGCTGGCTATGGTCGCATAGTTTTGCCAAACTGAGAAGGAGAGCCCCCAGCTCTCCAGACAAAGTGGGAGATGTAACACATCTGTTAAAATGAAGTCGCTTACCCTCACAACACTTCAAGTTCGATGAAAGCGAGCAGTTTGGACACATACCTGGAAGGTGTTGTGCATCACTATCTAGTGGATCCACAGTGTCCTTTGCACGTCCTGGTACACGTTCGTTTTGAATTGCAGAATCATAATCTCACACTGAAAGGTTCTGAAAGTTCTAGCTTTAACAGTATATGTTCTTTCATTGGGGAAATAATTGGATATTATCAATAGGAATGCCAATATATTTTTCACAAGTATGACACATGCAGAAAACGGTATTGTCGACAATTCCACTTGACACAATCCTTACACGTATAGGTAATCGAGATGCCTTTTCTTATGTATTTACCTGTATGTTTTGGATCATTATCATGCAGTAAAAACAGTTATGACCCTTTTGCGGTGGTTTGAAAGAGGAGAAGGCCCACAGCATCACAGATCATCCATCAGACTTCACATTTGAGATCAGGAGTTTCCCCAAATATTCAACCTTTTGTTTTGGACCCTTGTAAAGTCCAAACTAAATCTCAAGTCACCCAACTATGTGATGAGCATCCTGCTTACTGTCTGTGGTAGCTAGATGAACCCTGTAGCCCAGCCTTGTTTCTCACACTTTAAATTGCTTTCACATTTTATTTATTGCTCTGAATGCATTTATTAGCAAGTTTGTAAAGAATGTTATTTATTTTGTGGCTGCTTTCTAATTTATGAACACGAACAACCTCTGCCTTGCTTAAATGCAGTTTTCTCTTGTCTCTCCTATTCTAAATAATTATTAAGACCAGGCTTCCATGCCATTAGCATCATTTTTATAGTTAAATGAAACAGTTCAATAGAATAAAAAGCATTGAAACTATGTCTAACCTCTAAAAGTAAATATAGGGTGAATTATGAAAAGGCTTTAGTTGCATTTCGTGTGTTTTATAGGAGTTTTTAGGATATATTTGAATATATATATTAGAATATTTGTATCGATGTGGCATTAATCATCCCTAAAAAAATATTTTTTTAATTTCTGTTTTGTCCCATGTCAAATGAAAATTAAAGCATTTTTCCACATATTTATTAATGGTGCCAGTTGTTCTGGAGGGTTGCTTTATGATCTTTGTTTCAACAACCTGAAACCTAGATCAGTTTATACTTCACATAAAGACAGGTCGGTCGTCCGGTACCCAGGCATTGAAGCATGTGCCGTACATTGATCCTTGCTCTCTGTCAGTTGGTCGGGTCATAAAAGCTCACGTCTATCAGTTGCCATGGAGCAGCTGGCAAAAACTCGAGTGGCTGATGTGACTCAGGCATCTAGCAGGGTGGTGTCTGCAAAACCCGCGGCGACATTATTTGATCCAGAGATACAAATCACAGTGATTAGGCTCACATTACTGGGTTCAGATGGAGGCTTTTGACTTTCCCAAGCGCGGATCTATCGTTTAATGGATCCTCCATGTGTGTGTCAGGGTTCAGACCTACAATAAATCACCCACCCCCAACTCCCATACTGAGGAGGTATTGCATGCTCTTTATCTCCTTAACACTTTTGAAACCCCTGTGGAAAGTGTGGAAAGTAAAGTCTATACTCCTTTTAGGTTAGTTCTTAAGTGTATAAATTAAGAAAAAAAAATAAAACCCATTGTGTATTAGCTTCTTTAACCAGTAGTTCTTTTCCGTCAAAGCTCTGCCTGCCTCTTGCTTCCTGTGAAGTACTTTTGTCTCACACTTGTTTACAATTTTGCTACCAATCATTGACGAATCCAGACCTTTGTTTCCACCGCTCTGTTTAAGTATTAATGCATAATTTGAATTATAATGAGGTCTAGACTTTGACTGGGCCAATTCAAAAGGTTAATTTTGATGCATTTGTTGTTGTTTTTTTGTTTGTCTTTCAACCAATCCTGTAGAGTCTGTGCCTTGATTGAGAATGTTGCAATTTAACCACTCGGTTCTGGCCTCTTATTTGATTAAATAATATTTTGATTTGCAGAATCTTAATGGCCAGCTCAGTGATTGGAACGTCCTTCGTTTCCAAAATCTACTCAAATCATCATCTCTCCACCACTGTTCTGAATGTGCTTTTGCTAAAAACTCTCTGTCTTCTCTAAAGCATACTTTAAACAGCGGTTTTTTTTTTTCCAGTTGACTTCTGCCAAATTAAGAAGCAAAACTAAAATTATAATTTTCTTTCTTTTGGCTTTCTCTAGCCAAACTTGTTCAATCTTTAATAATTGTGCTGTCAGGAGTTTATTGCTCAATCAAACTTTATATTGCTCAGCAAAGACCTCGGCCTGTTGTAGACTTGTGAGGAACAGTGGTTGCTTCTCTAAGGCCGTTGCATGTGTTTTTGCCTGGGCTTCATGTTAAGACATCTGTCGGGTCAAAAATACCAAACAGTCAAAAACTGGGATCTGCTTTTTTCTTTTTAATCGTATTTGAAGCATCAGCTGGTTACTCCCAGTGTCTTTTCCAAGAGTAACGAAAGCTTTCTTTCTCCCATGACTAAAATGTCAAAATAAACAATGTTTCTATTAACTTAGACAGTGAAACAATTTAAGATCTTTTTTTTTTGTTTTGATAGTGTTAGTAAAATATGTCTTGTGCTTGTTAAAGTGTTTATTTTTCCACTGTTTTGTTTAGTTGTAGACGGAAATACACAGTTGGGTGCTGATTAATAATGATTAATAATCAAGAGCTGCATTCTTATCCTTTAAGACGCCGATACTGATTGTTCTGCCTTAGGGCTGGGTGAGCTTTCTGTGTCAGTTCCAGGCAGGACAGATAGATGCTGTTGCTTCAAATGACTCTGCTGGGAAAAGTCTGTCAGCCGTCACAAAAGCACCTAAAAGCCTTTGGGGTATTACATCTAAAATGGAACAACACACTTCAGTTCTGTCATTTTAAACACACATTTTATTCACCGTTTAACAGGGACTTCAGTTTTTTTTCTTGTTTTTTTTTTTTTTGCACCATTTCACCTTCTGGTAGGCAGAAGACGCTGCCCTGGGCTTCTATTATTAATTGCTTTCCCTGGCTTTACAGTGCAGCATCTTTTCACTCAATAGATTTCACCATATGTGCTAGTAAAGGCACCCAGGTAAGATGGTCTCCTACCTGCAGCCATACCTTTGCTCACTCTATGACCTCAAACAATGGGACAGATGTCTTATTGACCTCCGCTGATTGAAATGGCATTTGCTTAATCAACAGGAGTTAGACTGGCTTTAATTGATATGAAGATCTTTACTGACACTGAAGGGATAGATCTCTAGAGTGGTTAGGAATTTGCATCTTAGTCAACCAATGCTTGTGTTACAAGACTTAGACTTAACTGTATTTATCCCTTGGGATTACTCCTTCAGGGAAATTCTGGTTCCAGTAGCTTGTATAATACAAAGGACAGAGTTAAACCAAGATGACATATTGGAGATAAAAAAGACGATATAAAAATAATATAAAAATATAAGACAATATAAAAGAGTGTATATAGTAAAAAGACTGTATATAGTTTCAAGTGCATATCCTGCTCTAGTTTTAACTGTAGGGCTTCACAACCTGAGATGGATCCACTGATATTGTTTTTTTCCCCTATACACCTGTTTACCAGAATGAGATGTAGGGTTCCATGAAATCGCTGTATGTACCATTTTACAGATTTCTTATTTTTTCTCTGCAGCCACATGGAAATATTTTGCATTAACACTTTTTGTGTTTGATTCCTAAAAATAGGCAAAAATTATGTATTAGTAAATACAAAAAGCAGATATTCTTTGGAACATTCGCTCTGCCCTCTACTAGAAACCACTGAGGAAGAAAGACAGGCCATCAAATTCTGGTTTTAAGCTTGGGGGGGTAATGTAAAAAAACAAAACTTGAATATTAGGAGATGACTACGTTTCCTCACATCTTTGTCTACATCCATTCTGAAACATTTACGTCCTAAAAGGCAAAAACAACAAAAACAGCAGACACTGTTTCAGTCCACAGCTAGAATTTTTAAGCATCAGTTAAAGACGTACAATTATTATTTTTATTATTACTATACATTTTTTTATGGGATGCCTCCCTGTAGCCACCCATTGAATCTCTGAAATAACATTGAACTAAACCCATTTTGTTGATGAACTGTTCTTCGTCAGATCTTGACAAGGATTTTTTTTTATGTTCAGTACATTTTTTATTTATTTATTTTAAATAATGCATTATAATTCGTTCACATTCCGAAACGGTTCGAACCACTTCCGTCATCTTGTCTGTTTCCATCTAAAACTGGAAACTCTATCACTTGTTTCTGCTGTCAGAATCCAGTTTGTCCAGTCACAGCTTGCGTAGGATGGGTCAGTGACTCATGTGTGGAAGCTTTCTCCTTTATCATGCAAATAATGGGAAAAGCATGAAACTGCCTCCACTTGCAAATACCTAATAAGTGTATTAGGTACCACTTGAGAAGCACATGAATGCATATTTTAACTCCGTCTTTAATAGACTGTGCTGTATTCTCAGTATGGTGTAGGTGGAGCTACATTTCAGAAGAAGC
>JAVLVB010001109.1:886000-901813 GCA_032876305.1 Orestias chungarensis
TGTGTGTGTGTGTGTGTGTGTGTGTGTGTGTGTGTGTGTGTGTGTGTGTGTGTGTGTGTGTGTGTGTGTGTGTGTGTGTGTGTGTGTGTGTGTGTTGTCTCCAGCTGTTCCAGTGTGGCCTCCTGAACCTGCAGGAGAGCGGCCTGCTGACAGAGGTGGATCCCACCAAGCTGTTCAGCAACATCCAGGAGATTGTCCGGCTCCACATCTCGCTGTGGAACCAGGTCATGCTGCCGGTCCTGAAGAAGGCCAGGGAGGCGCGGGCCCTGCTGGACCCCACTCACCTTCACGACGGATTCAGGACGGTCAGTTGGAGTCGGACGATACCGAATGTCTACGGAAATGCAACAAAATCATATTATAAAACGGTTAACATGCTAATAACAGTGGACCAAAAACAAGAAAGCGGGGAAAAATGACGTGATATTCATCGTATTAAGTAAAAAAAAACAAAAATCAACCAGGGTATGTGAACTATCATGCTCTTCTGGCTTGAGGACGGTAGATCAAAAAGGATTCCAGCTTCATATAGCAGTGGATCATCAATGTTGCGTTGCAGCAAGAAAACCCCGAATCAGGACAAGAATATGCAAAATGATCTGATAAATTAAAGAAGGAGGGCCAAGTGCTGAGCCTTGGGAGTAAATGTACTTACTTTTTACAAATGATCGCCTCAATCTTGCTCTCTATTATACACCACACCAAGATGTGTTGTTTTCTGAGGATCCCATTCAGAGCCTGAACCAGCTTTATTGGCCCCAGTTTGAGTAACATACAAGGAATATGACTCCTGGTTAAGGTGAGCTCTGTACTGTACAACGCAAGCACAGCACTCACTTGAAGGAAAACGGTTTAACATCATAAGGGAGGCGGCAGTAAGGGGTTGTTGGGTCGGGCTAGCAGGTAGAGGTTGATTCATTCTTTCAAATGCTTTTTTTTACACATGAACAAATTCTCCCCTAACCTCTGCTGTTGTACTAATATCCATTTCACATGTTCATTTGCGCTCTCAGTTCGGATCCCGGTTCCAGCCATACATCCTTTACTGCATGGAGGAGGAGAGCTGCATGGAGTGCATGCGCACGCTTCTCAGGGACAATGAGCTTTTCAGGACGTACGTTACGGTTAGTGCTCCTCTCTCCGTCAGCTGTAACACTGATTCTAGATTCCTTCATCACGCCCCGATCCCATACACACTTATCATTATTTTTTTTTATTGTGTTTTCTGGTGCTTAACCTTCCTGCCTTTGTTTTTAGTGGGCAGAGACCCATAAGCAGTGTAACCGTCTGAAGCTGGCCGACATGTTGGCAAAGCCTCATCAGAGACTGACCAAATACCCGCTCCTGCTGAAGAGCATACTAAAGAAGACGGATGAGGCGTCGGCCCACGACACCGTCAGCAGCATGGTGAGCGTCCCGGTCGTCGTGGTGATTGTCCTTACCCCGTCTGGGGATTTCCTGGGCCGAGATTTGAATGCGAGCTGGACTGTTTCTGTGTCTCAGCTGGTCACAGTGGAGCGCTTCATCAACAGCGTGGACTCTCAGATGCGGCAGCGTCAGGAGCGGCAGAAGCTGGCCACCATCTCCGCCCGCCTAGACTCCTACGAGGCCGTGGAGGGCAGCAGCGAAGAAGTGGAGAAGGCAAGACACTGATTTACGGCACTCCAGTCCTTTCACTTCTGAGGCTTTATGTGAGCTGCTGCGTCATGCTTTTTCTTCTTTGGTTTTTGGTTCTCTCCTCTTCAGATCCTCAAAGAGTACAACCACTTCGATCTAATGTCTCCCATGAGAGAAACGTCACCGGAGGAGACCCGACAGCTGCACCTCGAGGGAGCCCTGAGGATGAAAGAGGGCAAGGACAGCAGGGTAAGACTGCGACACGCCGCCGCTTGGAAACGCACGACGTGCTCCGCTCTTTGAAGTCACACCTGGTTTTTTGACTTCTGCCCCGCAGATGGAGGTCTACTGTTTCCTGTTCACCGACATGCTGCTAATTACCAAACCGGTGAAACGAGTCGAAAAGGTTAAAATCATCAGGCAGCCTTTGCTCATTCACAACGTCGTCTGTAAGGAGCTCAAAGATCCTGGTGAGCGCCCTGATTACTTTGGCCCGATTTCAGTGTTTAGAATCCGAATGTCTTGTTTTGTCTGGAAATGTGATTTTTTTTCTTTTAGGAAAGCAGGAAATCCTCACCGATGAGGAACTGCAACAAAAACCCTCACATAAAATACCAAAATATGAGCAGCAAAAAAAAATGTTAAACAGTGTTTATATTTTTATTTATTTCTGTAGTATTAACATTATGCATTTCTTTGTATTCTTAGGTTCTTTTATCCTTATCTACCTCAACGAGTTCAAGAGTGCAGTAGCAGCCTACACTTTTCAAGCCAACAGCGCCTCCCAGGGGCGAAGCTGGATAGATGCAGTTTGCAATGTCCAGGTTGGCAAAACTTTTTCTTTTTTTTCCAGCTGAAGGAGATGATGCTGTGATTACTTACTGGCTGTTTTGTTTTTTTGTCTTATTGTTGTTATATACTGTCTTTTAGAACCAGCTGCAGCGCCTCCGCAGTCAGGAGGTCCTCCGGCAGCAGGACATCCAGAAGAAATGCACAGGCGAGGATGAGGAGGAAGAGGAAGATGAGAGTAGCAACTCCACTACGAGCTCCCCGATCCTGCGGCACAAGGAGGAGCAGACCTCGAGGTGTGGTGACGTCCCGTTTAAAGTCTCGCACACGCTGACGTCATTTCTTAGCCAATCCTGTTTGGTTCGGCCTACTGAAGTAGCGCCAGTTGACCCCAAATTTCCCTTAAATGCTCTTTACACAACTAACTGAAATGTATTTGCATAAATGCGTAGTCAATTCAATCCACTTATACAGAGAGATTGAAAGTAAATTGCAACCATTTGAATTCAAACCTAGTTACTCTTGTTATGCAAATAGATTAAATAGACTAGATTAGCTTCTCAATAACCTAATGGATCTCAGTAAATAGTAGCTTCCTTTATATCAACATATTGTAAAAAATTTAATTTATATTTAGACTGTGTTTTATCAGCTCTATTGATCATTGAATATTCATGAACGTGTTGGCATGCTTTCCTGCAACTTTCAGCCAAACAATAAAAGATAAATCGTGTCAATATTGAAATGTTAACAAAAAACCAAATATCACACTAAACAATAGATGTAATGTTATCATAGGCGGTCCTCAGTTTGAATCTTGGCCTGAGATCTTCCTGCAGGGTGTTTGCTTGTTCCTTCTATGTAGGTTCTCTGTGTGACTCCCTCCCACAGTCCAAAAACAGAACCCTTGTTAAATGCCTCTCTGACTTCAGAGAAACATTATATCTTAGACCGACACAAACCGTTTATTCCAACTGTCGAGGCAAAGAGGCAGGTGTTTGTTTCTTTGTTTTTTTTTTACCTGCAAAATCTTAAAGTTGTCCCACATACTTTTGATTCATGAGATGTATAGAAAAACAAAAGTATTTTAATGTTTTTTACCCTGTTACCTATTTTTTGATTTTGATAAACAGACGACAGCTTGCATTAAAGTTCAAAATCCTCTTTTCAGCCAATCAGAAGGCTCAACTGAGACCTTGTCTGTGATGGACGTTGATGCGCCGAGTGCCAATCAACAATCCCCTGCCTCCAGCACCAACTACGAGGAATGCTCCGGCAGAGACTCGGAGCCCGACTTGGTTCTACTGTCTCAGAGGTCGGAGCCTCGGTCGGCCACCTACCTAGTGCATCCTTCTGTTTACATCGGACAGATCCAAGAGGAGAGTGAGGAGCTGGATCCCCAGCGCAGGTCCCTCTCTATGGACAGCGCTTATGGTACCCTATCTCCCGAATCCCTTCTGCGAGAGCTACAGCTAGAGCCCGTCCAAAGTGAGGGAGAGGAGACGGAAGGTGTCGGAGATCAGGAAGAGGCGTTCAGTAAAAATGAGAAAGTAGAAGAACTAGAGGAAGTAGAAGAAGAGGATGAAGATGAGGAAGAGAATGCATCCGTAGGGTCACAGCTGTCAGTGTTGCAGTCGTCCAAACCTCGCCGGCGGCCTCCTGTGCAGTCCAGGCTTCAGTGCATGCAGAGACTGAGCTCCTTGAACTTCTCGCGCTCTGAGGACAACCTCCTGCAGCGCGTACATGACGAAGACCCCACATCCCGCCTGCACTCCCTTAGCTCAGAGTCCCAAGAGCTGGACAGTGAGGACATAGACACGTCCTCCCCGGCCCACAGCAAGAGCCTGTCTGAGCTGCGCCGGAACGGTCTCAACCGATCAGAGGACTGTTTGAGTGTGAGCATGCCTTCCGACAAACTGAGCGCCAACCTGAGGAGGGCCGAGGTCATGCACAACCACCGGACCTCCGGCGAGCCGTGCGCCAGAAACGAGCTGGACGGGGAGTCGGCACCATCCAGCGGCTCGGTTAAGAAATGTGAAACGGAAGCGGACACTAATTCACCCAAAAACAAGAAGAGGAAATCTCCAGCCCCGCAGCACAAGAAGCTGACCCTGGCTCAGCTCTACAAGATACGCACCACTCTTGTTCTCAACTCCACGCTGACGGCATCGTAAGTTGCTACTTTTGACACTTCTGTCCATGGATTTGACTCAGTTTGCAATAATTGGAACATACCTATTAATATTTATCTGTCTTATTCCAGGGAGGTATAACTTGTCTTCCAAGACCAGCAGCACGTGGACTTTAAGGTTGACGCTTGTCTTGTGTGGCCAGAATTTCTAAAGACACAGATGCACTCTTTGTCACACTGCCCCCTCCCTTGCAGTTGCTGTTTTGGATATATTTTTTTCTTTTTTTATTTATAGATCAGCAATCACTTAGTCTTTTTTTTTTTTTTTTTTTTCAGTTTCTTTAATTTCTAAATTCCTCATACAAAAAGGGAGGGGCAGAGAGACATCAACTGCCTGCACTTTGCAACAGAAGTAGCACTGGAGGGTTGGAACCAGCAGAGAGGAGACGTCCAGGCGGAGGTCCGACAACCTCATCCCCGTACTCCACGTGGGAGATGCCGAACTCTTCGCTTCCTCTCACTCAAGAGTTGAAGAAAGGGAATCAAATCTTGAATGTGCTTTTGTGTGTTAACAAGAAAAAGAAAAAAAGAAACGACAACAAAAAAAAAACAGACACTTGTACCCGCTCCTCATTTTAGCTTCAGCAACAAAAATGATCGCACAGTTTTCTGTAAAAAGAAAACTAGACGATAACCGGTTTCGCCATGAAACGAGTCACTTGCGTTCGTACATTGTATTTATGACACGTTTCTGATTCTTGACTGAAAAGAAAAACTGATTTCCAAATCCTGTGAGTATGCAAACGCACCCAAAGATGGTAGGCCTATGCGGGACAGGAAGGGGGAAAAAAAAAATTTAATGAAAAACAAGCTGTCCTGATAATATCACATTTCAGCTTATGGAAGATTTCAAGTTGTAGTTTACTGTCCCTGTTCGGTGCTGAACTAATGAGTAAAATTGGGTGACTGAAGCCGCTTTAGTGTTGTTGTTTTTTTTGTTTGTTTTCTGCACTATACGTGAACGTGCTTGAGGCGCGCGCACACACACACACACACACACACACACACACACACACACACACACACACACACAAACCTAAAAACGGATTCACAAGAAGAACGGAAAGTCACACCAGCACGTGTTTCTTTCTCTTACTAACATTAGCAGGTTTGTGGTGATTATTTTTGCAGAGCTTTAGCTGAACAGCTTTCTCCTAGAGATTTAAAAAAAAAAAGCTTTTCAGATCGTAATTTCCTTTAAACCAAATGGCGAAATAACATTGTTTACTTCTGTTTTTTTTGTTTGTGTAATATTTATTACCCCTGCTATGTTTTATATATGAGATTTTGTTTATGTCGTTTGCTTTAATGATGTGTACATGTTTTTTGTTAATGTTGTTTTTATTTTTTTTTGGTCTTGTCAGGCATTAATATGCTATAAACCAAAATCATGTCTTTTCTTTCAGGAATGACTACAGTGTCTTATGAAATCATTAAAAAAAAATTTAAAATACCTTAATATTTGTTTTTTAGTTATTCCAGATGCCAGATCTTTTTTTATTTATTTTTTCTAGTCCATTCTTCTGTTTTGTTTTGCCCATCACGGATCACATGATGAGGGGAAACTCCGGCAAATTCGGTGAAAACGCAAGGTCTTAATAAAGCGGTCCAGTCATGCATTCATTCAAATTGTCACATCATATTCATACGTGTTTAATTTGAGGAAACCCAGCAAGACCTAAAACACTAAAAGAAATTATGGAATTTCTCAATTCTGAGCAAACAATTATGAAATCAACCTATACATTTTCACGCCTGCATCAAAATTAGATCTGCTTGTTAGTTTGCATCCAAAAATGAAAATTACTAGTTTTGTGTCATATCTGTGATCGGCTATTTTTTTTTATAACCCCATAAAAAATTTAGCTGAATGAACATCCTTTGAGGCTGATAAAATCACTGTTTCCTAAATATGTGATTTGGAACCACTTCAGCTGTATGCCAAGGGTCATTGTTCACCTGGAAGAGTCATTTGCACTCCAGCTTTAATTTTCCCTGATCGACATGTTTAGATGTTTCTTTAATATCATTTTCATCATCTATTTCACAAAGTGCACGTTCCTCCTACGGCTAAACAGACCCACAGCATGATGCTGCCACCCTTCAAGAGATCACAGTGGACGTTATGGCAAAAAAAAGTTCATCTTTAATTTCTTCATATGACGAGACATGTCTGCACAGTTAAGGCTCGTTGTTGCTGTGTGCAAACACACATGGCACCTTTTGTTATGAGTGGCCTATTCGGCCCAAGTTGGTACAGAACATGTGGAATACTTAAACCTTCTTTGTCTTGATAACTGATAGTTGGACATTTTCATCGTGTCTATTCTTGCATACGTTTTTTTTTTTGAATAGATAAATGCAAAAAAGTTGTTCCCAAAGATGAGCCAAGCTTCCACAGCTCCAATAATCTCCTGATCCTAATATCATGGCTATTTTTTCTGACAAGGCCGTAGTGTAGAACAAGAAAGCGTTCCAGGTTTGACTTAAATTACATCCACAGGTTGTCCCTTTCAAAAAACTTTTCTAAAGCTATTTTACATCACATGGGCTTTCCTACAAATCATTCTGGATGTACACATCTGATTTTTTTTTAGACATTAATAGACATTATTTTATTATTGTAGCACTTAGAAAATACTAAAAAAATGTTGGTAATTCTGACTGGCCTTAAACAAGACAGGCTTGACTTGATTTAACTTTTCAGGGCCTTTTAACAGCCATCAGATCAAAGCAAACTACATGGAAGTGTATTTTTGTGAAGTGCCAAGAAATACAATTGTGTTAAAGGGAACACATAATCTTGCTAAGGACTGCAGATGTAGTTGTGTCCACACATCTGCTGAAACAACAATGTAATGTTTTCTAAATCTTTATTAAAAGCTGATCTGTGGGAGGAGAGGTAAAACATTACCCAGATAATTCATCAGTTTCTGGGAAATCAAGGATCACGTATCAGGTACAGCTGTCTGTCTAGGACCGCTGTCCACACCCCAGAGTCTTCATCTGACTCGTCTCCGCATGCGGCACACATTTGGGTCGTCGGAGCCGAGCCCGCTGGCCTCGGGTGATATCAGTGCCAAGGTTTATTTACAGGTGATTATATCAGCTAATCGGTGGATTACAGCATGTTAAGTCGACACAAGCCCCTAAACTGGGGTGAAAAAAAAAAAATGAAAGACAGAGTGCTGCGGAGGGATTTTCACCCTAATCTGGCCTCGGAAAGCATGTGGCCCCTCCTGCTCTCACATCTGGCCTGCTCGGCTTTACTCTTGTAATCCTAGGTTTTGAAACTATTTTATCATGCTTCAGTGCTGATACGCTGGACTTTAATTATTAAAATGCAGCTTTCCATTTTGGGTTTGATGTAATTACACATTCTTGTTCGATTAGCTTGTGCTAAGTAAGTAATGAGGTAGTCTCCCCGAAATGGCCATGGGCCAGCTGCCTCTATAGATTAGTAACAGATAAATAAGGACATGCTGTCAGATGTAATGAACATCTGCTGCCTTGCATGCGAGGAAGAAAAATAATGAGTGTTTCTTAGAAAGGTGATTCTTTAGGCTTTTGAGCTAGATATGACCCCCCACAAAAAAAATAAATAATAATAATTCAGTTAACTTTTAGTGTTTTAATTCTAAATAGAAATATGGGCTTCAGCATATCATGAAAAGCAGAGACGATTTCCCTCATGATCCACCTATATCTTGACTTTTTTTCTTTGGTGAGTTTTTTCTCATAAAGTTCCTGCTCCACTCCCAAGTGTTGACATAAAGGGCAGGGAAACTCGATTTGATAAGGCAAACGTTATGTTGTCATGCATTATTTGCATGTATTCCACTTTAAATATATCTTTCCAACTATATCTTTCTACAGTTTTCATATTTTGCACGTTTCTATTTTTTTCTATTTCATCTGAAACACCCAAAGATTTGACGAGACAAATATAGGACAACGTATTGAAAAGATGATTAAAAGACATTGTTAAAAACATATGAAACATATAAATGATCTGAAGCAGTTGCTTATCCAGTCCTGGATGATAAAAAATTCTGCATTAAAATTGTAATTCAACATCTAAACACACACGCATGCATACACACATGTTTACACATACCACATATCCACATGCGCATTGAAATTAACATTTAAATCTAAAATATTGCACAACTTTACCTAAAATCGAAGAGAACTTGACCCCTAAAGCATTTAAGTGTTTGACTTTGTAGTTCTTAAAACAATAAGCTTGATCAAAACTCCTCGAAAAATGAACATGAAATGCTTCAAATCGAATATTACATTATTTTGGCTGGTTTGAAACCTAAGTCTTAAACTAAATCTTATGTTTTGTAAGTCTTAGTTTGAATCCAGTCTTCTGTGGATTTCTGAAGGAGTCCCTCAAGGCTTAATTTAAGGCCCTGTTTTATTTTACATTGATTTTTACTGGCTTTGGTAAAAAGATGATAATGTAATCATTTAATAATGACAACTTTACAATACAGTTATTGAGACCATACAGACCCAAAAAAAAAGAAGGACTGTACCCTGTGTGCTCCCTTTTATTTGCTTTCTCCTGTAAGAGATATGGTGAGAATTTTTGCTCAGTGCAGCAAGGGCAGTGGAGGGTTAACACCACTCACTGTGGCAGATGTAGAAAACCATGCTGTAAAAACTGTCTGATTGACACAAAGGGGCACTTTATCAAATCCTGATTAAAGGAGCACTTTCATTTATTAAACTCTGCCAATCCCCTGGACTGTTTTAGAGCAAGGGATTAAAACCAGGTAGACACTATTGTCTTCCCAAACAATCCCTTTTTAAGCTGTAGCTGTTTCCTGGTGCCCCGACGAGGCCAGGCTGACTGGCTGCCTGTAATCTCAGCAGCGGTTTATGGGTCACTACTACCACTAAACATTCCCATTCATCAACCTCATCCCCTTTAAAGGGACTAGGTGATTGGATTTAGGACATGTTCTACTGGGGCAAAAAAAAAAAAAAAAAAAAAAGCACAGCACATTGAGTCGTGTTAACATGGGCTGTGCTGTGAAAAGGCCTGTGGACCAGTGGAAGCCATATGGTGTGGCTAACTCTGGGAACATCTGCCGTCGATCAGCCTTCAGACTGTTGACCTTCACATGGTCCATGGGAACATCTGCCTTCTCTCCCTCTCATGGTGTGCATTAGGCAGACAAATAGCAACAATGGTGTCAGGATGTCTGTAAATCACACTTCCAAAAAAAAAAAAAGAAGTTATTTGGTTGTCTTTAATTTCCTTGTAAAGTGTCTACTTGTTTTCCTAATTCGTCATGTAACAGGCTTAAATGGTTTTCATGGTGAACATGTTGCGGAACATAGCAAGCTCGTTTCCACTGACAGCTGCAGTTCTTTTGGAGCACAACTTTCAACAGCTTTGCTTGACTTTTGTCTAAATTCTTCATTGCAAAAAAGGTTCAACTCAAATAGCAACTTTAGGTTTGTACTTTGACTGGGTCCTAAACCTAGCTAATTCTATGTCTCTTTAAGGTGTGGAGACTTAAAGTAAAGCTTTCTTGTTGTTCCTGGAGAAAGGCATCAAGTGTCAAGAATCAAGATTCAAGAATCAGTTTATTTATAAAGCGCCAATTTACAACAGATGTCGTCTCAAGGCACTTTACAAGGCACTGTGGGGAACGTCTGCTCAAAGTTATGTGGACTTTTACTTTTCTGCCTTTGAAAGTATGTTGTGTAAGTCAAAAGTTTAAATGTTGGTCTCAACTGACCAGAGGACCTCCCTACTTGGCTTGTTGCAAACTGCAACTAGGGCTTGCTGTCTTACAGTAATTGCCGTTTTGTTGCTGCTGTTTTATTAAAACCAGATTTCCAGATTGCGTAACTGTCCTATCAATGTTCTTCTTTTACCCAAGCTGTGGTTTCTCTCCCCTCTAATGGGACATCATGGGCTTTTGCTGCGTCTCTTTTATTTTTTTCCTGTTGTTGTTGTTTGTTTAAGGAGTTTCCTGTTGGATACTGTGTTGCATTTTCAGACAATGGATTATCCACTGCCAAGCTAAATCCTGGGATTTAGTCATGTCTTGTTGTAGGGAAGGGGTCTGCAGCCTGCAGCTTCAGAGTTGGAATAATTTTTATATTAGAACGACAACACAAGTCCAAGCAACATTTTTTAGATCTAGATATCTGTTTTGATTTAGTTTTTCTTTTTACGTCCATGACAGCTTATATTTTTCTTTATTCTAAAATCCAAACCAAGAGATGTAATAGTGGTTTCTCAAAAAACAAACAAAAAAAAAGCAAATTACTCACACAAATTTGCAACTCTTAACAAGTGTATATAGCAACATCAAGTATAACAACACAGCTGAAACATCCTATTTTTTCGTAACTTTGTTTGAAAACTCCTGGTGGCAATCAAATCCAACCAAAACCTTTTGCTTCAAGGTTTCCACAGTGCCATGTGTCCCTACATGACAAGAATTAGAACAAGGCAAAGATAAGAAAACCAGGGGAAAGTTTTCCAGTGCAATCACAATTCCTGAATATTTCCCCAACTGTACAAGCTACAAATGGAAAGAATGCTAAAACACTGTAGTCCTCAACCTCCACCTGTCCTCTCTAAATGGAAAACATCTATATTGTATAGCTGAATTTATGTAATCCTCAGTGATTTGTTTTACTTTTTACCGGCTTTTCAGGTTAACTGGTCAATTAAAATGCTCTTCTATTTAAGTAGCTTGATTCATGACCTAAAATGCATTTGATATTGATTATTTACTTAAAGAATAATGTTCTAAAAGACTTTAATAAAAGCTTTAAAATCCTCAGTTTGTGTGCAAATAATATGCAGCTTGTTGAAATGCAGCATTCATTTATTGACCAATAAAGCAAAATGTTTAAAACAAAAAGGGCTTAGTGAAAATGTTGTTTTATACCCTAAAGTTGTTTTTCCGTTTTTTTTTAAAAGCATATTGTAAACTCACAAATGAGCCTTAATTTAAATGCATGTTCTAATTATTTGGATAAGATTGTGTTTTGGGTTGTTCTTAATATTGTGAGCCCTGCTTAAATTGAAAAATAAAGAAATACCAGTTAGTCTGGGGTCTCGTTGTAGAGAGGCTGGCTTATGACCCGCCACTGACATAACGATGATAAAATTAACGCTTTTGAAAATGATTTCTTGTTGGTTTCACTTTGGGTCTTGTACATATCTACTAACTGGTTTAGGTTCGATAATGGTTTTAGGCTTTAAACATTTTTTCCGCAACTTTTTATATTACCTGTGTTCTCTGGTCTTTGTTATTTCACAGCTCTATTGGCATTTCTTACCGAGCCTTTGAGTATACAGTGTATTTATATTAAAAATGGATTCTAAGTTGAAATTTGTTGAAATTACATATAAGTACAGATCTTTGGATTGCAGTTTATCCGTGACATTTTGATAACATTCTCCTTCAAGTTAAAGTTTTGATGATTTGTTTAAAAACTGGTATTTCAATTGCTGTCAGTTAGATTTTGTGTGGAAATAATGTAGATTTATCTAGTTTTTATATCATAAGTTGCTCTTTTTTGGAAACAAACAGTAATGTTCAAAAGTAAAAAAATATAGATAGTTTTTTATACCTAGTGTTCAACTTTCTTGTAAATGGTTCTGATCGTTTTGTCAGATCTTTTATCTGTTGTTTTTTTTGCTTATAATCTTTATTTTTTTTGTTTATTCCATATACTTCATCGTAATAGCATATTATTCAACGTATAATGTATTTTTTTATAGGTTTTATAATTTGAAACGTGGTACTTTAAACCATTTTTTTTTACATATTATACTCTTGGAATTGGAATAGATTAGATGTATATAAAGCACAATAACATTTATTTTAAGCATTTTTTTTTCATGTACAGGTTTATGTGTTTTGTCTCTAAACCTCAATGAAGCGTTTTGATTCCAAATGACTAAAGACACAATTAACCAACACTTTGGAGAGTTTGCACGGAAGGTGTGACAAAAAAAAAGAAGCTTTCATAAGAAGTCTACATGGCCTGCGCGGCGGTTTTAATGAAATGAAACAGATGTGTGTTGGAACTTTAGGGTGTTGATTTTTGCTTATTGATTTCGCAATTTTTAAGTAAACCATACACATCAAGGCTGAATATTAAACTTGTGTAGGTCAATATTGGATTTTTAGTTGGTTAATATGCTTTAATTATCTCCTCTTTTCATGTAGTTTCAAACTTGATTTCTTACATTTGCAAAAACGGCACCCTTGTTTTAGCTCTTTGGCCGCAGTTACTGCGTAAGAGTGTAAGAGGTTAGCGTTCAATCAATGTTTTACATTGAGGTGTTCTTTTAATACAGCATTTTCAATGTTTCTCACTTTACTGATTTATTTGAATTTTCAGATTCGAACCACACAATCCTCCAACGACACGAAGGTGATGAACGCATTGCCAGCTGCTGGTAACATAAATTCATCCAACAAAGATGTGGCATATGCTACAGGATCAACCGTCTTTATCCCTAGAGAACTTGTGTTTCTACTAAATCAAAAGAGCATAAGGGCGTACCTTCACAAAACAGTGTAAACTCCTCACCTCAGTAATTGTATTAGTGTGTAAGAAGCTTACTGTAATTACAATATTGTATTTTTAGGCCAGCAGTCTGGAACATGAAACATAAATCTGTCTTTTCTAAATTAAATGGAGCCTCATTGGTAGAGGAGTAATACAAGAGGAGGACAGAGGGATTAATGTGTAAGACCGGTACATTTAATATTTAAACTGCAATCGCTCAATTAATCTGACAATGTGTTCTGTGCTTAATACCTGAGCTGACTGAATGTCCAGATTTGTCATTGGTGTACACAGATGAGGGGGAGGGGAGGAGGCTAGTCAGTGGTGTGTAAACAGTTTCCCAAAAGAGACATACCTACATCACAATCAGGGAAAGTAGAGATTGGGTTTTACTTTAGCTGCACTGCAACATGAAATACATCTATTGTAGTCTTGCTACATATGTTTTCACAATTCTGCTTGGAAATACAATTGAAACTCAATCAGTTTCAGTGGGGATCTTCTTTAAACAGCAATTTTCAAATGTTATCTTTAGAACTGACTTAGCTATCAATGGACTGCCATTCTATTACATGAAAATCTGTCAATGGTTGGAGGGTATTTCTCCCCCCTTGTCAATACTTTTACAACTTTTTTTCTCAGCACTGATTCTGTATTTAGCTCTATGCACAACTTGCACTTGTACCTTTCTCTTTTCAAAAAAGGGATCAAGTGATCCTTTGTTTGATGCGCAACTCAAGGTAATTGTTTCATATCTCAACTTTGCTCAGAATTGTGTTTTCGTTTCTATCCTTCGTTGTATCACTACATAGTAACTGTATCCAGGAAATGTCAGATTACACGCATGTGCGCTTAAAAAAATTGTTACTTCAATGCGTACCACATATCAGAAGATGAACAATCATAGTCGAGAATCCTTTTCCTTGAACTTCATATCTGTGAACTGCTTTGCATTAGTCGATCACCCTATGTCCCACATAAATAAATATAGGTTTAAGGTTGTATAAAGTGAAAAAACATTACAACACTCTATGCTGAACTGTACAGGAAAACTAAAAGTTCATCAAAGTGAGCCAATCAAGTCCATGAGTGTTTTCCCTTCCGTTATACTCCTTGTCCTTACAGCAGCAAAATTACCTCCTTTTTAGCAGGAAGTTAGTTCCAGAACAACCAAACCTGGAAGGATAGCCAACTTTATTGACAGGCTAGGGGCCTCAAAATACCGGAACCGAAATCAAACTAATACAAAAAGGACAGCAAAGATAATCGTTTAAGAATTTGAGGGAGTAAAGGGGAAGAACACATTCCTGAGGTGGGTCTAAGTTGCAATCCATTTAGATGCAGTATATTTGGTTGCCTGATGTAACTGCTACGTACACAGAATGAAACTTTACAAATTTGGTAAACTACAGTTTAGAAAATAAGTTCTATGTTAGTCTCTGAGGCATCTGAGGAGTTAGGAAATAAACCAAAGGATGAAACAAAGATTAAGACGGGTTCAAGTAAATTGCCAATTTTGGCCCTAGTTACCCCAGGCGCTATGGTTTTTGGCCCTAGAAATGCATACGCTCAAACCTAAGGACAATTTGGAGGATCAAAACAGCCTAACTGTCATGTTTTTGGACTATTGGAGAAACCCAGAGTACCTGGAGAGAACCCATGCATGCACAGGGAGAAGATGCAAACTCTTGCAGAAAGACCAAAGGTGGAATCGAACCCAGTCGCATCTTGCTGCAAGGCAACAGTGCTATTTCCGTTTTGGCTTTAAAAAAAAAATTATAGCAGTGAAATTGTGCATTTCCTATTTTGTTACAGTCAAGAGGTAGAAAAATGATCTTGAACAAATTGGTGTAACCTAGTTTACCAGCGGTTGCTTAAACTGCAGGGTAGTAGATAATCAGTGGGATACTGTTAACCTGACAGAGAAGCTTAACCTGTTTTGTTCAAGTACATACAAATAATACTTAGTAAAGTAAAAGTATGGTAAAAGAAAAAAAAAGGGGGCTAAGCAACCGCTTTTACAGTCTTTATGGAGACGTTGATTTGACTTTGCACTCTGGCACATTTCCAAAAACAACTCCTAATTAGTTATCATATCACTGTGTTGTCAGACAGTCAACCAAACCCCAAATAGAATCATTTGATCATAGTAAAGAGGAAGATGAGACACCAGACCCAACAATACATAACCCAACAATACATAATTTAAAACCACAGGGCCACAAAGACATCCATGCTGCCAAGTTAACAGTAACTCATACAAAACAATCTATAACCAAGTCTGTAGTGTACGCGCTTAAGCATAGATACATCATCACAAATCAGTTGGAACAAAGTTCCCAATGCAAGGAAACCCAGCAGATTGTATTGAGTCATTGACTTGCAGGATTCACTCCTTTGGAATCAGCAGACGGAAACAATGGCTTGTGTTGTCGTTGACTTTACAGCAAATCGCTCATACTGAGCATGCATGTAGCGACAGTGGAGAGGAAAAACTCCCTTTTAACAGGAAGAAACCTCCAGCAGAACCTGGCTCAGTACAAGCAGCCATCTGCCACGACCCACTCGGGGTTTGAAGAGACAGAAGACAAAACTAGATGCAGAGGATACTGAAAAAAAAAAAAAAGAGTTTATAGCAAAAGTTTTAGAACGTG
>JAVLVB010001109.1:901913-927089 GCA_032876305.1 Orestias chungarensis
CCAAGAAGCTGTCTCAGCTAACAGAACGCCAGGCCAGGTGTGGTTACTATGGAGAGAAGAACACTAAGAGAAAACAAAAGGTTAACAAGGTTGAAATAACGGTAACTAAGTAGATTGGACAAAGGAAGAAAGTAGCAGAGAGAGAAGTGGTCAGATTGTCCTCCAGCAGTCTAAGCCTATAGCAGCATAACTATAAAAATAACTTAATAACTTTGATTAGGCTGTCTTCTCTACCTCTTCCTAACTATCAACTTTATCAAACAGGAAGGTTTTAAGCCTAGATTTGAAACTAGACAGGGCGTCTGCCTCACGGACTAAAGCTGGAAGCTGGTTCCACAGGAGAGGAGCCTGTAATTAGATCTCTGATATATGATGGCGCTTGATTAGAGAGGGACTTTCTTTGTTAAAAGAAGAATCTTAAAATCTATTCTGAGTTTGACCAGGAGCCAATGAAGGGAAGCTAAAATTGGGCAGATATGATCTCTCTTTTTGAGTTTCATCAGAATTCTTGCTGCAGTTTGGGGTCAACTGAAGATTTTTAACTGTGATTGGCGAACTTCCTGCTAATAAAGAGTTGCACTGTATCTCACAATTATGAGAAAGCTACGTCATAATGAAGAGGCACTATCTCATAATATGAGATGGCCAAGTAACAATTAAGAGACACTATCTTGTAAATGTGAGAAAGCTTTTATAACTCTGAAATAGCTAAACCATAATTAGCAGTTAGCATCTCATTTTTTAAACACTATATAGTAACAATTATGAGATACTATCTCATAATAATGATTAAATGTGAGATAGTGTACCACAGTTATCAGATAGTTAGTCATTTATGAGACAGCTGTCAATAATAAGAGACAGCTAGGTCATATTTAAGAGAAACTGTCTCATAATTATGAGATAATACCCATCATGTACTCTTAATTGGGAAATTGTATCTCATTTTTTATCAGATAGCCAAGTCATAATTATGAGATATGATATTATTTTTCCTTTATCATATGGTGGCAAAAATGGGCTTCTATATTATTATAATGGCTTTTTGGTCATGTTCTAATCATGCGTGGCGTCCTTGTTCTTTTTCTCCTTACATGAGGGACACTTGAACAAGAAGGACGTGTGTTTAAAGGGTTAAACAGAGGGAGGCGCAGCAGCGGTCAGCTCGTTTGGGTGGAGTGAAGTTCGGACTGTGAAGTACAGCTAATTAGCCCAACAGAGAAGGTTATGGCTGAGTAGAAAACCTCCAGCAGAGAAGCGAGGCTGCGAGGGGGTTTCGGGTTCGGAGCTGAGATAATGGGCGAGGTGAGCGAGGAGTCGCTGCTGGATTACTTCTTCTCCGCCGGCGGGAACTCGGGCAGAGTGAAAAACGCCGACATGCTGAGGAGGTTCAAGCCCTTCATCGGCCACAGCGACCTGCGGCTTCGCGGTGAGTTATCTGAAGGGGGGGGCGGTCGCTAAGCGGAGAAGTCCGAGGCGTTTATTAGGCTGGATGCGGGCGCGCGACATGTCGGCGGATCAAACAGCCGTCCGCGCGCGCGCGCGCGCACGTCCGTCTGCTCATCATGTTTAACAACCGCAGACGTCCCTGATAAAAAACAAAGAGTTTTTACGGTCACTTCATCGTTTACTGTTCGCAAAACCAACATCTGGTTAGCGTTAAGAAAATAAAAAAAACTCGCATTCACTCGCACAGCTCATTCCAGAAGGAATTGTGTCATTTCCGTTGAGTCACATGACCCCCCCCCCTTTCTGTCTGTCCGTCCATCCATCCATCCATCATCTCTTCAGATTACAGAAACCAGTCCTGAGTCACCACTGCAGTTCTACTCATATTTGGGCTCCAGTGACTAATGGGAATTATGCAACCAGTTGGGATTTTTTTTTTCTGTTAAACTGCGAAATAACAAAAATGTTTCCAGCTAAAGGGAGAAGTTCCCATAGTCTATGGGACAACGGACCAAAGAGGCTGGGCAGCTGCATTGGCAGAGCCCTCGGAAAACTATCCTTGTTGCTTGAACTCTGTCCTGATGTTTTCCCAGCATGCCAGTAAATCTCAGTGGTTTCTGTTCAATGTTATCAGATGCAGCGGCACACACTTGCACTTCACCGGGTCAAGTGAGGGACAGGATGGATGCCCTCAGTTTATTTTTTTTTACCAACATAAATGTTGAGGCATTATTCTGCCCCCCTGCGAGTTTTCGTCAGTGTGAGTCGTAGATCTCTGCAGCCCCTCCAGAGTTGCCAGGGATGTCGTATCTGCTGCCCTGCCTTAAAGCCTCCGAGCACAGGCTGTCAGTAAATGGAGGGCTTGTTAGGTTAGCAGTTGCAATCGCACTGGTTTGAACGGTGTTCCATTAGATGTTTGAGGTTTTTTAAATGTTCTTTTATAACAGCTTAATCGCATCTGGATTGTCTCTTTCTATCGCACACATGACATGCATAAAAAGTTCAACAAAATGTATTGTTACGTTGTTACAAATGTTTTAAATAATCCTGAAAGAGAAGCACAACGTTGGACTCTCAGTATCTGTGTATTTGAGGGAAGACAGCCGACCTTTAACAGCTAAGATAAACTTCAGAGCCCCTCTAATATTGCTCATCACCTCCTGTTTTAATAGTTTCGAGCTAATCCATAATATACAATAATTCACACAGTGAAAACCACGACACTAACACACACACACTGTCCTTTTCATGTCCACTTTACAGGATACAGCCGATCAGCACCGAGGATACTAAGAGGTGCTGCCGGATTCTCTGTTTTAAAAAATACCAGCCAACAGTGTCTACCACAGTTGCATTCAGCTATTCAGCTTCTAAAGCAGCGTTTTCTTTTGAACACTTTAGATGTCATCAAATAAATAAATCTGCAAACAGAGGCCCACAGTATATGGCTTCTCCTATTATTAAAAAAATAAATATGATATTTTTTAATGATTTTATTGATAAAATGAATCATTTTTTCTGACCACATTATTTTTTCTGCTTTCTGAAGGTCCTTAAAGTTTTTTATGGACTTTAGATGCCTGTTTAGTCGACTTATAATCAAGCATCTGCTCTTAAAAGCCCTGTTGTTTTTTGTTGTTTTTTGTAAGCAAGATATGTTTAAAATGTTAATCATTTGGTTATAAATGTATTTCTAAAGCTGGGGGATTTATCACCATTGTGGTGAGACGTACAGACAACTTAGCAAAGTGAACGTTTTTCTTTTTACCAGCTGTCAGGAACAACAATATGAATTATTGCTATTTCATTTGTTGAGCTTCTATAACCAAAGCATTCAATACTTCTAACACTTGCTGTGCTGCTGTGCTGTAGCTCTATAACACAACAACTGCTGAGATAAGGTTTTAGTAAATCATTCCAGCTCAAAAGCATCCAAAACCAGAGGGAATAAATGTGTCAACATGAAACGCATCAACCCCAAAAAAGTATGAACCAAAGATGGAAATAAAAATGTAATCAGAGCAAATTACAGAAAGTAGTTCCAGAGGCAAATCTAAGATATCAATCCAATAGTAACAAGTCTACCATAGAATGGTGTCAAAAGAGTGCAGTCCTCAGACTATGCGGAATGATGTGGTGTGACCTTAAGAGAAGTGTGCTAAAACAAACGCCCACAATCATCATTGAACTAAGGCGACATACCAACGAAGCCAGGGTCAGAAATACCACGCAAAACTGTCAGACTGATAAGGTTGAAAGCATCTGCTGAAACTTCTGGGCTGCTGAGGAGGATTCAGCCATTATTACATCTTTATTATCAGCACCTGACAGTTAAAGAGTCTAAACCAGAAGGGTTATTTTCCTTTAACCATGAGCGGGTTTCGACTTTCTCAGATTAAACAGATGGTTCAGGTTGTAGCGCTCGATTAACCGAACAGACCCTCGGCGATTAGCTCCGATTCAGCAGTTTCACTGTCCGAAAAGGCCTCAAACTGGACCCCTGCTGTGTTTTAACCCCCCTCAAATGATTATCTAAAGTGACCTTGTGTCGGCGGCGCGTACGGTCCAGATGCCGTGTCAGCAGTCCAGTTGTTCTCAGAGGTTTTTTTTTTTTTTCAGAGCCACCATCTGACATGGCTGTCCAATTAAAAAAAGTGCTTCCCACACATTCGAAGTATGTCCTATCATGCGCGTGCAGCGTTTTCTCTTGTAATTGTAATGATAGTGTTTTAATCATAATTAAGTCTGTTCGCGCATGGCTGACTATAGACCCTTTAATGTGGGCGCTCTTCATCAGATTGCAAAAAAAAAGAAAAACGTGACATGGTTGGAAAGTATGTGTGGAGAGGAGAGAGGGGGGGGGGGGTTGTTTGTGCAGACTTTGGCTAATAAATAACTGGTTTTGGAATGTGTTACTATGCTGGGCAGGAGGTTCTTTTGTTGGGACAGATGTAAACAGCTGCTTCCTCTGGACTTTCCTGTTGTTCCGTGAGCTGCGGAACTGTCTCATTGCGTTGCTCACATCAACGAGAGGAAATGCTTCAGTATGCGCAGAGATGGAAGTCGAATCTGACTTAAGGCATATGGGGGATATCTGCGTCTGCACAGCGTTCTTTAATCACACGTCCTGCATAAGTCACATATATCTGCTCTGAGGTGAATATCTGCAGAGAAAAGCTGAAGCTTTCCAAATGGCTCCTTTGTTTTTTGTTTTTTTTACCAGGAGGTCTGCACACAGACAAAATCATTGTTTACGTTTAGTGGGAAGTTAGTACTTCCTGTCTGTTTAGATTAGGGGGTGTAAGCCCCCACAGCAGATGATATTCAGCTTCTTTGCAAACATTTTGTGAAGACAAACTTGCACATTTGGGTTTGCACGTACTGTATTTTCCTCTAGACCCTTATTAAAAATCATCTCCAACCGATCTCCTCTGCAAGTCACAGAATCAGTAAATAAGCATGCGTACTATGTTTCCTAAACGGTATAATTAAAAAAGTGGGTGTATTAGAAAACCCTTAGGGAACAAACGAGAGTTTTTTTTTTGTTGTTTTTTTTTACTCATAACCCAATTCGTGAGATATGGTTTCTGCTTAGTCAATTGTGCAAAATTTCAAACCTATACAGATCTGTTTTGCACAATCTTTAAAAAAAATAAATCTTATAAATAAATAAATCTTTATTTTCAGCAAATGCTGATGTTGCACATAGTGCTGCCAAAAAACTGCAAAACCCTGCTTTTTTATTTAGCATGACTTTGTTTTGATCTGTCACATACAATCCAAATAAGATGAATTGAAGCTTGTGAAACTTGTATGTATGAAGACAGAAATGAAGACATTCAAACATCCGTCTGTTTGTAATTAATCTTTTCTAATGTGTTTCACCATGAAATAGATTTCCTGAAATAAATAGACTGTACGATAATATTCAATTCTTTTTTTTTAATATGATTGTACATTTGCAGGCTTTCTAAAACTCAAACATGTTGCCGCTTATTTTGCCGCCACTCTTTTGACTCCCGTTTATTTTCTTCCCAGCTAAACACAGAGAGGAATTTAAGCTCATCATCGACCGCATCGCTGTAGTGAAGTCAGAGAGCGTAAGTGAATATTTTAACCTTTTGTGGGGGGGAAAAATGTCCTGGGAAAAGCATTTTTTTTCCCGGTCCAATTTGCCAGTGAGGCTGCCTCAGCATTGACATGTGTTTGAACTGAATAGAGGATTTAGCTTTTCATGCCTAGACAGGGAACTTTAAGGTAATGTTCCCATGATGATGAGTTTAATTTTTGGTGAAAGAGACACGTTAGTATTTCTTAAAAAAGTTGACATGTTTACCCGATATTTTGCATCTTTTATGTTTGTTCGTAATGAAGTTTGGAGAGAATTTGGATAACTGTGATTTCAAACAAAGATGCTTTTTGTATTGTTAATATTTGTGGCCTGAAATTTCCCCATTTACAAAGATCCTGATGCTTGAACATGAATAGACACATTCTTAACAAATTTTACAAATGGTTGAAAGGAAATCTAATGTCACAACTGTAATTAGAATTAAGCTAACAAGTCAGATTGTTTATAACAAGAGACAGAGCCTCTTGTGGACATGGCTGTGGGCTTCTCGTGCTTTTCTAAAGACTTGTGTCACCGTTAAACCTTCACAGGGAGAGAAATATCTCATCCTAAAGAAGAAGTACAGGCAGCTGCTGCAGGAGCGACACAGCAGACACCGTGAGACAGACGGAGTGCCACGGAGAATGCCGAGCCCGGCCAGAAGCGCAGCGACTGCACAGTGGGAGACGGAGGACGTTCCGACATCGCCTTCCCGCGAGAAGGAGCAGCAAGACGAGGCGATGTCGTGCGGGGAACTCGATGAAGAGGTGGGTTGCAGATCATTGTTGAAAATGTAAAAAAACAAAAACAATTAAATGAGTTTGTAGGATTCAGGAGCAACGCTTGGCTCTGAAACCTAAAATAAGTCTGTCGTTGTTGCAGTTGTGCCTCTCTCCGCTTTATCTGTGGGGCGCCCAGCCTTTCCTCTCCCGCCCTGCGTCAGCCTTTTAATGAATGGATGAATGTGTGCATTGACGGCCGCTGTGGCTGGCTGTGGTGAGTTTAGCCACCCCAGGAGACAGGGTCAAATATTGTTACCCTTAACATACAGGGCAGTGTTGCTCAATGAAAGGGTCTCATTCACACAAGTTCCCCAGAAGGATTAATACAAATTATTTATAGAATCACGGAAATCTGATGTCTGTAGCTCGAAAGATCAAAAGCCATCCGCGGTGTGTGTTCACATGCGATTGTTCGAAACCAGTACTAAAGCAAACATCTGCTGCCAACACCCAGTTTCACATTTGAAAAAAAAAGAGCAACTGATGATGTGGATCCAGCTGAGTGAATGCGTATTCCAGTACCTGGATGTTTTCCCCAGGCTAGCTTTTGACTGCTTACTGCAGCCTACCAATGGCAACAAAACAGCTCCTCAGCATTATCCAGCCACCATCATGCCCGACAGTTAGTTCAATTGCATTAGGTTTAAATACTTTCACCTGCATGTTTAAATTTATAAAAGACAAAGATTGGGATATCGTTTGGTAGATTAGTGAGCCAATACAAGCGCTGTGAAGAGAGAGCTGAACCGAAACGCAAACCTCTTTGGTTGTAGAGTCCTCAGTTCGCTTTCAAACAAAAACCTAAAACCCTCTCTCCCATTGTAGCGCAGATTCTGCTTTGTGTGTTGGATTTGTTGACGCAGAACGCTCTCTACCCTGCATGCAGGAGCAGCAGGCGGGAACAGGCAGCACTCACTGCTCCTCACGCCCACCTCCTGCCACCCACGCCAGCGATCCGCCGCCACTGAGCAACGGCGAGGAGGAGCCGGACCGAGATCGGACGTCAAAGGTGAAGCGTGGAGATGCAGTGAGAGAACTGGCTCTCGCCCACAGAAAACTCTGTAGGGTTGCACGGGGATGTGTTCTGTGCAGAATGTGGTTCAAATCTATCTGGTCTGTTTTAGCTTAGAAAAAGCTTTTGATCCCAGCACAATGATCCCTTTTTAGGAGCAGACAGTAGCGGGGGAACATGATATACCAGGGAGTTATAGTAGGATTGGTATTGCTGTAAGTCTGATCGTTAAAGTATCTATCTGTCCGATCCTGGTGGGGTTTCACGTCCCGGGTTCAAAAAGCCTTTCGTATTTACGGAAATAAGTAAAGATCCTACTTTTTCTGGTGGTTCCAAATAGGTCCTATGGTAACTGAGACAGAACAAGCAGAGTTCTCTGGGTGTGGCACTCTCCAGTTGTCCCCGTAGTTTCAATGCTAGACAACAGTGTGAGATTGTGGCAGAGGTAGGAAGGGTAGGCCCACCCAGTGGACCGACGGACAAGATTTACCAAACGTTTAGCAACTAACTGATCACTTTTGCGTTGTCACACCATAAAGCCAGGGTTTGCAAAACAGAATGGGTGTGGCCTAGAACATGCAGCTATCATCTGCGTAAGATGTGAGGGTTTTTTCCCCCCCCCTGGGGTGCATGTAGTGCTTTGCATTGGTCACACTTGTTGGTAAATAGTAAATGTTGTGCACTCTCACTGCACTTTTATCATTTACCAACACATTTTACACTACAGTCATTCATCTATTCACACGCTGATGGCGGTACGCTACGCTGTAGCCACAGCATCTGTGGCTACGCTGTAGCCAACGGATGCTGTGGGACAGACCGACAGGGGCGAGGCTGACACTCGGCCCTCTTATCTCCACCAGCAGGTGAAGCGTCTTGCCCAAGGACACAGCGACAACGTGTCTGAGACGGGCACAGGGGGTGGTTATGGCATTATGAGTGCTACTCAAAGCGGATTAGGGGTATTGGTTGACTTTGGGTGCCCTATTGTAGGGACATTTTACTTGATTAGTAAAAACTTTTCAAAAGAAAAATCTTAAAGGAGCTTAATGCAAATTTTGTAACCTAGGCTGGCTAAGTTGGTGTTAAATCAGAATCGAAAACTCCTTTTAAAACCTTTTAAAATGATTAAAATCTAGCGTGACGTGATCGAATGATGATTTGTCTCTGACTGAATCCCTTTAACCATTTATGTTTTATTTACAATGTAAATCTCGAGCTAAAAAAAATCTAACTTGTGTTTGATTTTCTTGTTTCAGGAGGTTTTGTGTGTAAATGTACGGTAACTAATTTCAATGTACATCTTTGTTAACATTTGTAGACGTAGCTACAGCCCATCGTGCATGCTGGGCTGCAACCTGGAGCTAAACACTATGTAAAATATATAGGAATCAAGCTGGCGTGATGTGTTTACTACATATTTATTATTGTAAAAAGGGGCATTTATTTTATTTTTATTTCAAACATTTTTACAAATATTAGAAAACACCCCTTCACAAAAAAAACACTCCGCAAACTGAGTGGCTATTTTTAACTAAGGTTTTAGTATTACTAGCAGACATCTGTAGCAGCTTTTATTGATGTAATCTTTCTTAATTTTCTGTACTGCAGTGAAGTACAGTGAAAAGTCAGGCTGCTTTGATTTCGATGCAACAAGCGTAGATGATTCATATTTTAATAACTTCCCAAGTCAGAATTTTCAAAAAACAGAGGCAAGAAAATTCTTGTGAGTGTTGAGCGATTCCTCGCTTCACCCAACAGGTGGTGCCAAGTAGACTATGCAGATCCATCCACCCGGATGTCGAAGCACAGTGAGGAGGCCAAGTGTGAATAAAGAGTGAATTTAAATTAGGCTTCCCGTTGTTATGCTAAGCAACCAAATTGGGAGATAAGAGCCATTTGTGCTCATTGCAGCCAAGAGAATTGACCCGAAAGAAAACAGTCTCTCGTGATTTTAACAGTGGAAACATTAAACATGATGGCCCTTGTTGATGTAACTCTTAAACTGGATTAGACGCGTGTATCTAAGGTGCTTCGGTGACTCGCCACCTTACCTGTTTAGAACATGAGGGTTTCATTCTTTCATTCGGTTTACACACTTACAGTATGTCAGCACAAACTTACTAAAATATATAATAAACTATTTTGCCTGTTTAGAAAATTCCCATAATGATTTGAGGCCTGGATTCTGTTAAGGAGGAATATTTGATGGATACAAAACTAAATGAAACACAAGTGCAACTGATTTAATTATTTGTGACTGTTATGCTTGTTTAGCCATCTGAGATTTGAAATAAAATGTGTTATTACTATAATTAGTCTCTCATATATTAATTCAAATCAGTGTCAAAATAAACCTGAAACTGCTTTAATGCAAAAAATCGGGCTTGTTAGTTAAATTCATGTTGAGAATCTTGAGTACAAATTATGTTTAGAATTTCTTTAACAGCAATTTTAAAGCACACTGAAATAGTCTTAGGATCTCTCTTATGAGCTGCGTTCGTTTAAGCCTATTTAAAATAAATTAACGGGAATTTGGGTGTAGAAATTACCTAAGTGTTTTAAGTTGAGCTTTGAAAAAGTATGATGGATTAGTTTAATTTTAATTGCCCACAATGAATTGGAAAATGTTACAGGAAAAACCTAAGAGCTGATGACGAAATGAATATTTTAAGTTTCTTACACTGAAATCAGAAAACGCCGTGAGAAGATTAGAGCGCTCTCCGCTTCCATCCTTTTATGATCACCACTGTTACTATGCTTCTGCATGTTGTTACTGGTCTCAACCAGAAGGCTAAAAAAAACCAAAAACCTACTGGTCAGAATGGAAGAGGCTGCATAAATACAGAGCGTCCACTTTTCGTGTTCAGAACGCTGACATGTGGCAGTTTGGGTGGGCAGACATTAAAGGCTTCACTGTTTCAGCATCGTGTGATCTGAGAACAATTTACTCCAAAGAGTAAAGAAGAAAGAAAGAAAAATTCCCCCTTTACCATAAATCAGCCTAATGACGGTTTTATAAACAACCGGAGTTTCTTTTTGAACTTTATTGACATATAGAAACTTTTTTTATTTTTTATTTTTTTATGAATCGGATTGTTATATTTTTACACCTCTGTCTCGCCCGTTTCACAACCTCCCTGTCTGTCTCGCAACCCTTTGGTCGCATCCCATCAGTTTAAAAAACATCACGGCAGTGTGTGATCATGGGTTTGTGTCCGGCGCGGGGGACAGTTGACGTGTGGTCACAGGTCAGCGTTTTTTTTTTTTGTCCCGGCTGAGTAATCGTCCTGTTTGCTTTGTGTTCCAGTCCGAGTCGGAGCATGACGAGGAGTCAACCGGCAGCGCGGGCTCCGCTGCTGTCGCCGTAAGTCCCTGTAATGCCTCCTCCAACAGTTTTCCCTTTGCTTAATATTTACAGAGGCGTTAAAACATATTAACAGTACAGTTCACAGAGTCACCGTCGCTTTGCTTTTGTTTCTAACGCTCGGAATGACCTTTAAGGTTTGGCTCTTGCAAATAAAAAACACTTTGCCGGCCGTGTCGGTCCCCGTTAAACAAATAGCAGAAGTACAACTTTTGAACTCGGCGGAGCGTGATCTTTTGGGTGTCTCCCGCTTTGTGTCAGTTGCCTTTGCCACTTGTAGGAAATGGATTAGAGGTTTGTGGTCTCAGCTTTGTCAAAAAAGAGTCCCTAACAGGATGTGTGTTTCTGCTCCAGCTGGATCCTACGGAGAAAGAGTGGATCTACTACGCTGCCAGCGCTCGAGTGCCCGACCTCTCCCAGCTGCTCAGACAGGAGCCCTCTCTTGCTAATAAAAAGGTAGCACCTGCTCTATGGCCCGGCCTCTACTAGTCAACCGTAGGGATGTATAGGGACAAAAAAAAGAAGTGATGCGCTTACAGTAAATACAGGAAGAGTTTAGATGAATAAAAAACTCATAATAATGTAACAGGAAGTCAGGAACTGTATAAAGGACTAGCAAATGGTGATGGACTGAAATGATCAGTAACACAAAAGATAATTAAAACTATTCATTTGTGTGATTTGACCAATTTCCACCTTGTTTTTCTGTCTGTGCTGCTCGTTAAACCAGGACTTCACCTCTGTGAGTATTTCTGTGCCGCAGAGTTTTCATCCTTCATGTATTTAGATTGTTGTCTAACATGAAGCTGTTCCTTTCCTCACTCTGAAAAAACATCGGCTGCTGGCCGTGTGACCATGGTCGCGGCTCTCAGGGGGTAAGTTTCCATCCAGATTTGGCTCCTTAAACCAGTTTGTTTCAAGTTCACTCTTTGCAGTCCACAGACTATTTTTTCGTCAGTGCCTCCAACCTGTGTTTTACTTTTTCCAACGAGTCCCTTCTGCCCTGATCTTTCTCCTCTGCGCTTCTCAGAACATCCAGATCGCGCATTTCAAAGGTCCAGTATCAAAAGGATTATGAAAGATGGCTTTTTAGCTCCTGTGCCCCCCCCCCCTGACAACCTAAATCCCTTTATTTGTCTCCCAGTGCGCTTAAGAGATTTGAGCTCATGTTTGTTGTCCCTCCCCTCGTGTCACAGTTCTCACACCGTCCTGTGGCCATGGCGGACCACCTTCTAAGAGTCGCCCCTAAGCCTCTGCCATCTCCACCGCGGACAAGATAGCTCAGCTGCCATTGAAGTGTTGGGAGATGGGGAGGGCGGTGGGGGGCAGATTAAGGAGAGTCTTAATGCCTCACAAAGACTTTGCCCATTTACAGATAATCTGAAAGTAATAGAGCAGGCTGGGATTAATTGTAGAACAATGCTGCATGTGTCCCTGGGAAGGTGCTAAATCCCCCCTCAGGTCTCTTTGATGTTTTCGGCCCTCAACCTGACACTGTTGAGCAGAGGTGGGATCACGTACAGAGATACTGAAAAATCGAAACAGTCCTGAGCAGAGCCTGTAAAAAACGGAGAGCTTGAACATTTCCATGGAATAACGTTTAGCAGGGTTATCAACAGAGATGCTCACATAGACTAACAACTTTGCATTTTGTCGCGACTTGTCCACATATTTGTAAAGACCAAAGAGAATTAAGTATGATTTTATGATATTGATAGAAACAAAACAAAACATAAAAAATTAATAAAACAGCAAAAAGCATTAAAGATGCCAATATTGCAGTCCGACGTTGACCCGATAAAATACCGGCATGAATTCTAGATAATTTTGTTACTTTTGTAGTGTAAAATTTTAAAAAGAGCTTAAGAGATGTTTCTCAAATAGAGAACAGTCGTTTACAACAATAGCGAAATAGCAAAACACAGTTGTGGTGATCCTGTGGGCTCTGCATTCCGGATACAAGCTGCTATTCAGAAATCGTGGCATGGATTAAATGCCGGAACACACTTCTTTAGTTGGAGTACTAATGTCAGAGATTTTAGATACAAGCCAATATAATCAGGTATAATTTTTTTTTTTGATATCCAATATCTATATTCGATATTGAAGTCCATAAAACACTATTTTGGTTGTCATGTAACATTTATAGATCCACCTTTCATTACAATTACAGTTGCAAGTCGTTTGAGGTCTCCAGCAACTCTGCGGTTCTAGAGACTGGACTGTTTTTCCTTTTCTTTTACAAAGTCTCCGAACCTTAATCAGATTAGATGGAGAGTGACAACACGGAGTCTCGTCTCAGACCTTCAGTAGGATATGCCTCGATGTGGTTGGTTGCTTTTTCTGGCCATTTGTTTATTTAAAAGGACAGATTGTAAAAGTGGGTGAATGTCAAAAATCAACATTATGGATATGTTTTTGACATGACGTAAACGCTTTAACGCGATATCAACATCTCTGAATTTAGTGCTTCTCAAATCTTCAGTGTCTTTTTCTCTTCTTGCTCTCTTATGCGACGCATGCTTCCGTTCCCGCTGTGATGGACTTCCTCCCGCAAACAGTTTGTAAGTACATCATTTCCCCATCAATCCTCCACATCCAGACCAGTCCAGGCCTTTATGCTTCAGCCGGGTGGATGAGGGTGAGGGGGGGAACAGAAACGAGGGAACAAGCATCCTGTTTAGGGGCTCGTGCATCATTCCATGCTCACAGGGAAACCCGGCCAGCCGCCTGTCAAATAGCCCTTTGGCCAATCTGTCTTCTCATGTGACACTGAGTAAATGTCAGGAGATACTCTAACCACACAGCATCAATCACAGTCTGTGTCCCCGATGTGTCCGATGGAGTTATACTTTACTTCCTTATTCACTTTGTGAAGAGAAAAGGAAATGTTTCTTTCATCGTCTGCTTGATGAGCCTGTTGTGTACAGAAACAGAAAACAGGTTCCCGACTTTTACTAATAGAGAAAAATGACGGCAAACAAGAGGATTTCTGTTAAAAGAGTAAAAGCCTTAAAGCCGCTTGTACAGCCACTTTTCACAGTCATTATATTGCTTCGCTATTCTCATTAATGTTATCAGAGTTTTTGAGGTTTGCAGAGAGTTTATTTATTTTATTTTTTTAGGTATTTAAGCTTTTTAAACTAAGTAGATTTGCTTTTGTCATTTGGACTATTCAGCTGTTCATAGTCAGAATAGAAATACTCCTCCTGATAAACATACAAATTTAAAGCCAGAATTGCAGACAAACTGTTATAGGTGTTTATTCATTTATTAATACTTGGTTAATTCAATGTACTTTTTGATGATACATCACAATTCTTAACATATCAAATGCATTTCAATAACCATGCAATTATTCAATTCGGCTTATTTGCATAGCATCAATTTTCAACACAGGCGCATTACAAGAAAAAAGGTCCCGGCCTCAAATCCCAGCATATGTTGGTTGTGCAATTATTTTATTCGATATAGCCTTTTATGTTCAGAAGGTGCTTTCATTTATCTTCCGATGGGTCGATTCAAATCAATATTAAAAACCTGAGGGGCAAATAAAGGACCTGGACCGTAGAAAATAGCTCCATCACTGTGAACAGGGATCTTTTCTCTGCAGATGTTTATTTGCAGTAGCCCTCTTTCACAATTTACTAACCGACTGACTTAACATTTCTCCGCGTTAATTCATCCCGCTGTACTTTATTCGAGCTAAAAATAAAGTGGAGTGCTGAGGGGCAATTGGACCTTTGCTGGGAAGAACGTCCCGTCAGAATTCGGACTGACAAAAAAAAACGTTGCCGCCTTGCGGTTTGTGACGCTAATATTTGACTAGTCTGCGTTTAGCTCTCTGCCTGCAGGTTTAAAACTTCTCTCTGTTGCAGAAACAGGCTCTTTGCTGTTCTTTTTTTTTCGCCGCTCTCGAACATCAGTGTCGAAGCTTTAACTTTGTAGGGTTAGCCCAGCTAGCATGTAGCTTTTGTAGCATTAGCACAGCTAGCATGTAGCTAGCTGTGCTAATGACTAACCTACTCTGGAGTGACGGACATTATATAATTGAGAAGTATCATCGCAACCATTACCAGATTGATTGGCATCAACGGTTGCATCTTTACTGCTGTTCTTATTTGTCCTAAAATTGAACTTTTTGGTGTGTTTTTAAAAAAAAAATACTTTTTGAACATTTTGCAACCTGTTAAACACCTGCATCATTTTGTGAAGCTTTTGACTTGACATCCACTGTCGTTTTACAGCTTTAATTTTAGTTGGTACATACATTGTTCCTCTGCAGCACGTTCCCTTGTGCACAGACCAGAGGTTAAAGCTGTCCACCTAATATGAAATTCTGAAATGGTTACCGTTTGATTTGCTGTGTTTCGGGTCAGATAGCCGAGCGGGTAGGGATGCGGGTTACTAGGCCGACATTTGCGCCTACACAGGGTTCACCTGTCGATGGGCCATAATTACACGTCTCTGAGAATGTAGGACAAACAGGAAATCACAGCTGTGGTCCAGCAGGTGGATACAGCCTTATTTGTTCATGTGTGTTTTATTTTCACATCCGAGTGTCCTCACATGCCGGCGTACGGCGTGTATCTGTTTGTGGGTCGACGGGGGCTCGGGTTTCTCTCCCTGACGTGTGCTGACAGTAGCGCTGTGATGTCTGGGTGGGTCTCCCCTCCCTGGGGTCACACTAACATCATCAATCTTTCCTTCTGGTGACAGTTGGCCAGGGCCTCCAACTGTGGGCACAGTGCCGTGTTGTTTTGTAATTAGGCTGCTTTAGATGGCAGGAAACCTTCCCTTTTTTTTTTCTTACCGTCCCTGCATGGGTGGAACCTTCTCTTCATAGCCTAAAGCTTGACCTTTGCCCTTTGACAACCAATTGGAGGCATGACAGCTTGTAAAACACAACAGTTATTAAATGTGTTACACGTTTTGTTTTTTTTCCCCTATTGCGAACAGACTGCTCTCCACTGGGCTGCCAAACATGGCAACAAGGACATGGCTGCTCTGGTGGCTGATGCCGGAGCTGATGTCAACACGAAATCAGTAGGTTTTTTTGAACGTATTTTACGTTGGATCTTTGTGAATCTATTAAAAATGTAAGAGATTCGAAGCAAAAACATAACAGCTGCAGGACACATGCCATACTGTCATGTGGAAATGAGGAGGATGAGAAAAAAAAAAAAGAAAAAAGACGGGACTGGGGTTGAGATTAATCTACCAGAAGGACGTCGTTCTATTCACAAAACCGTTAAAATGCAGTCACACGTGACAAAGAAAAAAAAAATCAATGCTCTTAGTTTTGCAAAACTTGCAAAAGTGATAGAGACATGTCCCAAATGACTTGCTGATTCTGTATATGTAGCAAAAAAAAAAAAAGAAATAATGCTGCACACTACAGTTTTCACCTGAATATCTGAAAATCATGCATCATTTTCTTTTTGCATCTCACAGCTTCATTTTCTGTAGCTCTATCATATAAAAAAAAAACAAATCAAATACGTTTTGACAGGGTATGAAATTGTTCAAGTGTGTACTGATTACTTTTGAAAGGCATTCTATTGGGCTAATATTTCCCAGCGACTCCAAACGTGCACTCAGTCACACAACCACTTTGGACTCCTCGGTAAACATGCTTGATCTCCTTAAACAGTGGAAGAATATAGCGAGTGTTCTGGTGAGGTCAGACTGTACAACAGTAATTCCTGCTTCCCACCTCAAATAATAAAGTCAAGTCCAGGCTAAACTCCTTCGCTGCCTTTTGAACCTCACGACTGTTCTCTTTTAGGATTAATTTGACAGGTCCTGCTTTCTCTAAGAATATTGTTTGTATTCTAAAATCGAGGTATTTCAGCTACAGCACAAAAGAAAGTTACCAACATCTGGAAATAGGCAAATATGACCCTGAAATAAATCTTTTTCATTAATATGTGATCTTTAAGCAATTAAATGTATTAATTACAAATTGGCATGAATTAAATAAGTAACTTTTCTAAAATTGTTACCAGACTATTTAGAGGAAGATTTAATCATAAAAAAAAAGTTTAATTTCTGTTTGGCTGTGTAATTAAAACTAGGAGAATCTTTTAAAATAAATATTATTTTGCTTTGGTTTGATCAGTTTTGTTATCTTCTGCATGTACAATACTAGAGAATCGAATGAAATACACCAAACCGAAATAAAAAGGAAAATATTGGTGGTTTCTTTATGTTAAATAATTATGTTAAAATGTCATTTTCTATTATATTTAAAGCCTCTTCACCTGTGAACCATTTTGTCACATTTTAGTTGCTAAATAAAATTTAGTTTGTGTTGGGATATGGACACAAATAAAAAGTGAGAAAATAAGAGAAAAAAGCAGAACTGTAAAATTAGATCATCTCTTGATTTATTGCATTAAAAGTTAAACTCCAAGCTTCCAAAAAACCACTGGAAAGGTCAAAGTCAAACTTAAAGAAAAAGAAAAGAAAAGGTATCCCCTTTATAAGAACATTATACATTTCCTGGAGAGTAAAAAGAAAATCCAGTAAACAGGATTTTCCAGCACATTTAACTGTTGCCTCATAAATGCACTTTTCTCTTTGCTATTAGTATTTTTTATTTTCCTTCAACTTTATTTTGCGATCACAACACGTCAACACTTTTTTAAGCACTGACTCTTAAGTTACTTCAAGGAGACATTCCCTTCTGACATTTAAGGCCACACGCATTTGCACATGGCTTCGCTTTAACAGTAACTTCAGTTTTTCATTGTTTGGGAAGATCCTGAATGTTCAGTTCACTCTGTTTGAATCTCAGGTGACCTGCCATCTGATTGCGCTGCCCTTCTCTCTTGCAGCACGTGAGTAATGGACCCTTCACCTGGCAGGGACGGGGATGCGCGGTACAGTCGGTTGTTTGACCTGAAAGGTTGCCACGGTTCCCCCTTTGTGTGACGTAATAATGCTCCTTAAAGATCCCTGCGAAGATCCAGCTGTGCAAACGGATTACGGCAGAGAGAGCGGCGGGGCCGCGGGAGGACGCCGCTAATAAATCATGCCGTGTCATGTTAATTGCACCCCCACCCCCCCTAAAAAAAAAAGTGTCTATTTGCCAGCATGCAAGTCCACGGCCATGCAATTTCAGCGAATTACTGAACAATTATGCTTTTATCATTATCTGGTGTTTCCATAACCTTTCCTAATTTGTATCTTTTTGTTTTTTCCACCCATCATGTTTTCATTGGCTGCGTTTGGACATGGGAAACTCAAGGGGGTAGGTTCTAAAACGTTTCATTACCGCAGCAGAATTTCTCTCCTACATCTAAAGCTTTAACCAAGTCTTGAGATGTAACTGCTGTATTTAGAAATTTTCCACATCCAAATGCTTGAAACTTTCCTCTATGAACCTTTCGTAGGGATATACGCCACTACACATCGCAGCGTTGCACGGCCATCATCACATTCTCGATCTGCTGGTCGGAACTTACGGTAAACGTGCCACAAACTTTTTACGGCGGGTTTTTTATTTCGATCTTACTAGAGTGTCAGCGTTGCCTTTACATCCTCTGAAATCTGCTGCCTCGACATCAGGTTCAGGGAGTGTTGTTTACCTCGAGGTCTCGGCTTGTTCTGTTAAGCCTCAGGTGTAAGGTGTCAGTGAAGTAGATTATCTGCCTTTCCTGACCACTCTCTTTGCTCAGAGGATTTATTTCTTGTGTTATCAGGGGCAAAAGAAAACGTACGGGACTACAGCGGCCGTCTTCCCGGCTATTACCTGAACATCAAAGACGCCGACGGTCCACAAGAGGACGGCGACCTGCGTGAGTGATTCATCCCCTCTTCCTGCTGAACCCTTTGAATTAAACATGTTTTTATAGAGATACTCTAATTTCTTTAATTAAGGAATCAAGGAATTTTATTTGTCATCACATCACATGTGGTACATGAGGTGGGACGAAATTCTAATCCCCCGGTCCAGTTTACACCCTGATAGCAATTTTAAATACTATAATTAATTATAAGACCTATGTGAGAATAGGATTTGAACACAGAATCTACAATATGGGACTTCGGACATAGCAGCAATGAAAATTCGGAGTGCAAATAGTATAATAAAATATAAAGATTTATACGAGAATAGGATTTAACTACACAGAATCTACAATATGGACACAGAATCTACAATATGGGACTTCGGACATAGCAGCAATGAAAATTCGGAGTGCAAGTGACATATTAATTGACATTTTAAAGTGACAATTTTAACACTTTTTATATTGTATTTTCTTCAAACCTATAAATCAACTTCTAATTAACTTAGATTGGTAGAGTTTTTGTGTTTTATATTAAGCATAATAAATTTAAATTAATTTAATAAATATTTTACATATGATTGCTGCTTCTAAACATTGATCACATATTGTTTTAATATTGTGCAGTTTATTATAACAGTTATCTGAACAAACAGGCATTTTAAATTTGATTAATAGGCATTTGATATGTTGTGTTTGTAGCTCCATCCAAGTTTTTTTTTTAAAGTCCTTAAAACAGAATCTTCCTCTTATCTTAGCAAAACAGAAAGTATAAACTTGCCAATTTATGCCACATACGCATGTATCATAGCATATTATTTAAAGAAATACAAATTGTAATAAAGGTGTGACATTTAAAACCATGATGTTTTCTCCCCCGAGACCATAAACTGGCCCATGTATAAATGATGAGAATATTATACATTTAAATGCAATTTTAAATCAAAATCAACATTTTAAGAATTAGGAAAATAACCATTTGTTTCATACTGAATACTAGCATGAAAATCAAAAGAAACCAATTTAGTATATAAAACATCTAAAGTTAAATGTTACATCACTACTTTGGGTCATTTTAAAGTGTCCAGTTTGTCTTTTTTTTTTGTTTGTTTGTTTTGTGTACAAAATGAATCAATTTGGCTTAAAATATGAATCTGTAGTATTTGACCGATGTATTTTGTTTTCGTTCTCTCATCCCCTTTGGTCTGTCGCTGTTCTCGACTGCAGAATTTCAAGTCTCTCAGGCCAGGGAGAGGAACAAGAACAGGAAGTTGGCGTCGTTGTTCCACTCCAAAAAGAAGTGGGGATCGGCGGAGGACTTGGCTCCAATAGAGGAGGAGAGGACGACATCCCATCAGCTCGCCCTCCCTCCTTTTAGGCCCAGAAAGTTTTCCCGCTGAGAAAAAACAAACTCACATTTAAACCATCCTCACAGTCCCACATAGACCAACTAGTGCCGCAAATATCTTATCATCAGACATGCAACAAAGTTAACATTTTCAAAAACAAAAAACATCTCAGGACGCAAGAAGGAACAGAGATGCTGCAACTTTAAAGAAGTAAATGTTTGAAAGTGCTGCTTTATTCACATGTACATTCTGCTTTTTGGAGAATGTTTAAGCTTGCTAAGTTTGAATGAATGATACTAAATGTTACTCATATGGTAACATGTGTTACAGGGTCTTATCAGCTCTGGCGGCGTGATTCTCAGAGCTTCGCTCTTTTATCCAGCGTAATCCCACCAAAGAGAAGAAAGATGTTTTATTGAAACACGTTTAGTTACTGATTACGTTCTAATAAATGAAACTACCAGTGTTATGGTTTCTTACCTTTCTCTGAGTAATTTAAAAAAAGGGTCAGGAAATGTTTTTTTTGTTTTGTTACAAATACAGTTGGAATTAGAAACGTTTTATTAATCTCTGAAGGGAAATCGCAGCAAAGAAGTTAACACTTATTTTTCTTGTTAAAGGGAAATTTAATAGGGAATTAGAGACAGCAGAATGAGATGCGAGAGCTTACGCTCTTCCAAAGTAAATCTTCTAGATAAACACCAGTATCTCACTATTTACTAAATTTGTATGCTAAACCAATTTTTGAACTTAGAAATACCGATAATATTCACTTATAGCTTCAACTTTGCAAGTTTTATTATGAAAATATACAAAATGGGCTGCTGTCATAAGAACTGAACGTTGAACATTCGCTTTTTATGAAAGCCAAAGCGTTTCTTAGAGTTTTCAGCAATTTAATACAAAAAGGCAAAGGGAAGGTTTTTAGTTTTTCTTTATCTTATACTAACTCTCAAAAAACTAAAAAAATAACAAAAAATAAGCTTCTTATAATCAAGAAGCTATGTTCGTAAATTACGTCATAAACAAACAAAGGTTTGGAACAGTTGATTCAAATGGATTGGTTAGAAGATTTTTAGATATATCAAGACAACACAATTAGAAGGGTCACGCTTTAATAGTTAGCATGTTTCGCATTTACTTGCTTTTTTTTTTTCCTAATGGAGATTGTGTTTTTTTTTTTTTTTTACCATTAAAGTTCCTGTTAACCTTCCAAACAAAACTAAAAAGCACTGACTGTTTTCATTGCTTTAAATTATTGTAAAAAACACCTTTTTTAATTTGTGTAATCTAAACAGTGTATACGTTTTCACCATATTTATGTCATAAAGGTATTTTTGAATTAAATTGTCTTTCATATAAAACCAATCTGTTTGATCTGTGTCATCAGAACGATTTTTTCTCTACGCCCCAGTGAACTGCCGGAAGTCGCTGCTACTGTGAAATCCACAGCAGCGCCAGGTTTCCATCGGTACTGTTTTGCTGGTTTCTATCCCGTAACCTGAGATTTCAAGCAGCTTTGATCTCATTTTAACTACCTGACTTTGGGAGCCGCAGATGGAGTAAATATGGCCCTCTCTGAGCCTCCATACAGCTTTGGACTCCTAATTCCTGATTAGCTGAAAAAGGGGCAGCACTTGCTTTTGGATCTTGGGTATCAGACGACACAGAGGGGAACAGAGGCAAGTGTTTTTGTGATTCATTTTTGAAGCAGGGATGTTGGTGGGATAAAAGGGGAGTTTCTGTAATAGATACTTATCTCACTGCCCTCAAGCCCCTCAAACAAAGTCCCCCTCTGAAGAGCTTATAACCCAGGGAGGGCACATTAACTTTAATCTCATGCTTTGAGGCCTTCCACCCCCGCACCAGGCCTCTGCCCCACTTATTTTAACCCTTCTGTTGTGTTGGAGAAGTGGGGGTGTGGATGGGTACCTTATTTCTAGTGCATGTATGTGTTAGTTCTGTGGCTACACACAAGGGTGTATGTGTGTGTGTATGCAAGGCGGGAGGGCGGAGGGACTGTGTCAGTAGCACGCTGACTCTAATGAAAAGCATTGAGGGGTGCACACTGCTGTGTAACTGATTCTCCTCTCTGAGGAGATTAGGCGCTACATTGTTGGTTCGGTTGCTCATTTCCATGAGAGCGCAGCCTCCCACCAGCGCCTGCTCAGCTTTGTTATTTTGAGTCAGGACAACACCGGGCCCAGTGTCCCGGGCTTCCTTGTTGCTTTTGTTTTACAAATGGACCAAAATGTAGATGTCATGTCACAGATGATCAATAACCTCTTTAGCTACTCTGTTTGAGGCTTTGGAGAACAAATAATGGATGCGCGATCTTAATATCGGTCACGACACACAATTATGCTAAAATGAAGTTAATAATGTTCTGTTTTCCTGTGGATTTGCAGAACAAGCGTTAGGTTGTGTCATTTTAAAGCACTCAATTTGTACAAGGAATCAAAAGTTTTAAAATAGGTTGAAAATCCTCCTTCAGTTGGAGTTTGGACTTGAGGTCCTATAGCAACCCTGACCTTCAGATCCAACATGGCTGCCACAAACATGTTGGTTAGCACCTAGTTAAAACAGTTCAAATCCCATCTGTGGAGGGAGAAACAGGTCGGCGCCCGCAGATCGTTCTTCTGATACATGGATGGGTTCTTCCTGGTACTCTGGTTTCCTCTAACAGTCTAAAAACATGTTTCTCATGTTTTCTGTGCCTGTGTTGCCCTGTAATAGGACTGTAGTCCACAAGGCCTATCGTGGCCTGATAAGATGGACGGATAGATGGATCATCTACACATTCGTGTTCTGAATTTCCAAAGACCAAAATATCAAAATGCAAACGCATTAACAGCAGCGCTGGAGCCCCTATTTGGGAGAAACAGTCGACAGACACTTTAGGCCAATGCAGACATAAATGCTTTTGAATGCATTTGCTGGAAATTAGAGCAATTAAAGACAGCTGTATTATTTTTTTAGTTTGTTACATTTTTCTTTAAGAATAGCCTTGAAATTTTTCTTAGTGATAAAACTAGTTAGTAGCTTAGGTTATCTTCAGCTATCTCTGTGTAAACTGAATACTATCCTTTTTTAAACTGGCATCGAATCAGGCAATATGATTGGCATGAATCAAATATATATTTCATACCTATATCGCATTTTTTTTAAATTTAGTTTGGTTCTGGCATGATACAAGTAATGTGAAATAATTTAAATAGAATTAAAATGTAACAAATGAACTGCCAATGGACTTATCGACCGCATTCTCTTCTGTTGCTCCACATGTATGCATTATCCATAAATATTGAAAGCCTTTACCACATTTCCTCTCTGCGTATTTAAATTAGTCAAAGTTACATCAGACAGCGTTTGTATGTTTAGTTGTGTCATCTTCCTGGAGAAGGCTAGTGGCTCAGTTATATTTACAAATACAGTCTTAAGTGAGAACACGTGGCCTTGCGTTTCGGGGTTTAACCCAGACGAAGCATTGACGGAGCTTGTGCCGGCTAATGGTTCATCTGCTTTTCTCCCCTAATTGATGCCACTACAAAAAAAAACCGGCTTCAATCAAACTGCAAACTTTTTTTTATTTTTTATATATATAATGTAGAAAGTACTCCAGGATGAAGGCTTGTGTGTTTTTGCCTCGTCCTCCAAACTCTGTAGTCATTTGGTACGGAAGCTTTCACATAGAAGTTTGTTGCTGTTAACAAGGAATTGTTGTCCTCACAAACAGTGCTTGGGAGAGGACATTTCTACAAGTATGTTTACTACGTGCAAAGAATCAGAATCAGTTTATTTATGTAGCGCCAATTCACAACAGATGTCGTCTCAAGGCACTTTGCAAGAAAATCAATTAAAATCAACGATACATCATAAACCAATCAATTTGAAAGAGTTTCCAATCAAAGTCCTGGGATTCTGTTATAGAAATTTACCAACTCACAAACTGAACTTACCTTGACTAAACTGTATAGCAACTAAGATTGAATTGAACGTATGTAATTGAATTTCCCTACAAATAAAATTGCATCTGCTTTTCTTCTGAAATGTTTTTGAGGTGGCATATGTTTCCAGTTGATGCTTTCTAAATAAACTCAAATGAGTTGAAGACTGCAGGGAAGATTATAGGTTTGTGCACATGGAACGTGAACAAAGAGTGATTTCATGTTTTTATTTTCTACTGTTGTATAAGATGGTCAAAAAATGAACTATAAGCACACTAAGTAATAGCCATTCACAGTCTTAAGCTTATGTAGGCTTTGCTTTTCAAAACCTTGTTGCCTTTTGCTACATTACTGCACCAGTTTTGTGGCGTTTGCAATGTATTTTACATTAATTCTAAATGAGAGTCTAACACAATCTTGTGTCTAGTTTTTATGTGAAAGGAATATTTACAATTAAAACCTGTCAGGTGAAAGTGGCCATTTGCTAAAATTCAGTGCAGCCATTGTCACTTTACATGAGTTGGAGAAATACAGTTTTGAAAAAGTTACTTTCTCACATTGTACTTCTAGAACCGTGCCGCCTAGAGTGAAACCACGTTGTAGAAGTTCAGTTTTACATTTTTAAGTACTGTTGATAATGTTTTTTCATACTATATCACTTCCTGACAGTGGTTAAGATGTCCAACTATAGAAATTAGGGATTGCCTTTAAAACTGGGAGAAGCTGATACATTTCAAAAGCTCAAATAGTCTCTTAAACATGACCAGAAATCTCAGAGGGGTTAAAAAGAAGGCTGCATGCATGGAGGGCAGGAAAAGAAGCAGAGAAAGAAGGGGGAAGTTTGAACCATTTCTTCCATAAACTTCAACGTCTTTTTGCCCAGCTTACTAAACATACAATGTTCTAAAGAGAAGTGAATGGGCTGGATAACGTCTCTTCTGGCCGGCGTGAAGCTGCTGTAAAGCAACATTCTTCATTTAGAGGCTTCTTCAGATTATTTGCAAGACAGGCCGTTACTACAGATCACGTCTGTCCACAGCAACACCATCTACAATGACTCTTTAGACGCCTTTTAATAAATTAAGTAGTTTTCCGCTGAAATCTACGTTATTTTAGAAGAAATATTTTCAGGCCTTTTTCCGACAGGGTCCGGCAGCTGACTGAAGAAGAGGGCCGCAAAGAGCTAACAAGCTGATCAGCAACGATGAGCACACCAGGGGGAACTGCACTGACCGGGGCTACAGGAATCAAGCTGGGGAGTCCTGTGTGGAGGCCCCACCTGGCGAGGCCTGTGCACAGGGAGGCTTCAGCAGCAGCGCCAGCTGTCACAGCGGCCCTTACAGTCCAAACCGACGCTGGCTGTCAC
>JAVLVB010001109.1:927189-941782 GCA_032876305.1 Orestias chungarensis
GGGGGGGGGGGGGGGGGGGTCAAATACTAAGGAGGTGGGAGACCTTGATAACATTCACACTTTGCTTACATCTCCCATTTGTGTCAGAACCCCAGGAAAATCCTATTAGGAAGGAACAAGGGCGTTGCTTGGAGGGCAGCATGTAATTACAGATAACAGTCAGAGGGTTTCTCAGAGAAGAAATTCTCCCCAAATATATGCATTTTTCTTCCAGGTCCTTCGGACGTAAACAACACAGCTGCATCACAATAAATAAAAAGAGATTTATATTAAAAAATGTAAATGTGAAACTTATACATTATGTAGATTTAGCATGCAGACAAAACTAATAAATCAATGTTTTTTTTTTTTTGTTTGTTTTTTTAATGAAAACTTTGATATAGGTCATGAAAACCAGAAATTTGACGAAATACAAATGTTTTTCTTTTCTAAGTATACAGAAATTGAATTTAAATGTAAAAGTACTTTTGTGATGCCAAAAGAAAATGTCAGTCCACTCAACAATGTGTGCATATATAGTACAGTATATGAACTCGCTTGTCTGCATTGTTGCCTCAAGTGTCTTTCAGTTGCTGTTGACAAAAAACAATATATTCTCAACGCTTAGATCAGGCATGTTTGTTAACCGTAACAACCACGTGGTTTACAACTGGGATACATTGAAGGAAATAAAATAAAATACCCCTGCTGCAGACCTAAATCCCGGATGGGTGGAAAATGAAGTCAGAGCAAGAGGACAGAGAGAAAGCAACTCTCCCATTGAAAATAATGGGCAGTACGACTTTGCTGGTTAACAAGTTGGATGCTGTAGACGCTGGAGATTAGTGTGCAAAGAGAGACTCTTAAAAAAAGGAACATTATGGACAACCCCGAGACATTTTAAGTGAATGAACAAAAGCTATAAAGGAGATCATCCTTGACCACGACCATCGACATCTACAACAAATCTTTGAAATATTGATAAAAAGGAATAGGTAATATTTTCCAAAAACACTTTTCCTTCCACTAAACGTTCCATTAATGTGCATGGATACAGTATGGCCAGCTTATTAGACAAACCCTTTTGTTGGGTTTTCATCCTAATGGAAGATGTTCGTTATTTCCTGGTGGACAACGGACCAATCAGCTGAATTATTAAAATGACACTCTGTGTAATAACTATCTAAATAACATGAGCTCCATATTCAAATTGAGCTTTTCCAAGATCAACACTGATCAACCCTCGTCTGTTCCTGTAGTTCAGATTCATGAGGCCCTGTCATTTCCCTTTGATTTAGCATCGAGTCCCACAAAAATAAACTAACAAGCAAAATGTGTCAAAGACTGTGTGGATTCACTCCAAGCTTTTGTTGTCTCGTTCACACCCACCTATGAGCTATTCTAATTGCATGTTTAGTCCCTTTTGTCATCTTGTAGGTAGGGGATGGCCTGGCAATTGAGCTCACACCTATAGCTATTGTTCTTATCTGCTTGCCAGATCGCCTGCCATGACATCTTACATTTGATCCAAAACCGTGGCCTTTCGTTAGTTGGCTAGAACATGAAATCTGCAGCGGATTTGAAGGGAAAGGAGGAAACAGAAGGCACAGTTTCAACACAGAGTGACAGCTTAAGAGTTCTAAAAGGGAAAACTAATTTCATCCCCTCGCTGTCTTGTATCATCTTGTCCGTAACTGAGGATGATCGTCTTCCATTTGGCCCCTTTTTCTGTCCTGTCAACGACCGACATCCTAACGACAAACAGGTCAGCCCCGAAACCTGTCGAAGCAACACCAACACCTGCATTGCCAAAAGAGGAAAGGAATGAAAGGGTTCTGCGAGCAGAACAAAAGCTGCAGCCCTGAGCTGTTTGGATTGGGAGATGAAGATTACTGATGCCATATCCTTGCTTCTCTTTGCTCTCTGGTCAAACCATTGTTGGTCTTGTACAAATTTGTTTTGGGCTACGTGGACCCCACCCTAATAAATTCCTCCCCTCACTTCACCTTTACCACTTCTTTCAGTCTCTTTGGACTACGGCCCAGCCTTTGCTCTGCTGTTCGGCGTAAAACATGCCGGAAAAAAGGAAATCCAGAACTGTGCTAAGGAAAAATATCACATTGAATGTCACAAGGATCAAGTGTTTCCCCATGCTCTCATTTTTAACGATCTTCCATGAAAATAATGAAATGTTAAGCTAATTTAATGATTGACAGTTTTAGCGGAGCCAGCAATTTTCCTTCTTAAGTTCCTCTTCATACTTATTAAATTAAGAAGGATGTTTCATTTAAGAGGCGCCAATTTAGCAAAAATCCAGACATATAAGAGCATCAAATTTCTGGCCAAACAGATTTAAGGTAACCCCATCCTTGTCTGTAAAAACAATAAAATAGGATTTAAAACATTTCATACATAATAGCCACTCTAATTAGGTTACGTAGCAAAAAAACAGACTATTACATATAATTATCTATATGAAATAATGTAATACTTTATGAAAAGCCTCTTTTATATATTAAAAAATCCATTTAGATGCCATTCTGAAAAGACGATTTTTTAACCTCTGCAAATCCTTTCAAATGACATATTGTTATTTTTATCAATACTGGGACTTCACACAAAAAGCCATTTCAAGGAAGTCAACAAAACCAATGGATCAGTTGATATGTCCTCATAAAACAAATAAATGCAGTCAGGTACAAATTCAAGTAGTCTAACTCAGTCAAACCAAAATACCAACATTATCAGGTAATCAGGGAATTAGCAGAGATCACCGAGTGCACACCTTAATCCAATCTCTTGAGGAATCAAAAGAGAAACATCTAAACTTAACACCTTTGGGGGCAAATCACAACAAATTAGAATTAGAAATCAAAGACCTTAAACAGATAATATCAGGCGACTTTGTGGTTTATGAAGTAAAATAGATGGCTCCATGGCTTTGGTGTGTTGCGCCATCAAAGCTCAGCTGGCCTTCACAGTTTCTGTGGAAGGCGACAGTCATTCTCCAGACATGAGAAAGGGAAAACATCAAGGGATCCAGACTTCAGAACGAGCTGCGTTTTGAATGGATTAAAGTTCGTGTTCTCAACAGACAAAATTTCAACCTTAAAATCACAAAAAAAAATCAATTATTCACTCTAGAAAGTTCAAGCTTTCTCAAATCCTCTGGGTCGATCTCTGTCTGTTCAATTAAAACCTGCATTTATTGTCTAACCGGTTTGAAACTATTATAATTCTAAGAATGTATAAAAACTGAGTTGGATAAACTTACAGTCTCCTGTAATACCTTCTAAAGGATTTTCCTATACATATGTTTTTACACTTATTGGTAAAATAATAAAAATAAATAAAAGTAAAAAAGAAAATAAGCTGATGATTCCTTTAAAGATTTAATGCCACATTGTTTGTTTTTGTCTTTTGAAGGGAAGGAAAGAGTAAGAAGTCTAATTGTTTCCTTATCTCTGACTCACTAACACTTTGCACGTGTTATCGCACAATTATCCTTCACATTAGTTCACGTCTGTTCAGCCTAACCTGGGTTTAATGACGGGAAACCGAAAAGGGGGAACTGTTGGTGAGGTTTGAGCACGGATCTGATGACCACCAAGGAATCTGTGTGGTTTTATTACTATTATTATTATTGTTGTTGTTGTACCTCTGCAGTGGAGAAGATAAACGCACTTTTACGCGTGTTGGTTTTGCGCCTTTGCGCCTAATCTAATTCTCAGGAGTGGCGCTGAAAGTGTCGCAGCAGAGACTGGCAGGAGGTTGTTAACCCAATTGGAGAGATTTTTCTCTCTCTCTCTCTCTCGGTCAGTGCGAGACGTGAGATGTGTTAAAATCGTCGTAAAACATCAAACGGACCCGGAATCAAATCACCTTCGAGGATGGAAACGTGTTTCATGCAGACGGAAGTTTCTGCGTCAACTCATCCTGGAGTTATCCAGTCTGAGTCGTAGTAGCTAACTCAGGCATTATTTAGTGAATTATCAACATTTTTATTGATGAAAAAAAAAACAGTGGTGCACCTAAACTGGAAAAAGCAGAAATCACAGATTAAAATAAAAAAAATCCCAGATGGCTTTGATGGGATTTAGTGGCAGTGAAAGCTGGAGGTCTTTTGAAGGGAGTTGGCAGTGAGTAGCAGAGGGACCTCCCCCCCCCCCCCCCCCCCACCTCTCTCTCTCTCTGGGGCCCCTGGTTGCATGTATAAATAGACCCGCCGGTCTGGAGTCCCACACAGAGTTTTTTTTTTTTTTGACGAGCAGTCGGGAAGCAGGAAAGATGCCCGCATCGCCAACTGGATTTGGAAACTTCTTCCTGGAGAGGAGCCTCGTAATGCCGACTGGATATCAGATTCCTGCGCTGGGGGCCCCAGGGGCCCTGCAGCAGCAGCAGCAGCAGCAGCAGCATCTGGCGGCGCTGGCAGCTGGTGTTCCCATCGCCTACTCAGGACTGCAGGGATACAACTTCATCCCGTATCCACACCACAGGCACGTCGCGCACATGGTGAGTTCACCTTTACATCCGAACCGTCCCGAGTCATTTTTTCACCTCAGTTGATTTTAACGCTCAAAGAAAAACTCGGTTCCGGACCCAACCCGTGATGTGCGATCTGACCCAAAGACCTGTTGCTGCTCTGCTCTGCGCGCAAGAGTCATTTATGGATCATAAGTGTGGGGGGAGCTCGAAATTCTTTCCAACTGGTCTGATCAAGGAAAACAAACGATACTAGTTCATGGATGCTGTAAGATCTACAAAAGCAACAGAATAAAAACAGGTTTTAGTTCAGATCTTAGGCGTTATATGGTGATATGGCAAGCTGTTTGTGCCAAAAATTGCGAGTTTCTAATAAACAAAAACTGTTTCTATTACGTTAGGGTGGCCTTCAAACTTTTTTAAGCACAACCAAATAATCATGATTGGTTAAAATATTGATTAGTTTGAAGGAAAGCCTACATAGGAACATGGATAGTGTAAACTCAAGTTGTTCGTTGTTCAGTTGCTCGAATAAAAATTGCGCTCTTGTTGCCGGCCAGGAGAAAAATGATTCCAGGTTCTGAGGTACATTATTAATCACCAGACACGTAAAAAAATAGCTTGACACAAACGGGTTCAGTTGGAGAACCAACATTTGCATCTAAAATGGTGTCACAGATGTATGTAGGGGCGCATAAATAGCCTTACCACTTCTGTGTAAATGAATATGATCCCTAGGCCTGTAGGTGGAGAAGCTACACAAGTTCTGTTTTGCTGTGTTATGATCTACTTTTGATTTATTTCTATGGTTTTGAATTTGTTTTTATGCTTCTTCTCGTCTTCCAGGGCAGCAGCTTTGACCTGAAGGCCACGTCTCCTTATCATCATGCCCTGCTGGCCCGCGGAGGCGTCCTCTACCCTCCCTATTGTCCCGGCGCAGCTGAGGATCTTGGCAGGGTCGCCAAGGTGGCCACCCGGGAGAGTACTGGCGCGCTGAAGGCCTGGCTGAACGAGCACCTGAAGAACCCGTACCCAACCAAGGGGGAGAAAATTATGCTGGCTATCATCACCAAGATGAGCCTGACGCAGGTTTCCACCTGGTTCGCCAATGCCAGGCGGCGCCTGAAGAAGGAAAACAGGGTCAGCTGGGCATCTAAAAGTAAATCGGATGAGGAGGATGAAGAGCAGGAGGGTGAGAGTGACGAAGAGGAAGGTCCCTTGCCAAAGTGCACCTTGGAGGAGCAAGGTGATGAGGCAGGCGACCATAGAGAGAAAGCAGCAGCAGAATACGCGGCGCCAGAAAGCTCAGCGGCAGCAGACGAGCGCTTGGAGGTGCAGGAGGTTGGAGGAGAAAACAAAGATGGAAACGGTGATGCTGAGCGAACGTCTCCAGCTTCAGAAAGCAAACAGAACATTATAGGTCAGAAACCCAAAATCTGGTCTCTGGCTGAGACGGCCACCTCAGAGACGTCAAGGAAACCTCTGGACAGTTTCTACCAGCCTGCTGGGAAGCTGTGGGCGGACTGGGCTTCACGAAGCGGACTCTTTTTTCCGGCCTACTACACCACTCATGAAATAGTCTGAAGTAATGATGTTAGAAAAATAACGTTTTTTTTTTTAAAAGAAACATTTTGCACTTTAAACCCTTAAACCTCACAGACTTCCTGAGGTTTATTATGAAATCTGTTGCGAGACCAAAGACCAGGGATGTTCCGTCTATGAAAATAAATGTAAATGTATTTTTCCACCTGGATGATGTAAATTATATTTCCTTTGTCTAACCGTGAAGAAGTATTTTGTTAAAATAAACTTTGGCTTCCTCCAATCTGCATGTGTCTTTATTGGTAAGAAGAAAAAAAAACATTAGATAAAAATAAGCACAAGTTTAAAATGTGTCACTCTGGACATTAAATCCAATAGTCTGAGATCTTATCTTACTGTTTTAGAAGCCTTTAGCAAAACAGTTGTGTTAACATCAACTTTGTTTCTATCATCATAAACATGTCATGCAAGTATCTCATTAGTCCAAGATTTTACTTCGTTTCCCAGGAAGTGAAGTAAAGCATAATATTCATCACTTAAACATCACTTTTGCGAGTGATTTGTACGACATTTCTTCTCATACTTTTTGAATTTACACTTGCAGTTTCATTCAATACCACCAATTATATTTAAACTCACCAAACCTCTTTAATTTAATTCAGTTTGATTATGTAGTGCCAATGGGGAGAAGTTGATAGGAAATTTAATTTAAGCCCAATCACATAAATTCCAATCAATCCAAGCTATTAAAAAACAACACATCAAGGCAATTTATAATAACATTGGTTTAAAAGTTGTTTTTTTAATTTAATCTAAGGAAACATTTTAAAAGTAATTTGTAATGCCTAAACTAATAAGTATTTGGCAAAGTTTTGGGGTAAATTGACTGAAAGAACAACTTTGCAAGATCCAGTATGTGTTCTCTTGAAAAGCTTCAAGGTATTCAGGTCTCACAAAGGAATGGGTTAAAATAAAAAACCTCATTCTGAAGTCATTGACATTCTTCCATTGCTTAGTCTAGCTCTGGTGCAAAAAAAAAAAAAAAAAAAATCTTAATTAAATTAAGATTACATTTGGTTTTGCAGCATCTTTTGATTTAAATTCTTGGCACAAAGTTTTCTTAATGTTGTGCAAGACTAAATATAAAGGTGTGCTGCTTCTGGTCTAGAGAAGCACGAAATGTTCTTCATGCGCTACTTTCTTGTAGTTCTCGATTTCTTTGTCAAATTAAATCTTTCATGAGATTTTCGTTTTACTCATGAACTCTATCGCTGTTCTTTCCTTGGATCACTAAATGATATTCTCTGTTTTTATGTTCACAAACAACAAAGCATGTCTATCTAGTCTATGTGGCTTGTCCTGAAATAGCCTAAACACTGAACATGACTAACAGAGAGGCGCCTGCGCCACCTTGAGGATAAAAGATGCAACTGCAGGTTAGGTAAATATCACACAACAATAAAGTAAATATACCAACAGCAAACCGCAAAGGAAGAGACGCAGTTATTTCTCACAAAAGCAAAATGAGTTAGGTATTTTTTTGCTACTTATTTTTTTAAATTTATATCAAAGTAGTCTGGTGATTTTAATCAGAAATCCATGACCTTCTGTTTCTAAAAGAAATGAAGTTGACTTTTCCCACTGGAATGCCTAAAATGCAAAACAAACTAAAAAAACAAAACTACAAACAAGACAACAAAAAAAACAACCCTCAAAACAACAAGAAAAAACAAAGATCTTACCATTTCAGCAGGGCTGATGAAAACTGACCATGAGTTGGAATAAATTCTCAACAACACTAACACAACAACTCAGTTTACCATAATAATCAGAATAATTTTTATAATAACTTTTAAAAACTGATTTTCATGGTGCTTTAATTAAACCCACAATTATTCTTACTCCTGGCAAAGGACTTTAATCCATTTGGGAAGTTAGCTTGTGATAAGAAAATAGTCAGTATTTGCCCAAAAGTCACAAAAATATCAATATAGTAAGAGTATATAATTAAACTATTTATAGTTCTGAATAATGTCTTTGTTGTTTCGTCTAGCATTCTAATAAATGCTGGCTAACCCTTAAACATTTCCATTCATATTTTTATGAATTTTCCTTCCCTTTAGCTCCAAGACTGCAGAGATTAGGGACAAAGATATTGATGTATTGATTACTTTGATTTCTTCTGGTTGCGAATGTCCTTTTTTGTTTGTTTTATTATTTACTGTAGTGTATATATGGAGATTTATTTTATTCATTTTTTTGGCATGTATATAACCGATCTGTGTTTGTATTTGCCTTTAATGAGCTAAGTTGATTAGTTAAGAATAGATGGAGTAGAAACATCCATTTAAAAAAAAAAACCAACACATTTTATTGCAGTTTTCAGTAGAAAACCGAGCTGCGGTTTACCAAAAACATGAACAATCACATAAAAAGTGTTTCTTTGCAGCAATTAAAACATCTAAAGACAATATACAAATATATCACAAAAAAACAAACATCAGATGATTTAACTTGTTTTACACCAATTCAGCACAACCTACCATAAATAGAGTGTTAGTATTGAGAAAGTCTGTTTCTATGACACAACCACGTCTCTTCAGTAACTGTAAATGACGGTAGAGGAGGCCGATACTTGTGACTCCTGACGGGGCAGACAGGGCGGTTTTCCATTCTCCTGTACAGAACACACAATTTTTCCATTTTCACTTCTTCCGTGTTCCTCGGACAGGATGCTCGAGTCTTCAGTTTCCACTGGAGTCTGTGGTATTGAAGGCAGTAGAGTTTCTTCCACTGTTTTTGGCACCTCTGTCTCGTATGTTGGTACCTCGGTCTCATATTTTGGCCCAATGCATACGACACACTCCTGTGAGAGCATAGACGAAAATTAAACAATTTGTTTAAAAAAATAATATTTAGGTTCACAAATGCAGATATAGACCAGAACTATTAACACTAAATGTATCTAAAACATCTGGTGGGGATTTGATTAAGAATTAAAGGTAATTTAACATTTTTTGTAGGATTACGATTGTTGTTTTTCCTCCCAAAGCTTAACAATTGAGACAAATGTTATTTACAAGTTAACGCTTCAACTTAAAAAAAATAAACGTAAGGTTTATTATACGTGATCTTAATAAAAGAAGCAAGATTTTTTTCGGTCATGTTATGGGACTTGTTAATTTACCGAAATTGTACAGATTGTATAGATAAACCTGTTTAAGTTAGTGTTAGTAGTTTACAGTCTTCAACTGGCCCATGTCGTGTGTCTGTATTTTTTTAAAACACACACAGCACTTCTATTACGTCAAGGAAAACGGTTTTGTTTGCATGCGAGTGAAAAAGACAGAGCAATGATCTTGCCATCTAACTTCATACAAACGCTTATTGAAACAAGAGATTTGGAAATTGCAGCTTACATTTACCATTTTTGTCCCTTTCTCTAAAGCCTTTTTTCCTGAAACACACAAAAAAGGCAGAAACAGACACGTGATGAAATGGTGCATTAATGCAAAAAAAATTTAAAAATAGCACGGTTGTGAACATTAGCAGTGACGCTTACTTCGGAAATAAAATGCCAATCCTGCAGCTATCAAAGCTGTAAAAAAGATTCCTAGGACTGTTCCAACTATGATATGGACCCGCTTGTTCTTCACTGTAAGAGGAGCAGACAGGGAGAAGAAACAATTATACACTGAGACAAAGTCATATCTAAATAATAACTATTTACATTGCTAGTATAGTTAGTTAAAATAGCTTTTTTTTCTTCATTTTATATATATAAAAACATACATTATGAACCCACTGAAAACCAGTGGGTTCATAATACTTGAGCCCCCTGTAAAGAATGCTTATATCTGCTTATTCTAATATGAAATATACCATAACATGCACTAAGAAGCACAATTGTAAAAGCTAAAGTCAATAGTTTTCCCCATCTCTGGTATTTGAGGCATGAAACTACCAGCCAATAAAGCTTCAAGTAGTATTTCACTTCTGTATTTATGCCCGACCCTTTATACATTTTAGATATTCTCTATTTAAAAAAACCCCCGCAACAAATAGGTGGATTAATAACTTGGATTTATGTTCCCCAGAAATATCTGGAAAAAACCCCCCAACAAAAACAAACAAAAGAGAGGTGAAAATATCGCACAAGGAAACTGCTCCCACACACACACACACACACACACACACACACACGAGACCGCATAGTTCACAGGCCGCCAGTGAGAAAAGTTTCATTCTGACAAACACTCGCCAAAATGTGTAACCACAAGGACAACAGACAAAGGTAAGAGTGAGGGTGAGAAGACTGAGTCACACAAAACTCACCACATACGGCGTCGGATCGGTAAGTTCCAGCCGCCTCAGTAGCGGAACCCTGCGGACATCTGAAAAAAAGTAAATACAAAAATTTAGTGTCGGCTTTTTACTGTGAGTTACATCAACTTCTGGCCAAATCAGAACTGTTAGTGTTCGCAGTCACTTATACTCTACGTCACATGGTTTCCTGTACATGTTACGTTGAGAGCATTTTAATTTAAAAGCGTGAGCCTAATGTTAATGTGGGCTGCGTTTGAACGACAGTAACACAGTTGACTAATAGAGTTTTGGCCTTTATGTGTAACATCACCACATAGCTTAACATGTGACTAAACATCCTCCTTTGCCCACTTTTTAGATGCTGAACTGGCCATTGGACACACACACAGAGAGAGCGCAGAGCGGACGGCGCGACCGGGTTTCACATGAAATGCCCAAGAACAAGAGCAGCTTACCGGGATAAATCCGGCATCATGTCACACAACAAACCCCACACAACTGCTTAAAAATATCCCACGGGAGACCCCGAATTTTATTAGTTTATGTAAGAAACTGACCCAAAGCAGTAAAAGCTCACTTTAATCTGGATTTACGTTTGTATTTTAGCAGGGACCCATTTGTACGACACAGTTCTTTGATATTTGGATTATGAAGCCAACTGGTTAATCTGGTGTTTAATCTAAACATTAAAAAAATAAATTGCTTTAGTACTTTGCAGTAATTGTAATTGTAAGTTGAGTTTCTGGGTCTCCATGAGGATGTTTTCTCTTTTCTAATGTCATCTAACAAACCTCTGGGGCCTTTACAGATCAACTGGATTACTGGGGGGCTATGTTTAGTAGATGACCTCTGAATGAAAATGGATGGACTTGGTTTTCTTTAAGTGTCTCAGAGATAGGCGCCTTAAAAACAGGTGCAAGCCACACCTTTCAGATTTACTTTTGATAAATGATCTCGATGGCTAACACCAAACATTGAGCCTATAATGTCACGAAGTGGAAAGGTATGAGATAATAGTCCAGTAAAAAACTCCTCGAGAGATATTCTAAAGAAAAAAACACTTTATATTTAACACATTAGCTTTAAGTAGTGATTAAAAGATCACCTAATTAATGCATTAGTCAAAAGCTTCAAACCTTTTAAAAAAAAGATGATATTATTGTCAAAATAACCCATAAACAAGCCAGTAAAGGAATCATCTGAACCTCACTGAATTTGAACAGTATTTTGAGAGCCGTTGTTTCAGTTTATTTCCAGCTTCATTCACTTACTTGGTGTGTTCAACACAGCGTCCTTTAAACGAGGTCTCGTCGGAGAACGTCCCATTTGCACATTTTCTGCACACTGTATCGTGTACATGGGTCCCTGTAAGCCAAGGGTGACTATTACAAACACCGACAAAGATACACGAGCGACACAAAAATAGCTGCAGTGTAAAAAAAATGTAAAAAAATGGAAAGGAATTAATAATAAAAAAATATCGTCCCACCTTCGGACTCAACTTCCTCGCCTGGCCCACAGGGGCTGTGCAGCACACACGTCTTACATGATTCACCTGAGCAGTGGAATCCTTCTTTGCACTCGCAGACCGTTCTCTTTTGGATGTGATGAACAGGAACTTTGAAGTTTCTGTCTGAAGACAAAAGGGTCTAACTTTTACAAGCCATTCATTAAAAGGAGACACGAGTTTGGGCGAATTGTGCAAAAGGTCTTACTTGGGTCACAGTATGGCTGAAGTTCACACTTGCTTTCATGGGTGTGTGTCTCCCGATATTCAACATCTTCCTTACATTGTTCACACTTTGGATTCTCGCAGTTGAATTGTGACATTTTTGTCCCTACAAAACAAGTTATGAGAGAGGGGTTAATTTTCCTGAGTCCATGAGGGGAAAAAAAAGTCTATTCACTAAGAAACAGAGGGGCAATGTTACCGGTCTCCTCTACTAGTTATTTGCTCGCAATAGAGGAACTGGAGCATCTAAAATCATAAGCTAAAAGGGCGCTAATGCTTGGCATGGAAAACCCCAAACATCCCCCGCTGAAGACAGGACACAGGCAGCAGACAGATGGGTGGGTTAAAAGGTGGAGTTTGGTCAGGCAACCACAAAATAGTGTAAACAACTTTGGCTGAAACGTGGCTGACAGACGAATTCAGTACAGAAAACTGCAATTTGGAACAGGTGAAACCAAAGCTGGTCGACAGGATGGATGCCTGGTGGTGTGAGGCTTGATTACTGATGGTCGAGCCAGAATAAACAAGCATCATTCCTTGATGTTTAAAAAAACTCCAAAAACTAGCTTAATTGCTGTATTTACTTTCTTCACACTTTTTTGTTCCGTTAGAGGGATGTTACACTATAAACATGTGATTAAATGAAGTCACTGTGTGTAGTTTAGTGATTGAAAACGCAGCTCTTCGTGTAACTGATCTCATTAAGAAGCCTATTTAGAATTCATCCGTTTTTCAACAGCATAAATTCTGCAATAACCATTTTATTATTACCATCATTCTACCGCAACACATCATGAAGTTTCAGTTTTGGTCGATTTTAAGCACCAGTGTGGACAAAGGCGGTAGTGTTTTGCCCGAAGGAAGACTGCGTTTCCCATGAGCACCAGCGCATAGTGTCATATAATCCTGATCTCCCGGTCGCGAAGTACATTTCTGTTTCCAGTGGCTGAGGTGGTGAATCCAGCTGTGGTGAAACAATGTCATGTGATGATGTTGTCAATAAGAAACGGGGGAAGTGACGCACCCCCTAAAGCAGTCAGCACATTTGTAGTTGGTTTGTGTGTCAGGGTTCCTGCCACCCTCCTCACAGTTGTCATCCAACGAGGTGGAAGTCGACGTATGATCACAAAACTTCCGAATAGGTTTAATGAAGGCTGAACATTTCCTGACAGAAGATGTAACAGCGTTCTTCAGCAAACATACCATGCTAGATTGTGTTAAATGAAGACTATCGCATCGCAAGAAGATGTGGAAACCCATATTAGGTCAGGCGCAAACATATTCTTGTGCCTCTTTGGGTCATATTTAAAGATGAGTCAGGACCCAAAAAAAAACAAAAAAAAAAAAACAATCCCACAAGGAGGAATCCCAGAATGTTGGGGAAAGTGAAAGTGAAAAACAAGGGGAAACATAAATGACAGTAGAAATGATTCGTCATATAATGGGAGCCTCTTCTGCAATAACACATAATTATGGACCCCAATAACAAACAAGCAAACAAACAAGCAAACAAACAGGTGTCAGAGCTGCCGTTTCCATACCTGGTCCACACATCTGGCAGCACTGACCACCGCTTTCATGCTGAGTCACTGGGTCGCACAGAAGCTGCGCGTCGCTGTTTAACTGCGGAGAGGAAAGGGTTAGTTCATGTCACGCGTGACCTCACAGGACCCGACTGTGTGTTCACTTCCAGCGGAAAGCCCCAAACATTCGACATGCTCAGAGCTCCAGGCGGAGCAGCTGCAGGGGGGGTTTCATGTCTTCAATTCGGATATTTCACGTGTTGGATTTCTGGAGCCCTTTCGAAAGTGAAACTGAACGCTCCGCGTGAAATGGACACGAAAATCCACCCTAACAAGCTTTAGAATGTAACTTCTGCATCAGAAACGTGTTTCATACACATAATAACAAACAACCGCGTGTTAAGAAAGAAACAGGACCAATTCTTTTGGCTTCTCTCACCGTGAAGACGCTGAAGAGACACAGCAGAGACACGGCAAGCATGACGGCAGAAAGTGTCCAGCCTCTCCCTGCAGACTCCGCACAGCACTGCGGCTCCTGCAGCAGACGCGCCTCTTTCTGGCTGTCTGACTGAAGGGAGGAGCTGAAAGTGGCTTCCACCTGATTTCTTTCCCCATTCTTGACCGTTTCCTGTAAAAGCTGTACATTTAGCTCCATGATCGACAAACACATGACGTTATGTGATGTGTGTTGTGTTGTGTTGTGTTTTTATTTCAGACAATCAACAAAACCGACAAAACAACAAATACATCACTTTCAGAGATTAGCAATAATAATAGCAAATAAATCAACACCACACTAAACAGAAACAAAACCCATCAAATTAACATTTCAATTCCAAGTCAATGAAAATCAATTAAACATTTATAGAAACTGAAGTAAAGAAATAGTTCCACTAATTAAAATTGTCAGTTTATTTTCCCTGATATCTGACATTGATTAGTTATTAATGTAGTTGTCTTAAAAAGGGTATGAAGAAGTAAAACTTATTTTTCATACCCCCTCCCCCTC
>JAVLVB010001109.1:947866-995782 GCA_032876305.1 Orestias chungarensis
TGCTGATTCCAGAGGAGTGAATGCTGCAAGTCAATGACTCGATGCAATCTGCTGGGGTTCCTTAGATTGGAAACTTTTTCAAATTGATTTGTTAGAATGTATCCTTGATTTTAATTGATTTTTTGTAAAGTGCCTTGAGACGACACCTGTTGTAAATTGGCGCTATATAAATAAACTGATTCTTGATTCTTGATTCCTGTCAACTCGGACCAACTTCCCTTTTCTTGCTAAACAAAAACATCGTCTGAACATTATGCAGGCATAAACATGTTTTAGACTACAGAAGGCATATCTCTGTTGTTGTGCAGTATTAATATCCTACCATATATGTGATTTTGTGTGCAAACATACATTTTTTTATTAACTAAGGAAACCTTCCAGTTGTTTGCTTTGTTTAAATATGAATAGATTTTGTGCTGTACCAAATCGCTCGCCAATGTTGTTGTCATCCGTTCCAAAATGGCAGCACACCTTGCAATGTCTTCTGATGTCCCTATGTCTAAGGGGTACTCACTGTATAACCATTGTATCTCCTGCATGTGTCTCAAGGGCAATAATTTTCAACCTCATGTGCATCTAGATCGATTTCAAGACCAAAATGTTGTGCAGCATAGAGAAAGGCATAATCAACCGCCAACTGCCTTTTTCTATTGTCAAGAGCTGTGATGATGGAGTTGGTTCTAGGTTCTCCATTTCTTTTAAAGGACACCATGACTACGAATTGGAAGCTACGTCACTGGAGGACAAACATAAGGTAAAGCTATGGCTTAATCAGACATCTGTTAAAGCACACAGTCGATACAATAAGATTTTTCCAGGCTTACAGCATCCCGTTGTTGTGTAGATGATGCAGCTTGTGAATCAGATCATTCATGGGAACATATACAGTGGCTCTGAAGATGGGAATTCTGAATCGCAGGAGGAGCCACAAGCACAACAGAGCCTTAAAGAAGGGGTATTGTTATTACACAGAGGAGGACTGGCATCATTCAAATGGGTGAAGTACGTATACGTCTTTCTTGTTTCAACTTTACTCTTTATAGGACAAACTTTCAGACAATTTTACAGAAATCCAAACGTCATAACAGAGAAATTGAAAAAGTCTTGACCATAGATTCTTTAAGTGACACAATTATATAGTTGATATTAACTCCCGAAATTTGTACTATGTGTCTGAATTTACTGTAACTGGACCTTATGGTTTTTTTGCTGTATAATATTATCCATCACACTGACATGATAATTTCTGGATTCCCATTATTTTTTTGTCTTTCACCACTGATTTCTTTAAATATTTTAATACTCTATAAAATGCAGCAGGAATAATTTTTTATGTGGTTTGATGAAGTGTGGAATCCCACAGTGCCCGCTAGTAGGTAAATGTTAAGAAACTAGTGAAGGAGTCGTTCAAACCCAATCCAGGCACCCTCCAATGTCAGAAAAAAATCTGCTCATCCGATGATCTAAAGGATTTTCTTTATAATTGAATTTTTTTTGTTTTGTTATTTAGTCGCATTAAGTGTCTACAAATTCCTTTGCTACCAGGTTCCTCACAGCAGTTTACTTACCTGTGCATTGTTGTGTATTCAAACCCCCTACATATTCCTCAATTTTCAGATCCTGACTATTTGTTACTGTTAGTCTGGTTATATTTGGCCATATTATTGTAACTGCTTGTACAATTTCCCATTATTGTGTCACCCATTAAAATTTTCTCTATTATTGCAGCGGTATTACAGACAAATATCGTTTCACTTTGTTCTTCAAATACAATGAACCTGACCTGTCAGGAGACGTTTGTAAGATCTTGATCCCTTCATTTTGAGCCTCATCTGCAATAACCACCAAAAATTGATACATTAAAGATTACCATAGAAATCCTATGTATCAGTGACATAGAATTTTGGATTTTCCAATCCGTAATATGTTTGATTTTGAGTCCCGATCTTTTCCTTTTTTCATAGAAAAAGCAAGTACATTCTTGTCTATTCTATATTTCAGTTGGTACAGTTGTAGTACATGGACATTTTTTTTTTTTACTGAATTGGTAATAAAATACAGGAGATTTTAAAGGGTTTTGAAACTTGGCACAAAAACAAAAAACAAAAAAAGAAACAATATTGATTTGAAATAGTCAAGGAATGTTTATTTGTGAAACTCATTTCAACATCTAGACAATTTAAAGGGCTTTGATTGGGAAAACATAAAACAACAAACAAACATAAATAATTTTACTGTAATAAAGGTAAGCACTAAAAAAGTTGAAATGCAGACTACTGCTATTAATATGTTTAATAATCAAAAGCAACTCTAAACAAGCTTTTGGATTTAATTTAAAGGAACTTAAAACATTTTGTGGAAGTACATTACTGATCAGTGGTGCATAAATAATTCTGGGTTTGCATAGCCAACTTTTACCAGAAGACCTGAATTACCTGTAAATATATATAAATATATATATATATATATATATATATATATATATAAACAAAAACGTAGGTAAAAAATAATATATCAGTTTGACAGTGTCTATAAATCTATGACAGACGAGTATATGAATCAAAACAACAAAAACTAAAGTAGGTCTGAAACATCGAGGTGGATTTTAACGGCGGCTAACTAAAGAAACAGCGACCACCAGTTCCTAATTTACTAAGAAGTCATACGTTAGGGTGGTGTAGCGCAACGAGTTACGGTCAAGATTTTTGTTTTATCTTACGCCGCACATTTCCCCTTTTTTTGTTTTAGATACAAAGTTCAGCTCCACCCAGGGGAGCTAACACTGATCCCATTCAGGCAACGAAGCAACGTAGACGTTGACGTGACATCCTCGGTTCCTCTTTCCACTGTGATCCATTTATCAGACGGTGACACCAGTGTACAGAAACCGTGTGGCTTTGACACCTTTATTCTGATCACCCACAGAAATGAGTACCAGTGAGTAACAACGTGCAGGCTGTTATATTTAGTCTGACATTTTGATACCCAACTGTTTTTGTCCTGCTTTCTGTAGAAGTGTAAAAAAAATGAGTTTTTTTTGTGTATTTTTTCAGCTAAATGGGGAAGTTGGATGAAGTTTTATTGATATGTTGCAGGTTTAAAGTCCCTTCACCGGAAGAAGCAGCTTCTCCTGGTGCTGTGCATGAAGAGCGCGATGCCTGGGTCAAAGCCCTCCACAAACTGTGTTCACACTGGAAGAGAAAGTCCCGGTGTGAAAGCATGTTTGCAGAATCGAAATGCTTACAACAAATAAGCATTCCTGAAGACGTGGATGACAGCGTCACCAATCTTGAGTCAAGTGGTGTGTTCGCTGCTGGAGATTTTGTTCCAGCAGACATTGAAACTTCAAATTCCACATCCAGAAGTAGAGATGGCTCATTAGCTGAAGAAGAAGGTCACAGTTCTGTCTCAGCTGATTCAAAGCCGCTCGCTAAACCTCACATTGGCAATTTTGCTGATCAAGTTAATGATGGATTAGATCATTCGAGTCCCATCCCATCTCCAACCTCTCTCTATGCTTCTATCTCAAAAGTACCCTCCTCCCCTTCACATTCACCCAGCCATGCCGGCCTCCAATCATTTTCTTTAGGCCCAGTCTCACCAGTAATGAAGGTACCTCCACCCGTTTCCATCCCAGCTCCACCACCTCTGCCTATCAGACGAATGAATACTCTTAAGAAACAGCGGACAAAGGCTTTCCACTGGGACCTTGTTGCGCCTGAGAAGGTAACCAATCTGTATCAGTTTATCTTCTTTAAGTACAACTTGAAGTACCACTACAATAAAAACATTTTGATGTCGTCAACAAATCTTGAAATGACAAAATGAACTACCATAAACTTATATGTCATTTACTGCTACCATCATCACAAAGTCTCCATCACTCTCCTTGAGACTTCTGATCTTGGTCACTAAGAAATAAAAGGTACATATAGAAAGAACTCAATGTACTGAAAACGTTCTTGAAGCATTTAGTATTTATTTTAACATTGAAATTTATGGATTTTAAATAAATCCGAAGTTTAGTATATCAAAACTTTTGTTGAAAAAAAAGACAAAATAACAGTTCTATGCACTTCATACTTGGTTGTGGCTCCTTTTTGAATGATTTTATGGACAAGGTTTAATGGAAAATAGTAGCTTCAACATCATCTACATTGCTGGATCTGGTGTCCCTCATTATCCGCTTGACAACCTGGATTCAAATCCAGTTCAAATCCAAACAGTTTCCCAGCCAATCTAGTAAAGTAACATGATGGTATAAAAAATCTTAAACTTTTTTGGGTGGTAGTAAGTCAAATCAGCAACATCATAAAGTTTGTCAGGGCAGGGTGAAAGGAGCATGACTCTGTCTAAGATCTAATAGAAGAAGGACGTGTTGTCTTTGGACATTTCGAAGCAATGCGAGCGAAATATAGTCTTTGAAAGTTTGAGATCATAACTAACTGCAGAAACGTCCCATTGGACTTCAAGAATCGTGGATTTTGTGCCTCTGTACTCTTTCTCCAGATTCTTGTGACCTGGTTTATAAATGTAATGCATACTTTACTACATAATAAATTACTTTTTTTGGAGAGGATTTTATTTAATATATTTAAACTGTTATGCTTTTATGCAATCTTCTTTTGTTTTGTACCCGAGGCTGAGGAAAACCTTAAAATGGATTAAATTAGCTGATTAAAATGACAAAATACTTTACCACTTAATACATCACTTTTTTTTGAGAGGAGTGCGTATAATACATAAGTTTCTCTTTCTGAGAAGCTGCAAAAACCTATTCTCCTTTAATGCAATGTTATTTTGTTTTGTACCTGAGGCTACAAGCCGTAATAATTAAAACTACAGCTTTAAGATTTTTCTTGAATGTAAAGTGCTTTACAAATAAAATTGTACTATTAATAATAATAACAATAATAATAATAATAATAATTCTTATTACAAGATGTATAAGCAGCAGATATTGATATTGTTTACATCAATGCTATCCATAGAAGCCATTATTTGTTAGAGTTGGATATTTTCTCCTTTAAAGAAATGAGATCAAATTAAAGGATGTAATTGTAAAATGTTAAGTTTAAGTTTATGCTGTTGCAATTAAAGACTATTTTAAATGGGGGATTTTTCCACATCGTTCCACGTGCATCTACATACCATGTCTTCTCTCCTAATGATAATTTTCTTTCTACAGATTACAAAAACGTTTTGGGTTCAGGAAAAGAACAAGAAGCCTGAGATGGACACATCACGTCTGTACGAGCAGTTTTCTGTCAAAGATCTGGGAACGTTCAGTACAACGGACTCCGGTTGCTCCCAACATATAATGCTCAACCAGAAGATTGCACACAACTTCAGTGAGTGGCTCAAACCTGATTGCATGGCTGACTTCATTTGGAGTATGATTTGCAGAAACATTTGGATTATTAACAAATACACTAGGAGGATTAGCAGTCCTCAATTGTCATTTCCCTGTAAAACAATTTTGTCTCTGGATTAAGCCTGATAAAAACTCTTAACTTCCATGGATAATGATAAAGGGCTTCCTTTTCCCACCCAGTAGATGGCAGCACCACACAAAGAGAAACAATGATGCATGTAGGAGGGCAACAAATGAGTGAAGTGCGACATAAAAAAAGCCTTACTGATGTTCTGGAAGTCCTCCAAATCCTCAATTCCTCCCTAAAATCTGGGACAAATTAGCTGTTAAGCAAACCCAAAAAACTGTTGTTCTACAAGCAGCCAGCAGGGGGCAGTGTTGAACCAATTTTTAGGGTCATGCTCACCCTTAAGGAAGAGCCACAATTGATTGTAAAATATTCTACCTCTCAACTAATGGCTTTTCACTTTTGATTACATGAGGCTTGTATTTTTCAAGACCTTCCCCGAGGGGGAGCAATTCCAAAGCTTCCCCTCAGAGGTCCTGCTTGTAGCTCACTCCCAGCTGATTAGACGTACAGATGTGATGGAGGCCGGGTGTTAAATGGGATTAGAGTGAACGTGCAGACTGGCGACATCTGAGCAGAGTTCCCTTATTTATAAAATATAAATAAGAGTGCGTCTAACGGAGAACAGCAGAGATTTCCTGCCCTCATGCAGAACACACTGATAGTGCGCCTCCAACTTGTTAACTTTCTGTTGTGTCAAGAGCTGAGTGATGACAGCCTGCGGGCAACCCGGGGCCATGCATCCTTCTGCTTGCAGCTTTTTGAAAAATGTTGACATTTGGTAAACAAGGGAATAGGCCTGGCTTGATGTTTCCGCTCCCTTTGTTCCCCTTCACACCAACACAGAAAGTTTAATGAACCGTTGTAAAAGTTAGTTTACTGTACTGAAAATACATGCAAACTTTGTTGTATGAGACTGATCTCAGATACATTTATTTATAAAAATCAACACATACATACAATAGTACCGCACGGTGCATCATATATAATCATATCATATTATAATATCCCTGAACTAAAAAAGAATAGCATAACGTAAAAGAAGTTGTATCTTAAGTAAATAGAATAAAATAAAATTATATATTTTCCCTAAGTGGGGAAATTCAGATGCAACAACAGCAGTGTATCAGAAAAAGGTGACAAAATCTGAAATTATAACAAGAAACTGTACATTAAGGGCAAATTTACAACACAAGAAAAATATACTGTACACTTAAAAATAGAATATCCAGATTAAAAGCAATGTGCCACTGAGTAAGGGTACCATAAATAAATGCTAAGTTGTGCATAAAAAAAAGAAAAGAAAGGCAATTTAGAAAACTGAGGGCGGTAAAAGTTTATTGTGTTTGGGTAAATAAATATAAGTACAGTAGTTGGGTGTATTTAGACATTTGTCTAAATACACCCAACATACATAAGTTTGTTGGTCTCATTATAATTAGTAAGTTCAGGACATATTATTGAAAGGCCAAAAAAGTTATTATTAAAGTAAAAATATCTCAGTCAGGCTGATTTATATTGTGCACAAGATTTTTAGAGCTTAGAAGATGAGACACTCTTAAACAAGTTAGCATAAAATCTCTGGCAGACAGAGCAACAAGTTGTTTTCTTAGTTTTTTTTATACACCAAGGATGGAGGACCTTGTTGGAGAGACAGTCTGGATCCCCCCTGGATCGCAGCTGTAATTACCTCCTGTTTTGTGTGGGCACCTCAGACATTTTTATTTGGTGTAAGTTCATACGCATAAAGACGCAACATGACATGGCCATCAAACGAAAGGTTTAAAACGTTACAGCTATACTAAAATTTCCCACCACGTCAGAGAGAACCGGAACTACATGAATGGGTTTCATAGGTTATTTGGAGATGATGGTCTAAAAAAGGGTTGTTTCACTTTAGCCCTGTCACACTATAGCGTATCTTTGGCGTTAGTGGTGAACGACATGATGCCTCACTAATCATCTGAACAATTAGATTCACTCATGGAGTAGCCTAATGAAATTTCATTTTAAGATTGTCAGTATGCTTTTGTATCAGAGCATTAAGAGCCGCCGGCAACCGTTGTGTCATCATCCCAGACGGAATCATATTTTAGCTGCAAAGTCAAATTTTATTATTTCATTTGAAGAGTTTATTTTAATTTTTTTGGGGAAAAAAATATTTCTTTATGCTTGAAACATGATGAAACTGCAAAAAACATTTAAGGGACATAAATACAAGTATAATCACTACGATCCGATTATTAATATGAAATGTATCTTCTCCTTTTCTCTACCTGTTCTCACAGTCTCTACACCCATTTTCTCACACATACACTGCTTCTGCTTGCATCTCCATCAACCAGAAAGCTGGCTAAATCTGCGCTTTTCATGCATCTCAGGTCTCATTCCGTCTGTTTATCTACAGGATCCTATCACACTGGGAGCCCTGAACCCATGCGGGCTCCTCTGCTTTGTTCACACTTACAGAAATACCTTGGTTAACAGTGCGACTCCTTTCTGATCGGATAGTATTGTAAGTACGCTATTAATAATTAACAAAATGATTGCGAGGTGATAATTAGTACAAGTGTGGATTGTCTCACCCCTGCTAAACTCACAGTGACATTAAAAGACAGCCAAGTATGAAGATAAGGAGGTGGGAGTCTCTGCACTGCCTTGATTTTAAATCAAAGTTTTCATATCTCTTGAAGTTTTTCCACATTATTTCAGACTACTAACAAACTTAAACGCATTATTATTATTTTTTTGGGTAATTTAAGCAATAGACACAAATTAGGGTGTGGATGGAGGACTTCTGTCAGAGTTTCAGTTGTATGTAGGTATGTCATTTTAACTCACGAATATGCTTTGATCTAAAGTATTCCACTGAAACGAGGCTTTAATTAGTTGTTTTACTGGAAAATGAACCTCAGACGGGATCTCAGGTCTTTCGCAGCCTCTAACAATTATCTTTCCTCTTCATCATCACCACTGTATTTACCAGTGCAGTGTTTTTTTTCCTCCAGACATGAAAGGCCCAAAGTTCAATTTTGGTGTTGTTTGACCAGAGCACATTTGTGCACAAACTTACTGTGTCCACCTACGAGGTTTGATTAACGGCCTTGACTCTAGACAGCTTCTTTGATTAAAGCTCTTGTTATCTTGTTAGCAAGTTTGGTTCCCCTTTTTGCACTTCACATCTCCAGTATTTTGACTCAGCAGAGCCCTTTGACTCGTTCACCAATTACATATCTTCTGAATGCAACAGGGTTAACCAAAAATAATGAAGAATGAGTGGAGGGACAATTTTCAGATCTTTCTCGCAAAAGTTTTCATAAATTACGCTTCTATTTGCTTTCGCTTGTCAGTTTTAAGCAGTTCAGCCAAACGTAATTCATAACTCAGGCAGATTTACATTTAGTGTAATCTTAGAATTTTACTAACATTTTTCCTCTGATTGACAGTAACATTTGTAGGTGCCCTTATGGACTTATTTTTCAAAGGAAATCTGTAAAAGAGAGCAACTATTAACCATGATGGCATAGAGACCTCAAAGATTTGAAGCTCATTTGTGAAATGTCAGTTTAAAAAATCACAAAAAAAGCTCATTAGCAATTATAGGGGAATGCATTTGGTTGCAGATAATTATTATTTAAAAATGACCATGATTACGTAACTTTTCCCGTTTCTTATTTTCCACATCATCGTATAACACGATGATACCACGCAATGCACTGGTCATCAAGGGAAATGCAGTCTTACTTCAGGCGAAACACAACCGCTTTAGTCTGCCAAGATCGACCAAAACTGAAACTTCTTTAGTGTTGCTTTGACTAATCCCCTTTAAAAAACAACTTTAACAGCTCATGTAACTTCATGGTAAATGTTATTTAACTTCAGGTCATGGGTTAGACTTGTAGGTAAGACTACACATTTACCTCAAAGAAGAATTTTACCACAGATCTTTCTGTCTTGATTTTTATTTCACTGGTCTTATTAATGTTCAATAGAGGGAATTGTTCATTGTTTTTCTACCATTTTAATGTTAATATCAGGTCGGAACGATCATAAATAAAGCAAAACAACCTTTAATTGGAATTCCCCAATAACTAGTGTTGGCTTTTTTAATCATCACAACTTTAGTCATCTTCTTTTTCAAATGGAATTCATAATCACATCTGCAAAAATACTGAGAAAGAGAGCTGAAGCATTGTTTTTTTTCTGTCTAGTCGTAATCTAATAGAACAAATGAACACTTGGTTTCACTTGAGCCGAAAATAATAGCCTGTGCATTCACTTCACATTGGTTACATAAAAAAAGGCTTTCTATGAGTTATTACGTTTGTTGAAAGCCTACATGGTTTTCTTTAGCCATGGCACTAATAGCAGAGAGTTGGTCTGGCATAAATGGTGTTTTATGTTAAAGATTTAAGCCTGTTCTTTATAAAGGTTATACAGAGACATGAGCAAATATGATGTGTCAGATTTTCAAAGAAAGAAAATAGGTATTAATGAAACTATAACGCATAGATATGATCAGAGATAAAATAAAACTTAAGCCTACTCAAATTGATTAAAGTAGAGTTTAACTTTTGGAACACGATTTCTAAATAGTTTGCAACGAAAATAACTGGGTAGCCACCAAATATTGACACATTTGCATGGTACAAATGGGTCATTGCACTTTTTTACTCTATATTTTCTTAAACTGAAATATAGTATAGTCCACACTGGAACTCAAACTACTAAAGAAACTTTTAAATCCTTTCAAAGGGAGATACTGTTTGAAATGTTAAGAGGCTCCTGCTCCTTACCTTCACTCTGCAAATGTGGAAAAAATGCATTACCTCCTATATTTAACTGGCTTATTAGTTGTGCCTTTCCATCCCCATGCCATGGCAATAAAACATGTGTTTGGAGGGTGGCACCACCACACAGGCCAGCCAATAACTCCTACGGAGCAGATGACAGGATGATATCGAAGGTTTTTCTCTGAATGTGCGAAAAAAGACTGATATGCATTAGATCCCAGGACTTCTTAGGCCTGTGTTCGCTTTCATCTTGTTTAATGTTTAGAGCAGTTAGGTGTTCTTTTGACTGCATGCTGATTGGGTATAAAATATTGAGGTAAAAGTGAATGACTCGTTCTCTTTTCAGAGTAAAACCTCTTCTATTTGACAGTCCTTTTCTTCTACATTTGAATAGAATTTGTATTCTAACGATTATGATTGACAGTAACCACTTGGCCCATTAATAAAAAGTATCAAAATGAAGCTTTTACATAAGTAAAAAAAGAAACTGGCTTTTGAGAACAAATGTGACAATCAGCCCGAGAAGTGACTGAGGTTTTGAAAGACCGACATACCCAAACTTCAATTCAGATGTCAGCACACAGCTGTGCAATAGAATAAAACAAAAAAATAAAGCAAAAATGAAAGAAGATTTGTATGATCAATATACATTTCTCTTTGGACAGTCTGCTAAACTCATATAGATATTTACCATGTCTATATTTCACAGTCGTAATTAAAAGTGCACCTGTAGCTTTTTGCCCTCATTGGGATACCCTCCGTCTCCATACTCCAATTTACCGGGACAATGGCCTGTTTGTCTGAGCACCAGTAGAAAAAAAAGGGACTCAATTTGCACTTACAGTAGTGCAAAAAAATAAAAATAAAAAAGAGAATACTGAAGCATAATCAATATTCATTACTGTTTTTATCCATCAGACAAGAGAGGTTTTTCTGTGAGCCTGGTGAGATGGTTTGTTGATGCACTAGAATCGTTGCACGGAAATTTTCTGCGGTCTGCATTTTGGGCAAACACATTGCAAGTGCAGGGCATGAACTACAGCTTTCACAGTCCCTGTTTGAAATTTCTATTGAAACAAAAGATCTTGGCGTTTGCCCACACACACATAAGCGCAACAGCAAAGATTACTTTAAAAGATTCAAAAGAAAAGCCAAATCAATTCTTCCTTTGTGCTTCATGATTCAAAAAAGCTGGATAGTATTTTGTACCAAATTATTTTGAGTCTTACAGGCTAAAGAAGCTCTTTTTTATTATTACTGCTTACTGTGCATAGATATCTTAGATGCTAAGGGTACTCTTATATTAAATTCTGAATCATGCAGACATTTTACACATAATGAAAAAAAACAATTCCACATGCTTTGTCTTGATAGAATGCAAATGTGTGCATTTGTCTGAGGCTTTGGGTAGAAAGTAATTAAGTAAGGGTCCCTTTGTCTTCTGAAGGGTTTTTTAGTAATTTCATCGCTGGATAAGAGGACTATTTGTCAGGAGGAAAGTGTTCATGTACCACTGAGTGTGTTGATTTTATTTTAATCTATTGTTCTTTTAGGCATATTCCTTAAAAGTTTTCCAGTGCAACCAGGGGAGTTGAAGGACAAACTTTTCATTATTAATGAAGAAGATGGAGGCCTGTCTGACGAGCACATCACCTCTCTGAGAAGGTATGACTTTGTGCCAAAAAGGGCTAATTTGTATTCAATCCCTACCTTGTCGCATTTAAAAAGCTAACTTGAGAGTCGAATTACATTATGTGTCCTAGCCTGAAAGAGTTTGATAGTTATTTCATTGGGCATAAACATAAAATGGCAGCTCAACAAATACCCAAGAAGGTTTACGGTTGTGGAGTGTGTCCTGGATGATGTGAAACAGGACGAACCTCAGCCAGACATTCACCAGGACATGTGGTTTATGCAGCAGCTTTTACAGTCTTCTGATACTAAAAAAACCTTTTATCAGAATGGCTTCGTAATAAAAGTTTCATTTCTGGTTATTTGGGGAGATGGAAACTATTGACATACCCCCCAGGAATAACGAGGTATAAGTGAGACAGAAGGTAGAATGCTTCCTTGCTCTTACCTTCAGTTTACTTTAGCATGAGACGGTTTCCTCCTGGAATGCAAAAGTGATCTAAGGTGCTCTCCTGTGGAGGACTTTATTTATTCTATGAAAACGTAATATATATTTTAATGCGCTCTGGCATAGGCCCGGGGAAAGAAACCACTCCCAACAGGTGCTGCAATATTAATGGCCGCTGCTGTGCTCCAACGGCACTGTGGAGGGTTCTTCTCGTCTAAAAGAGAATCCCTTTAGTTTGTGGGGTCAGAACGTTCAGAAGTGACAGAAGAAATGAAAGAGTTCAGATTCAGTGCCAGCAAGTAGATGGCAGTTTCCATCAGCGTCTCGCTGCTTCATACAGCCTGACAAAAACCATCAGTCCAACTTGGTTCTAGATAGTTCCTACAGACTAGGAGTGACTGCATTGAGGAACACAATTTAACATTTACATCTTTTTTTTTTTTTTTGCTGGAAGGTGTTTGACCTGAAAATTAACCAATAATGTAAGACAGAATTAAAATGGCAGCACAGTTTACATTTTTTTAAACGGTCCATATATTTCTAAGATTAACAAAGAAGAAAATATGCTTCATGTATGATATATGATATACAATTTCATTTAATTAGTTACAAACATTATTATAATGTGCGCAAATCTGCTTCGCTGTGAATGCATAAGTTGTCTTTAAAAGAAATATGGGCAACAGTGTTCGGACAGTCTAGCCATTGGCTGATGCTTAAGAGTATGCCATGCAAAGTGAGAACTAACTTCATTGTTATCTTTAAGGTACGTCCCCACTATGGATGATGTGGAAATGTATAAATCCCACAAGGGAGCACAATCAGAACTGCATATTGTGGACCGGTACATGATGGAGGTACACTTTCCTGTTTTACAGAGTTACAGTGTGTGTGTGTGTGTGTGTGTCAAGTCAAGTTATGTATAATGAACTGGAATGACAAATCAAATAAATATTATATGGATGTAAAGTATGTGAATGAATTAATCAAAGACTAAAATGGAATATAAACATTCTTTTGGTATTTGAAAACCATGTTAATGCTAAAATATTATTGAGAATTTTTAGTTCTTATTGACACTCAATAGCTTTCTTTTTAGCAAAGAATCACAAGAGAGAAAAAAAGGAAAGAACCCTATTAAGATCTACAAACCGATTGTTTTGAAACATGGGAATGTTGTCAGAAGTCATATTTCTAAACTTATGATTGTTTCAGTGAGTTTTTTTTTTTGTCATAAGAACATAAATTTCCAAAATCAAATTATTTATAAACTACACCACAACTAGGTATTTATTCCAACATTTCTGACAACATTCAAACAGGATTCAAACTGAATCAGCATATTGACGGTCAACAGTGGCAACTTTTAAACTGGCCTAAAAGTAGCAGGTACAGTTGATTAAAACAAAACAACACAGAGTAACACGCTCAACATCATGGCTTCTATTCACATCCACTTTAGAAGACTCAACTGGAGAAAAAGAATGTTGTGGCTATCAGAAAGTTTAATTGAGAGAATTCGATAAATCTATGAAATCAGTCAGTGAGACTTTCATAGCCCTACCTAATTGTGAACCAATAATAAATCCTCAAAATAAGACGGCAAAAAAATATGAAATATCATGATTTCAACAACTCAACATACAAGCAATCATTTAAAGTATAGGATAAAATGACAGTTCAACAATGTGTAAAATACAGTTTACATGCAGTAGGCAAAAATGGTTGGTAATTTTAATATTTCACATAGACACATTTCAAACCAATTTATAAATCTTTTTTGAATTTTTGAACTAATATGTAATCATGTCTTTGTTTTGTTTTGTGACTTTATGAATGGAGTCCTATTTTGTAAGATTTATATACTGAGAAAACTATTATTGTTACCAACACTTGACATTTCAATAATCATTTTTTGTTCCATCACATAAAAAAGATGAAAACTCTGAACCTTCTTGTTCCAACACAGACGATCTGATCAAGACACCATCTTTCTGTCTTAAAATTATGAGTACTATAATTATAGCTGTAAGGATCACTCATGTGCACAAGCTGCTTCATATGCTGGAGCCGCACATGAAGGATTTTCTGTTGGAAAGCGTTTTGAATCTTTAGTCATCTGCCTCCTCATTCACACACAGTTGCTGTTATGACAAGCTCCATTTGGTAATCATCTTCCAGGGAACCATATGATCATGTGGTCTGCATGTGGAAGATTATAGGAGCGATAGCAGATGGTAAATCTGCTGAGAAATCACTGACATCTGACATAAGGGCTGTCAAATGCAGAAAATGGGTTTATAGTCCTTGTGGAGATATGCGCCTGTGGTTGTTGATCGGAGCTAGAATCGAAATCATTCAAATGCAATAAAATCGCAACAAAAAAACTTAACAAACAATAATAAAAAAAAACAACAGAACAGAAAATTGCAGTGACAGTTCCTACGACATTAGTTAATACCAGCTTTTCCTCTACATACGGTTTAGTTCCCATGATTTTTGTTGTTGTTGTACTTCCTCATTAAATTTCTTTTATGTTTTAAATGTACATTAGTTCCATTGCCGAAAACACATTTGAAACAAAGGCCACACTCGCAACAATAGAGGGAAACGATGAAGCTAGTCATTTCCTTCAAATGGAGAACTTTGAACCAAGTTAAACAGAATTTGTTCTAACATGGTATCACCGAGTTTGGCCAAAAACAGTTAATTTCCGTTTTAGTTAGATGACCTAAAGTCTTCCGTTAGGCATCATTTGTCACCCGTAACCCATCAATGGTAAAAAGAAAATTTAGGTTTTATACCAAATTATGACCATCGTTAGCCTTTTCATTTCCACTGAAGGCCAAATGCCTTAATTACAATATATCAGTGTAACATGTAACAGTCAAAAACATCAATGTATTGATTGGGGAATTCATGTTATGCAAAATATTGCATACATTTCAAGGTTAATGGTAAATAGTTATTGAAACAGTTCTTGGCAAAGAAAATTCTCTGCAAATGCACTGTTTTCCCTTCCTCCATTTTCCTTTGAAAACTAAATTATATGTTCTAATTTGTTTATGAAGATCGTTTCACAAGTTCTGCAAGTTGTCTTGTACATATTCCCTTCATGTCAGACCAGTCTCCAAGAAAGGAAGCATCCCAAAGGCACCATACTACCATATAGCACATATATCGTGTCTCCACTTTCCCCTCTATGCAAATTGAGCTTTTTTCTTGTAACACTTACACGCCAGTAAACTCTTTTTACTGATTAAGTGACTTCTGGAGGCACTGGGATTTATTTTGTGGTGTCAGATAAAATGAGCCTAATACAAAAAGGTGTCCCAATTATTCTGTGAACAAATACTAATCTTATCTAAACCTAATGCACACTAAAGGGATGAGGGATTGCTTTAAAGTCAACGACAACACAAGCCATTGTTTCGGTCTGCTGATTCCAGAGGAGTGAATGACTCGAGTCAATGACTCGATGTAATCGAGTTCCTTAGATTGGAAACTTTTTCAAATTGATTTGTTATGATGTATCTTTGATTTTAACTGATTTTCTTGTAAAGTGCCTTGAGACGACACCTGTTGTAAATTGGCGCTATATAAATAAACTGATTCTTGATTCTTGAAATTGATTCTTAAAGTGATTTGGCATAAACCATATGAAAGTCCTCATATATTTTCATACATATTAAGCAGAAAATTGCAGTGTAAGCCGTAATGCTAGACTGGTGAAAGCAAATCTGGGGCTTCATATTGTCACTCGGATAAAAATTCTTAAAAACTACAGGACACAGTAAAAAATGTAAAAACAAACAAACAAAAATAAACAAACAAACAAAAAAAAATACTATAGCTATAGCTTTTTACGTGGCAAAATTCCATGTGTAATGAAAAAAAAAAACTTCCCCAGTTCCCCAGAAAACCAGTGGGCTGAGCTTAAGGGGAGAGATCATGCCAGAAGAAAAAAAAATATGCATGAAATGTGTCTGTGCCCCTACTTTGGATGGAAGAATAAAAAACTTATATAAATATATATATTTTTTTTTTTCAGTTTTGGCCTCATTTTTCTTATTACCTGCCAGTCAAATTCAACCTCCTTTGCTTCTGAAGCTAGCATAGCAATTGCAAACAGAAGACTTTTTGACAACAAAAAGACAGAAGGAACCGACCAGCAGAAACCTGCAAGAAAACTTGGAAACTAGAAATACCTCTCCATCGTCTAATTGAAGGAAAGCATGTTTTCTTTAATTGATTCCTAAAATGAAACACATTGTTTTCTTTAGAGCAAAAAATAACCATTACAACTTTTTTTTTTTTTTTTCTCAAATGCATCCTCGTCAAACAGAACATAAGCTGCAGTGCTTTACCCCATTTAAAATGTTGCTGGCAAACAATTTCTTACCATAGTGAGACTTTATGCAGAATTTTGGGGAAAAAAACCCAAAAACAAAGTCTTTATTTCATTTCCCCAAAACCCTATTTTTCTAATCTGTCATTAATTTATAATGTTTTATTTCATAAGTGAATGTCATCCTGTGGGTGTTTTTAGGGGTACCCTCAAAAAAGAATGAATGTTTCTGATGTGTTGATATATTTGGATTTTGCAGAGGTTTAGGTTCATCCTAGCTGTCTTTACAGTCATGGTGAAAAGTAAATACAAACCTATCTACTTTCCTTTATTCCTTCTTCCATTCATCCCTACCAGCAATTCAGCCATGCCCACTTGGTTTTTGGGGTTGAAGACAGCTTGGTGCTTATTTCCATGTTGCTTGGTGGTGGGCAGGGTACATCCTTGACTGGTACCACTTTGTTCCAGGGAAATACAAAAACACTTCGGACAAACAACCATGCGCACACACAGGCAATTTAAGAAAGGATCAATCAACTTAGCTATATTAAATGCTTTAGAAAGCACATGAGGAGGATGTTGTTGGCTCTGTAAGGGGATGGGTTCACACTCTAAGAAATCAAAATGATTACATGGTTGAGGCTTCTAGCACTAATCCGGATATCTTTCCTTAAGTATCTGTCAGACTGGCTGCCCTTTAGCTTGGGGGAGATGATATGTGAGCATCAGAAGGACGGTCTGACAATGTGGAGTGATTTATTAGAGGTTCGCTCAGACACAAAGGTCAACCAGGAAGCCCAGCCAATCGTTTCAAGGTGTCAAGCCTTCAGTTTGTCGGTTAAGTCAGCCTGTCAACAGACCTGCTGCACAGCAGGAATTGGATAAGAGGACATGCGGCAGATGCAGTACAAACCGCTTCAACAGCTGTTTTAGATCTTTTTGAATAATCACATGGTAATGGGTTGACTGATGGTGCTATAATTGGACTCGCTTATTCATGCACTCATTAGCCTGACGTATTTTCTCTGCTGCAGATGTGCAACATCCCGTACCTGAGTGCGCAACTCGACCTGCTTTTGACGCTTCGAGAGCTCCCAATCAGCATGAACGACCTGCAGCCTGTGAGTTCACTTCATCATTCACAGACTCCAATCTTCGTCTAAATCCTATTTTACCCCTTCCCATTGCCGGGTTTGCTGGAAAATCCAGTAAAGTAAGACTATTGTCATTAAAGCTAGCTGGGCAGGTGTCAAGTCCTGGTGGAAAAGGAAAACAGCATCATCATAGGATCCCTAAATCGTCACTGACTGAGAAAAATTCCCACTGAAAGCCTCCCCAGGTTTCCTCATTTGATTTCTTATTGCATCAATACATCTTTAATGTTCTGACTAGAGAATCTATACACTAAACTATAAAACTACAAAATCAAACGTTTACTTTTAAATTGGACAGCTCAATGTAACTGCTGTTAAAATAAAATCATGGATTAACTGTACTTGTAATAATTTGTAACAGCCTAGGTCTGATCAACGATGTTAAAAATCAACATGCATCGTTTATCTGCCAACATTCAGTGAAGGGTTAATTGTTTCCTTCACATTACATTTACGTTCATGCATTTAGCACATGCTTTTAGCCAAGGAAACTTACAAAAGACGATTAAACATTGATCTACGACACAATCTACAAATTGTTTGTTACCTGCAGTATCCTGAAAGAGGATTTAACGTTAAGGATATGTCATTCAGTGAAAACAAAGATTACACAAGTAGTATCATTGAGTGCTATATGCTATTAGGAAATAATAAGCCCATTTAGAGCTTCCAGGACAAGAGCTGGGTCTTCTGGGATTTCTTGAAGGTGGACAGGGAATCTCATGCTCCAGGCAAATAATTGTTCTCTCAAGTATAAAGATGCAGATTGCTCAATTTTCCCCATTGTAAATATTTATTTAGCCTCAATCAATGATAATTGCACTTCAACTAAATTTAGCAGAATTAGATGGAAACTAGTCACTCTCCCATTGGTTTAGGAGACAATACCCACTATGTCAGAGAGATGGGTATGGCCTCCTGGGTCAACTGAAGCGAGGAGAGGGTATGGGGTGTGGCTGACATTCACCAGACGAGCGCCATGACACGGGAGGCCTCCAGGTTACAGCCATACAGCTCAAAAACAATTTGAAACAAGAAAAAACGTCTATTTATTACCACATTAAGTTTTGTTTTAGTTTTTCTATGAGTATGTTTTGTGACTCAAAGTACAGCCCTGCATGGTTCTCAAGGATGGCTTTCAAACAGATGGCTTTCAAGCCTCTCCCTTACTTCCGGTATGCATTACCGACACACAATCTTTTGGGCAGTATCAGGCCGTACCGGCTTACTTTCACCTCTACATATCAGGAGTGAGTAAAAGCCAACGCCGGCAAAAGGGATTTAATTCCTGCTTTGGGCCATTTACTTTATATCTTTAACTTGTTTTTCTGGCCTTCCTCCTGGGAGTCCTAAAATTAATAACACCTAGAAGCAAAACAAAGTCTTGAAAAGGAAAGAAACATTTAAAACGAAGCAACAAAGTAGTCAATCTGCCATTCAGAAAAATTAGCAACGAAAATCATAACATATGCAAACAAATTTGAAAAAACACTTTTTCTGAAGGTACCCCTACAAACAAAAAAGTTAAGAAGGTAAATTTTTCTCTCCTTTGTGCCTTCTTCTACTCTGCAAAAGCATGTTTCTAGAGACACCTAATCTCTTAGAAAACTAGGATAGGGGCTAAGAATGATGGGTTATGATGGTTGAAATGGGTCTCAGCATTAAAGATGAAACAAGCTGGAGGCGCATTGGGTTACAAACTTCTTTTCTTCCAAGCAAACACACACATGCACACACAAAACCCATTTATTCCCAAATGCAAGTCTTAATTATGACTTATAAATTGATAAAAGTTGAAAAAAAAGAGGAACATCTGTGGAGGAGTTTAAATTATTACATGAAAGCTTTTCTTCTAACTTTTGACTTTGAAGGGGTCGTTCAAGCATACATGCTGTTCTTAATGGTCTCGAAACTAGGAATGTATAAGGGGCACTTTCAGACACTTCTCTGATCAGAAAGAAAGGATGGATCTTAATCAAATCAGGTTGAATTGTTCTGTAGGTGGTGTAAAAGTGCTTTAAACTGAATGAAAAGCCACTCTGGAGTTTTAATCGCCGGAGACGTGGTGTCTTGCTTTTGTCTGCAAACTTTTTCTCTTTATCCAGATAAAAACTGTTAAATGAATTAAGGTAGAGTCAGAAAAAAAAGTTTAAACCAAAACATATATATATATATATATATATATATATATTCAGTGTTTTTCAATATTAGTAGCTAAACCTTGTAAGTTTATCATTAGTCAGAGTAATCTTTAACATTCTCGTAGTGGATTGTTGTTATTGGCATCGGGTCTGCAGGCTGTGAAGATATTGCAGTCACACAAAAATACCTCCCAGCTCCTCTCTTTGTGTTTTTTATTCCATTCTCCAAAGCCTTTGTTTCTTTCTGCCCTGCTGATTCAGTCCTAATCTGCTGTCAGTTTACTGCCTGGAAATGAAGAGAAACAACAGATAAGACGGATTGCACCGTGATCCATTCGCTGTGATACTAATTTGTCTTTGTCTTACACACGGAGATAAACATATTGCGTGCCGGGATGATGACTCGAGAAGAAAGATTAGCAATTTCATTAAGTTTCAATTTACTCTTGGCTCCTTGCTCCTGTTGTTTTCCTCTCCTGCCTTGGATTTATTTGAGAAAGGTCACTCAATCTTGACTATGGGATTTGCATACATGTGCTTGGGGGGGAAAAATAACCTTGATCCTTAATGTATTTCCCAGTATTCAAAGTGTAGCGTCCTATCAGATACAAGATACCTTAAATTCCTTAATTCTCAGGGACTAACACATACAAAAGCCTGAGACCAAGATGATTTGCATGCCTCCTGTCGGAGCGAAAACAGGGTCACCAACCGGGAGATGCTTCTCACCTGGGATGTGTTCTTCCTTGTTTCCAGGATGACAGGTTTTACTTTGCATTGTGAACCCAGCTCCTTCTTTAAACCGTTTGACGGGCCCAGTGTGATGCCAAATGTATTAGAAAATTGTCAGAGACACACAGCTTAAGCTGTAATGCAGCAGACAGTGAGGTGTCACCTGACGCTGTGATGCACGGCATGGCAAAGCCGAGCGCAGTATATTCAGACATTTTTACAGGCAAATGCATTTACTAGAGTCACAGAGAGATGGCTGCCCGAGCATTTTTATTTGTTCTTCTTGGACCAAATGTCCAACTAGGGTAAATTTACCAAGAGAGGAAAAAAAAAACATTTTAGATGTGATAAACTTGAAAAATGTGGATATGAATGTGAATATATGGCATCATGAAGCAGTACTGACGCCCCTCCCCCCAGTTGGAAGGATATGCTTTCTACAAAAAAGGTGGGCATCTCTACAAAAAATAAAATAAATAAAGGTAAAGAATATAAAGCTTAATTTTTTATTAAAAATCAGTTTATATCAAGTTTTATAAAAAAATAAAAATAAATTATATGTATATATTTTTATACAGTATCCTTGTCAGTGTTTAACGACCAGCTTTTTACATGTTTCTACTGGTATTTTGATGACTTGTCGTAAGTCATGTGCTCCAGGTCATTACAAGGTTGCAAGCCAGAGTAGGTAACTTCTAAAAAAATTTCTTTTTACACATTTGTTAAAATGTCATTAGGTCCTTACTGTAGATTATGAAACAAGTAATAGCTGAAAAGATTAAAGCATTTCTGACTTTTTTCCAATGGTCTTTCTGCATTTTGCAGAAATACACAGATTCTGGTCAAAGTCAACCAATTAGTCAAACACTTAACAGTGTCAATCAAACCTGTTTACGCTCTTCTCCTGTTCCCCACACTGTAGCACATATTTCATGCTCATGATTTCTAGTGAGCTGCAGCTGTGCTAATGGCGGAGAAAATATGAGTGTAGTTGCTGATACTTTTTACTAGCAAAGCTTATCTAACATTACATATCCCCTGAATAATTGCTTACATACTGTAACCGTTATTATGTTATCTTACCAGCCATCTGTAATTTGTGTAAGGTGACATTACATGTTATGTGAAAGCAAAATACATACTGATTTGAAGATGACGTTTGTAGTCAAACCATCGCAACTAGAAGCAAATGGTTATTATTTTATCCTTTCCAGTGAATGTGCCATTTCTTTTTATCAGCTGTGATCGGTGGCACAGCTTGCCAGTTACAAAAAAAAACTCCACATCTATTCAGATTCCTGACTAAAGTTTAACTTTGATGTTAAATCTGCCAGAGGTATTAATCATTTTGAGCATAACCTCAGTTGTGATGTAATTATTATCAACTGATGTTTGGTCATACGGATTTTACAACATTTAGTAACATTTGTGGCAAGAAGAAAAAGAAGCAAAATTATGGTTCTATAGAAATCACAAAAACACTTGCTCCACTGTTTCCTGGTACAATTTCACATTCACCCGATTTAGGAGGTCAAATGAAAGCAATGGAAGTAGTTTTGAATCCGGCTGATTGTCATTTTTTCCCCCACAGTCCTACAGATGGTCCTGTGCGGTGCCAATTTACATGATGTAGCTGGATATCTGCTTTCTCCTCCTTTAATTGAGACTGTCCCCATTGTAGGCTTGGGGAGGTTATTCTTAAAATAGGAACATATGGCAGAATCGTTGTTGCTGGCTTGCATGGGTCTTATTTGGAAAAAACAAACAAACAAAAAAAACGTTCAATTCCCATAACACAAACTCTCTTTTCCCTCTAATACACAATTGGCAAAACCTAAAATCCCACTTTGATTTCTCTCCAACATGATTTCTATCCATATTCAACAGGATCTGTTCAGAGATGGTTAAACATGGAAATCGTGTGATATTCTAGGGGGATATTTGTACTTGACACAAATGCATACCAAATAATGATCTCGCCCAACAACAGAAAACTGATTATTAATTTTTTTAGGTCAAACAAGTTGCTGTTATAAGGCTCTTTATGTTTATAGGGTAATGATTTTTTTGTTGACGGTCAATGCATGGAGTCCACAAAGCTGTTCTATGACCAAATGGACGAGTGAGCGGAAGGGTGATGCAATGGCTGGAATTACAAACACATGACTTTGGTCTGTGTTACTTGTGTTTGTCTTGCAGCTGATTAACCAGAAGATCAGAATGTGCAAGCAGCTGTACAACTGCAGGTCATTTGTCTCCGTGCTGGAGTACCTCCTCGCTATAGGCAATTACCTGAATGAGAACGCCGGAAAGGAAAAGGCCAAGGGATTCCGCCTCTCGTCCTTAACCAAAGTACGTTTCCAAACACTCTCGTCTGACCTTCGATTGAGTTTTGCCTCTGGCTAATAGCTCTGCTCATTGACATACACAGCCTGGTCCCTGAGCATCTTGCCGTTTTTCTCCTGGCCAGGTAGGATCCCTCAGGTCTGAGACTGTGTCACTGGCTTACTCCACAGGAGAAATCAAGCTCTACACTAAAATGAGGGCACAAGTGTCTTTGTCATAAAGTGATTTTAGATAATAAAGAGAAGCCGGAGGATATTTGGATCAAGGCAACTGAAATTTAAAGAAGAGTAACAATTAGAAAAAAAATTAACAGCGTATTGTCAGGCTGAAACACATCTTCAGTTTTAAAGTATCAACAAAGTACTGTATATGAATCTTAAGAGGTTGAGCAAGATAATTGAACTTTTGATCTTGTAAAAGATCCCAAAGCTAGAAACGCCCCGGCCATGGCAGAAACAAATCGACCCCATTGTTTCCTTTGATTTGCCTTAGTTTGTCACATCGAGGTATGGTTTAGTGGTTTGACTGTCAAGCACTAACCGACTTAAGCCTTAAGTTGGGAAGCAGAAAGTTTCTGAAAACATACATAAAATAAATTAACTACTTCTTGGTAGTTAAATCATTTTTGCATCAGTCCTGGCTCTATGAAAATTTTATGTCATAATACTGAATATCTCCATCTAATATTTTAATTAGCAAAACAATGATTTGATGAATGAATCCAGGGAAACCATTGACAAGAGACCACAAAAGTACATTTCTTAATCAAGTAATCTAGACTTTGCTCTTAACTTTCTGTGCTCTAATAAGTATTTTCCCCCTTGAAGATATATTTAATTTAATTTAGTTTCAGTTAAAACTAACAGGTTTTATGAGGATTAATTTTAATTATAAGAATAAAAATATGGACTGTCCAGCAGTGACAAATTTGAGTGCCAAGGAGAAGCCTAACAGAATTAATTTTACAAGTGCAGCAGTATGGATTGTTGTTTGTTTCTTTTTAAAATCATAATGTTAAAAAGTAAAACAAGCCAAATAAAAATACAACAATCTATCAGAAATGACTGAGTACAAGAATGGAGCATAGCAACAGAAATGCAACTGTGTTTTTACTCTAGAATTATTAATAATTTAAATGAAAAATATAACTGTTAATAAACCCAACTTAAAATAAAAAAGGACACAAATTTAGCATCTGGAATAATTATCAAACACACACAGACTAGCTGGTGTAAAAAAATCAACGGTACGTTGCACAATATACAGTATAAAAAAATAAAAGCTTTCTAAAAATCTTAAACGGTCCGGACTTGGAATTGATTAGTCTTACTTTAAGATAAACTCCTAAATGGAGAACATGGAAAAACTCATAAAACATTTGAAAAACAGTACCTTCATATTTATGAGTGCTACAATCCATTACAGAATTGATTTCTATTTTCAAGAGAAAGACTCTTGTTTCGATTAACATGTCAGAAGTAGGCAGAAGGCATTTTTGTGTTTTCCTAATTTAGTTTGAAAACAACAGAAACTATAAGAAGTTGATTCTTAAAGTTTTATTTTGAAACGGAAAAACCAATGAATAAGCCATGAACAGATCCCAGCTTCGAGTCCAGTGAGGTCAAAGCTAACTCTGTGGATGGACACAATTTAAAAACCACATGTTAAATTTATTCGGACCATCTTTGACAAATATTATAGGATTAACAAACTAAAACATCTAAATGTGACAAAAAACATTCCAAAACTGTATAAATATATTTGGATGGAAATACTTTTGCTGTGTGCTGCGAAACAACGAATTCTTTTTTATAGTGTTTTTAATTGTATGCTATAGCTGAAATGTTTATTGAAAGACAAATTATGATTGGTTTCTGGGGGCTAAACCCTTTTATACATCCTGTCTGAAGATATACCGCTTAATTGAAGGCATTTAAGTTTTTTTTTCCCCCCTACTTATATTTAACTTCTCTGAATTTAGCTTGTGTTACTCTTTGGAGTCTAATTTTTTTGAGGACCGGTGTTCTGTGCACCGAAGTAAAGCGTCCTCCACACAGTTTAATAAAGCAGAGACCTTGTATTTCCTCAGAGATGTTCCCAGATCTAATGGAGAAGAGTAAACTATTGCTGCTTAAGACAGGCTCTCTTCAAATTAATGACCAGCCGCTTTCAAGAAAATGCATCGAGGTTATCTCAGATCTTTTTTATTTATTTATTTTTTTGCTTGTGAGCATCAATACTTGGTGCAGGTCTTGCATATATAGCCCTTAGAGGCCTGGGCTGGTAAACAACATAACCTAGAAATAAATAAAGGACAGAGCCTGTTAAAGGATAAAAGAGCTCCTTGAATGAATTTCAATTACGTGGCAATAACACCTCTGACATTGCATGGGTGTTAATAATCATTATTATTTTGTTATAACTTTTATCATTATTAAAATAATCTATTATACATTTATCTTCCTTTTAATGACTAATTTAATACTTTCATGTCAGTAATATAATACAACAGATAACGGATAAATATATATATATAAAGCTTCAAGTGAATCTTTTAGAGAAACAAATAATAAATAATAATAATTAAAAATAAAACCCTCTGGAATAACATCAAACATACATATAGAGTTCTCATTATCAATCCTTGATGTTTTATCTCTCTGGATCACCCCTTAAACTAAAAAAACAACTGATGTTCTGGTTTTCTGTCTTCATCTGGAGATGTATTTTGGATAATTCATCCACCTGAATGAAATGTTTTATGATTCTGACAGGATGCTATTTAAAATGTTGAGATTACCCATAAATTAATTTTTGACTGGCCCACCTTGACCTGGTTTCCAGAGCCGTTGCGACAGAAACAACTAACATCATCCTAAATCCCCAATTGTAGTGAAGAATGGACATGTAATTCTTTCTTTCACGCTTCCTCAGACCCACCTGGAAAAGCATTTGCAAAAAAGCCAATTGTTAGCTGAGCAATCACTTGTTTACCTAATTGGCATGATACAGCAACAAGAAACAGGAACCAGTCTGTCTAACGTCCGTCAGTCTGAAAGCAGTGTTTGTCCTTCTTAGTTTTTGGCGCTCCTGCTAGTGGAGTTGAGTACATGAAATAGACTCCAGGACAGTAGGGTTCGAAGTTACAACCTATTAGTTTACCAACCTTGAACTTCCAGGAAGTTAGCCAATGTTTCAAAAATTGTATCCAGAACAAAACTAAGCTTAGCTACCCTTAGGGGTGACATTGTTTAAGGAGGTAGGAGTTTGTTCTGTAACCACTGGGTTTTCCAGACGAAGAGGAAGACACTTTACCAAATTTGCCTGCTGGTGGGCCCAGTGGTGTTTACAGAGTTGTACTCACATGCACAAACTCCACATGGTGCCACTGACTCCTCTTCACTTTGAAATTTATACCTTTTCTTATCTGGTCAGCGTTGGGGGTAAACCTTCTTCCTTAGAATGTTTTCAAGGGCACACAAAGTCTTCTGATGATCAGACACTACACAAGTACAGGTAATTTACAATTGAACCTGAAGGTGATCAGGGTCATCAAACATTAAGGTTAAAGTCCCAGAAGCTTCAACTTATGTGCAATTGTGACAACAGGAACGAAGGGACCTTTACCTGGCTCGTTTGGCCTCTCATCTAATGGTTGCTATTTGGTAACCGGCAAGATTACATTTTTTGTAACCTTTCTCTAGCACTTTGAACATCATTTTAATCTCTATTAATTGAGCAAAATGAAAAGATACATTTAATTCCTTATCTAGCCTTTTTGGGCCAATCCACAAAGCTCCAGTTGCTCTAAACTTTCTTTTTCCTTTTTGACTCTGGGGCAATTAAAGTGAGTAGCTGTCTTGCTATTAGCATTTTCTTATTTTTAAAATCAGAAATCTACTCACATTTGCATTTCTTAAATCACATGTTTAATTGTTTGCTCATTTTGAAGTGTGATTGAAAGAAATGCGCCTCTGTTTTGCTTCACATTAGAACACTGGTGAAACAGGAACTTTATAATAATAATTATTTTACTTGATAATGAAGAACATATTTTTTGATATTGTAGTAAAACAAAATAGTATGAGATTAATTTAAAAAAATATTTTTAAGCACAACAGTCAGTAATTTTGGCTCCAAGGATTTATAAAATAAATAAGAAATGTTACCTGATGTTGGATTTCATCCATTTAAAAAAAATCTATTTCATTCAAATTAATTGTTGATGTTTTTTCTTGAATTTCTTTGCTCTGAGCTTACGCTGCCACAGTAAAACAGGAAGTGAATGTAATGCTTTTTACACATCTTCATCAGAGGTGTAAAAAAAGCTCATCTTTTGTTACCTTCTCTTCGTCAGTTACTAGTCTGGCGTCTCATTTTAAAACATGTTATCTCAACTAAAAGTGGTGTTAAGAAATGGTCATCACAGTGACTGATAATTATAGAAAGACCACTAACAAACCTTTTTTATTTAACAACAGATATTTTTCCAAGCTTCTGAGGGTCTGATTTACTTAATTATTCCACGAATGAATATTACATATGCAGTATATTTATCTATAATCTAAATATGTTTCTGAGTGAATAATGTATCAGATATTTTTAACTTCCTGTTGTGGTTTTAAGCTACATGAATTTGTTCTTGTCAGATATTTACTTTCAAGCTGAGTTTTGTAAATTTAGTGCGATGTTTCTTTTTTACTGTAAAAAAAGAAAAAGCTGCTTGGAAAAAAGGAACAAAAACAGTACAGATACAGTAACAAAAAAGGGAAAGAAAAAGCAATAGTGTGCTTATTCTCTCTCACCAGCTTTCCCAGCTGCGAGGGAGGGACAAGAATTTCACCTTGCTCAATGCCCTTCTGGAGCAGATCATGTTGCAGGAACCGGGCTTGGCCACTTTTACCCAGGACTTGGCAGAATTTGAAACTGTCCCTGGAGGTATTTGCTCGTCAAGATTTGATCAAAACAGCTAAAAAAAAAAATTAAATCAGTGTGGTGTTTCTTCAGTTAAGAGCTGTTAGGTGAAATGTGCATTCATATTTAATACGACTGTTGCGTTTTCTCCCCCCTCTCTCCTTTGGAAAGCTTCCATCAAAGGCTTGACCGCAGAGGTAGATGGTGAGTAGATCACATTTTACTACAATGTCCAAAGAAAGCTGTTCACTATGCTGATACTGCTGTAGTTAAAGGTATTTGTGAGAAAGCATTGTGTCTCTCATTGTATGTCTGTATACTTTGTGAAATCATTATTAGAGTTTTTATTTTATGACCATAATGTCTGATTTTATGTCGTAATGCTGTATAATTTATTTTTTATTTTTTATAGTGCTAAAAAATGAAGTGCAGAAAGTCATTCAATATAGAAAAACCATCAAGAAGAGAAACATTGGATCTAATGCCCCAAGCCTTTCAAAAGATCTTAAGGTAAAGTAGCCAGATTTTACAGTGCCATCCACAGTTGATAAAGATGCAACCATTCATTTTCAATAATATATTCAGTTAAAAAAAATCCGAACAACAAACAAGACAAAAAACTAAATTGTGCAACTATACAATCAATGGCCCCCTATACAGCCAACAGCATTGATATTCTTTCCTGGATTAAGCCGGAGGAAATCCGCTACTTTTAAATTTCCAAGTGAGATTAAGAAACATTAAAAACTTTGTGTGACCCAAAATTACTAATGCAAGATATTTAGGGGTTTACTTAATTAGTAATTAAGCGGTAGGATCTAGATGTTGAAAGAAAGTGGCCCAATACTGGAGCCTTGAGGCACCCCACATGTGATCTCTGTTTGCTCAGAATAATTTGGCATTCATACTGTGGCTTATAGACAAAACGTCAACACATTCAGCTAAGGCTGAAAGAAAAGCCTTGGCTGACAGCAGGATTTAATTTAGCTGCTGTAAAAGTTCATTCATATGCACTTGTTTTTCTGTTACTGTTGCAAACACAGTAATCAAAAGCATTCTTAAAAAAATTAATAAATAAAAAGTCTGGTCTTCTTATTTTGTTGGATCTTAATCTCTTAGCGATACACATAAAAATGAGTCCCACTGATCATCGCAACAGCAAAGAACTGCTTGGATGCCATATCTGTTTTTCTTGTTGTTTGAGGTTTCCTGCATTCACAAATAAAAATGAAAGATTATGTTGTCTGTTCAGGAACTATTTAGTGGATCTACAGCAGATTTAAATATAGAACACACTTGCGTATTTCTTTTTTGGAGGTGGAAACAAGTTAAAATTTGTCACCAGCACAACCGTCTATAACTACAGAAACGGGACAGGAAGATTTCTGGTGAAGCTTTTAAATTGCTTTGAATAATTTCTGCAGAGAGACAAAAACAAACTTAAGTATTACTGGCTGCTTCAGTCATGTGGCAGAAGAATGGACCTGCTGTCAGAAACTATACATCAGGAAAACAAACTTCCCTTGTTCCGTTTCCATGCTCTTTTTTTTGTGCTTAGCAGGCCGTTTTGGAAATATATCAGGCTAATGATGTTAATTTGCATCTTTCTAACCTGTCTCATATCTCTTATTCTGTATATCTGGGCTAAACAGCACAATAGGTTTTCTTTTACTTTTTCTCTCAGGTAAACGTTGACTTTTTTTAAAATCTAAACTGCCAGTAATGTAAACTAAATAATGTGATGCCAACATATTCACCCATTTTCTATTATGAGAATACTCTTAGTTTGTCTATATTGTTTTCTTTTTATTCAGCAGCTTTAAAATATTGTAGCTTTCACAAAAGTTTAACCATTTTATTTCCTAACTTCTTTGAAAATCCAACAACAAATATATTTTTGTTGTTCTCTGCATCCTAAATTCAAAAAAACTAATCAATTTTCATCAGAATTTCTATTTTATGTAATTTGTGCTTAATAATTAGGTCATCTTTACAGTTAATAGAGGTGTGTGTGTGTTTGCATAGTTTCAGCAACTCATAAGCTCCTTGTGCCCCTCTCTATATCACAGATTTCAATTGAGAAGTATAATGTGCAACTCGAGTCGCTGACAAAGACTTGTGAGGAGATGAAGAAACTCTACTCTGTCATACTGGTAATCCCTGAGTTATTATTTCAATCTCTCTTTTGTACGGCTTCAAGGATGGATGCCTCCCCCTTCCTGTGCTGGTAGTGTCCAGATTGCCCTCTTCAATTATTTGTCACCTCATCTCCCTGATGCAATGCTGTCACAGCCACACATATTTCAAAAGGGGAAGGTTACTTCTGTAGCACCTGGTGTCGGTAATGGATATTATAAGCTATTTACCACAGTGGCATCTTAAACTTTAAATCAACAGAGCCTTGAAAGAGTTTTCATACACCTTGGGATTTTTCCAACATGATGGACCAATAGAAAACAGAGAGAAAATAATTTAGGCTGGTGAGTCCATTTGCATCAGCCTCAGTCAATGGTTGAGTCATTTTGATCCAAATCTATTTAGGTCTAGGTTGGATGTTTGGGTTGTTCTTGGATATTTATTTTAACGAGTTGAACCTCCACCCTAGTCTTAAGTCCTTTTTAGCCTCTAGCAGGATTTATTCTGGCTTTACCTGTCTTTGTATTTACTCTGACCAACTTCTGTGGCTCTACTGAAGAAAAGCACCCATAGCATGGTCCTACCACCACCGTGCTTTATGTGGAGATATGTTTTAAGGTGATGTGGAATGTTAAGTTGTTTTTGCCACACACATTTCTTTGTTTATGAGCTTGAAAAACAAAAATTTTAGTGCCACCTGACCATAGCACCTTCTTCTACATGCTGGCTGCGTCTCCCTTGTGACTTGTGGCAAACTACAGAAGATACTTTGTTGGAATTTCAACAAATTATTTTACCAAACATCTAAATTTCTGCACCTTCTTCAGAGTTACCATCTTAACAGGCCCTCTTTCATGGTCCCACAGTTTATGTTATGCTTCCGGTTAATGCTACAGTTCTGTGTGGTTCTCCCTCCCCGTGTTCTCCTGCTCCCAACATTATCTTTCTCTCTCTCTCTTTCCTTCAGTCTACTTCCCCGATAATTAAACACCTGTAATCATTCTTGCAATTACATAATTTCCTTTGTTCCACCTCTCACATTCCCAGTATATAAACATGGTTCTTTTCTTTATTCACCGCTCGACTCTCACCTTATGTTCCTCTCAGCTGAATGTCTGTCTCCTTGTTGTTCTCCTCATCCTCCATGTGGTTTTCCAGTGTGCCTTCCGAGTCGCTTTCTTCCTTGTCGTCTCCTGTCTGCCAGTCTCTGGCTGCTGCACCTCTCCAAGCCTCGCCATGACTTGCTCTTTGTGTTCCGCTGTTGTTCCGGTTCCTGTGTTCAACATCCAAATATGGAATAAATCATCTTCTCATCCAATGCCGTCTCCATCATATGCAAATGGGTGCACAACTGTAACCGATCGTGACACCATCAGATTAATACTCTAATAACCTGATACCATTAGGTGTACAACTATGTTTCCTTGGTTAGCAATTGTACAATGCTCCTTGGGATTGTTATTTATTCACATAACTTTGCTTTGAGTTTATCCAAAACTCAATCCCCACATGTCTGTTGTGTGGCTTAGTGCTCACATGGCTTTTTAATTATCATTGTTCTTCATACACCTCTGAGACTTCCCCAGAATAGCAGTAAATTACACATAAGTGAATTGCATGTACTACTTTACTAGGTTACATTTGAAGCAGCTTTTCACAGACTTGCCTGTCAGGGTACTACTGTAAAGGAGGCTAAAAACAAATGCACAGGCCACTTTTCAGATTATCTTCGCTGAATGTGTCTACCTATTTTTTTTATTAAAGTCACTTCATCTGTTGTGATTTAGTTGTGTTTAGTGAATGGTCATTTTTTTAAATGCCTCTGCAGAGGTTATGATGTGCACTGGCCTATAGAAACAGTGAAGTCCTATAATAAGCCTGTCTGTGAACCGCCCTCGCCTTCGAGCATTCATCTCGGCAAGAAGTCTTCTGTAAAGCAATCTCCTCTGTCACATATATCAGATTTTGTGAAAGCACCACTGCCTTTGTAATCTTCCATCACTCTGTCTATTAAAAAGAAAATTTACTTTGCTCACTAACCCGCCTCGATTAGGTTTCCACTGCTCAGTCCCACTACAGACCTCTTATCTGATGCTATGTCTTTATCTTTATAGTTTCCCACCGAAAACAATCAATACAAAAGTAACGTCAAGTTGCTCATCGTTTTCGTATGTCTGTGGCCAATCCATCATCATAGAGGCCACTCATGCTTCCTGCTGTATTTGAACACTGAAATATGATAGTGTAGGATGGAGCTTTAGGCCTGCAAGGGAATTGTGTTATTATTACACCAACAGAAAGTCTCCCCAACAATCCAACTGTACACAGAAGTGGATGCAGAGGGACCGTCGGCTTCCTTCTCTATAGCTCTTTTTATCTGAAGATGAATGATCTTATTTGGTAGCTTCTGAACATCATTTTAAGCCCTTTACAAGTTGAAGAAATGGCTGAATGAGTTTAACCACATGTAATTGAGCTTCTTAGGGTTCCACAGTACACACATGAGCACTTAAAAGCCACCGTTTAACTCTAAGAGGTACAAACAAATGTTTGTCTGGCCCCTAAAAAAGGACAGTTTTTTTCTACTACAAAACCAATCATTTGGTCAAAATCCTACCTTGATGGCTTTCAGAGTCCTGGGGGCCTCTAAACTTTAGATTTTTTAGGTTCTGGTTCTTTTAAGCTACTAACATACAATCAGGACATAATATAAATTCCAATACAATTGCATCATGCTTCAATATCAGAGCTACTAGCAATCATATTTTCATCACCGAAAAAAGGTTTATAGCATAGTGACTGCAAGTAAAAACAACAACCAAAGGGATAGTCTTGAGCACAAGTTCAATGTTTGAAAATTTGTAGACATGAGTTAAACATGGATTAAACGTAGGTAAACAGCTTGTAAGCAGTTTGTTTTTGCTATGATTAGATCACCCTAAAAGTTTCTTAGATTAAGATTGAGGGGCAAGGTTAATAGAGTTGAAAGCCATTCCTAATGTTCTCTATATCATGGAAGTACTCTGAGAACTTAATCAGTGTCATGAAGGTTCAATAGATTTCTCTGTGTTAAGAAATTATAGAGCAAAGCTTAGAAACCACTCTGTGGATTTAGGTGCAAATATCATCATTCACAAACGCAGGATTTTCCTTTTTTGAAAGGTTAGCAGGTTTGAATAAATTAAGCAAAGTCTGGATGAAAAGAAGCATCCTTAGAGAGGTTCTGATTTTGTAAGAAATAATTAGGGATTAATATAATTACCCAAAGAGGTTTTGTTTACAGATTTAAACAACTTCCTTCTGTAAAACCAAATCTCCAAAAACATTACAACTTAATTTGATCTAAATAAATGTAGGAACAGGTTAGAAGCAAAGCCGTGAACATTTATCTGTCAACAAAGTGTTACCTTTTTAAACCTTTTTAAAAAGCTGTAGGACACAGAAACACAGTCATTACTTACAAAAAACAAACAAACAAACAAAAAAAAAAAAAAAGAACTATGGTGAAACTTCACTGGTTTGGCTGATCCTCCAAATTTACTCTTAGCACAGAATTAGCATCTCATTTAGGAGGTCAGAAATCGATGCAAACAACATCTACTCTATAGATTTCTGAGAAAAAGCTACATTGTTTGCATGATGTATAGGTCTGCAAATAAAAAGATTTCCACAAAAAAAACCTGAAAAAAAACATCATACCAATAAATATCACGATGTTTTTGCAAAGTTTAAACCTATTGCTGTAACAGGTGTAGTTTTACAGTTATGTCACCACCTCTTTCTATATAGAAAGATACACAAATTGTCTGAAAAAGACTATTTTATACCAGTTTTTTTCATTATTTTGGGAAGGTGCTACTTGAGTTTCATCCACCAAAGGCAGCTTAAATTCCAATGTTGTAAAATGGTGAGTCAGATATACAGAATATAATAGTAGGATGGCATTATTAGATAAAAAGTAATAGCATTTGCAGGAGAAAAACCTAAATCTGTGATGGTTGTAAGAGACTTTTACTTACAACAGAGTAAAAACAATTATTTTCAACTTTCAACCCTTAAAATGTGATGGTTTTAAGTATTAAATCTGCCATACTTTAAAATTTCAGCTTTATACCCCAGCATGAATCAATTATCCACTTTTATAAGTAATAATGTGACCATAGCTGTGACATTTTAAAGTTTAGCAAGTTGACCTTTAACTGTAATGTTTAAAACTTTCTTCATATCTCAAAAAATGTGGACATTTGATTTTAGTTTCTTATTTTGTTTCTATTTTCTAAAAATATTGGAAAATTATATTTTTCCGTATCAAAATGTACTGTTTGTTTAGGACGACTGCTTTAAAATGTGATCCAAAACAAAGAAGGGTGTGGCAAATAGAGAAGATGTAACATGAGAGCAAACAATTGATTCATCTGTCAGGGGTTTGAGTTGCTGTTTGAGTCATCAGGAACGTGGAAGAAAAGAAAATTGCAGATGCTTTTATGTCTGCAAGCATAAAGACCTGATCATTGTAATCAGTTGCCTGTTTAATATTTATGCACACTGTCCTAGAACAGATTTGTAGTCTGCATCTGTGTTGCCTAATAATGCCTATATTAATTTATTTAAAAGGAAGAATAACAAATTGTTTATAGCAATCCTCAGAAAACGCTCCTTAAAATTCCAATCTGGAAAGGTCTAGGAAACTTGAGCTATGTTGTGCATTGAGTTTCCTTCCTGTGTCCACTATTTCATAAAGAGCATGAATGGATTAACATGTGTTAAATTTTTCAAATATGCTTTAGTTTGAAAGACGACACTAAATTCTGCTTTGCCATTTTTGTAACATCTTGGGCCTACCGTGCCACATCTGCGTCCATGACCCTTGGACTCAGTTCCTCATGTACTTTGCCACAAGACAGACACGGTGAGGACAAAGTAAACATGTGGAAGAGCGTGCTCCCGTCAGATAGGGCAAGATGTTTTTTGCAGAGATGTAAAAGAACAAATGTGGTGGATGGCTATCCCTGCACATCAACCTGATCATAAACACTCCATCCTGAAGATGAAACAAGATGGTGGCAGCATCAAGCTGTTGTGATGGTTTTCTTCAGTACTGAAGAAGTTAAGATGCAACAGACTTGAAAATAAGGTAGAGGTTTAACCTCCACCAAGCATAACAGCAAAACTATGACAGACTGGTTTGATTTACTGCATATTCATGCCTTAAAAGGCTTAAATAAAGATGTAAATCTGATGTGGCATGACTTGCTGTTCATAGATGCTCTCTACCTAATGTAAATCATCTAGAGGTTTTAAGCTGGGAACAATGTTCTGAAATAGCCTCTAGATTTGAAACCCTGCAGCTGAGGATGTACACTCATATTCTAAATGAAAGGATTTTAAGCAAACTACAAGAAACTGCTTTACCAGAAACTCTTAACTAGACACGAATACGTAGGGATGTGAGAAAATTTTTCAATTAAATAGGTAGGAAAACGATTATTTCACTTCAAATATCCAAGAAGAACTCTAAGCACAATTCAAATACTGGTTTTGCAACATATAATAATCAGTGCAAGGTTAAAGGCTTCAAATTACAAGACATAAGGACAAAAAATTGTTTATTTGAGGATTATGTGCCTCACAAAGTTTTATTAGTTTCAGCCTCATTCTGCAGTCTCTCTAATATTGTTACTGAACTCATATGGTGTGTGGGATTTTAATAAAGAATGCTGTCTGTGCTGTGGATTTCTAGAATTTAATGATAGACAGTCCGCATGTTAACATACATTTTTAAACTTTTTTTTTAGGGTTAATTTTGAGTTTTAATTAGTAAAAGTCATTACTTTTAATTGTGAGATATAAATATCAGAGGAGCTCAGATCTGAACTTCAGTCTGCAGTTGCAACAGCATTCAATAAGTCAATTAGCAGGGCTTGCAACTGTGACCCTTTCCGAACAAAATCTGACTTAAGAAATTCCTATGCCGATGATCCCTAACTACCGCGGGATGAGGCGGTACATAACTACCTCATTGTGCAAGTGCACTCAAGAACATGAAAGCATGCCAAGGCAGTGTATGAGGTAATTACATCAGAAAACCATACTCGGAGCGAACACGCACGACTCAGACACCAGGTCATTAATGAAAGTAAATGTAGTTATTAATTCTTAAACTGTTTTTGGAGACCCAAAGGCCTTATGAAGTGTAATTTATGTCAAGATGAATATTCAAGGAAGTAATCTTGTTTTTTTAAATTTATTTTTTTATATCTGTAGATTAAATTCGGAGAACCACCGGATCAGGACTCCCAGGAGCTGTTCGGGATGATCTGTCAGTTCCTCCATGACATTAGAAGGGCCCACGCTGAAACAGTTTGAGTTGATACTGTCAGAGCACAAATTAGTGAGGCAGAAGTTTTCACCGACGTGCAAATCATATTTTTTATGGAATAACTTCTCACACTCCCAGTATATAAACATGGTTCTTTTCTTTATTCACTGCTCCACTCTCCCATTATGTTCCTCTCTGTTGAATGTCTGTCTCCTTGTTGTTCTCCTCATCCTCCATGTGGTTTTCCAGTGGGCCTTCCGAGTCCCTTTCTTCATTGTCGTCTCCTATCTGTCGGTCTCTGTCTGCTGCACCTCTCCAAACCTCGCCATGACTTGCTCTTTGTGTTCCATTGTTGTTCCAAAAAACTGATCACGTTGTAGTGGGTGTTATTAATTTCAAAGAAGTTTTCAGAAAATTACCTGTAATTTGGGTTGTTAAGTTTGTAATCAAGTATGAATCTAGATCCCTTTGCATGCTCTAATCTACTTACATGAACCTAAACTAAATTTAAATGAGGCTAAAGAAGATTTTAGAGGTATGAAGAGACATATTCTAAACATGTTCCTTCTGTTGCATTTCAAATTATAATCTGGGGAAAATGCTTTTTCTTACTCTTTTAAAGAAGTTCTTAAATTGTGTTTGAGATAATTTTGCCCTTTGAGCACAAGATTTAAAAAAAACTGTCAAACGATGACAATTTGAGGGTTCTGTAGCATATTGATAGCAAAAAATAGAGAATTTTCATTTAAGCCCCAGTATGTAAATCATTTATCAAGACATTTTGAGAACATTTGGACAGGGATTATGGTTATGGAAGACTACAAGAGGGATTTTAAGAGCATGCAGTGTTTCATTTGGTCCCTCTTCAGAGGCTGCAGTTGGTCAAAAACCTCAGAGCATACAAGTCGAGCAAGAAGCAAGTCACAAGGGTAATTTCAACAGTGATGATGACGTAAAATGTTAACATGTAAATGATAACAACATGCTTGTTCACACAAAATAAATAATTGAAAAAGAAGGTACGTTTTGATTTTTTATCTTTCCTGAGAACAAAATTACTTTAAAGAAGGTCAATTTCACACCGACTATATACATATATATGTATATATATACATATACATATATCTTCCATGTTAAAACAACATTAAGCATGACAAAGAATTTTTTTTTGTTTTGTTATGTAAACAGTATGATCCTCACCTTAATTTACAATATATAGCTTTTTTGTTGATGAAAGCCAAGTTAATCTGTTGTCCATTTGAATTGAAATTTCATGTGAAATATACATTGGAAAATTTGGCCACTGATTCTTGTCCAGTTTTACATAAGGTGGGATTTACTTCCTCTATATATATATATATATATATATATATATAATAATTTAATCAACAGATGATATATGTTTCAGATTGAATAGCATCTTTCATTAAAACACAATTAGTTTTGGAGATAATTTTATATGCGAGAGACCTTTAAACATTGTTTTCCCATTTCAGTGTGAGTCTTTGGCAGCGTGAATGAGATCAGGTTACCTGGACAATGGAATTATTAAGGCCAGAACTCGCTTTTTAAATAAGAATAATCCAGTCTGTGTATGCTTGTATTAAACAAAACTGAACAACAACAGAACTGTAAGATGGCCATTCTATCACTTTCAGTTATTAAGCTAAGACATAACAGGAGAAGATTTTGAGAGCTACAGCTACATATAAGCTTAACAGCATAAAGTGAGGGTGTAAATATCTTGAAAATTGTGTTTTTAACTGGAATGTTGGTTCCAAGCTTCTTGATTTTCATCTATACTCAGATTAGTCAAAACAGTTTGACTTTGCCCTGTGTCAAAAATGTTGACAAGGCTCCCAGTGAGTCGGGAGCCTGTCCGTACTGCAGAAACAACAATACAGAAAGGTCTTCCTGGTGTTGCTAGAAAGTGATTTATGTGCCTGATCTAAGAAATAAAAAAAAACTGATGGCATAATGAATAGAAACCATTCATTAAATTAAACAGTTTGACTTTTTTTTTTTTGCGAGAAAATGAGGACTTTAATTTAATACTCAGGGTGTGCAAAATCTGCCAATTCGTTAACAGCAAAATCTGAAAATTGTAAGACTTAATTTTAAAATCTGGTAAACCTACACCTAGACGGCTTATTAGGTGTTGTTCTACTGCTGACACAGCAGCTGTTCTTTTGCCTTTTATAAGTACAAAACACATGGATGTATAAAGGAAAAAAAACTGATAAAGCCACTGAAGCAAAACTTGTCAGTTCTGCCTCTAATTTTTTTATAAACTAAAAGTAGTAGACAAAAGAAAGGTGAGAAGATGCAAAGACTGCGATGATGTCATGTTGCTGTTTAAGCTTCGGACCCACATAAAAAAAAGAACTCAGGAGATATTTACAATAATTTATTTTAGGTGATTTATGGGAAGAGGGAATCCAGAATGATCGGCAACGGGCCACAGCAGTGAATGGCGAGAAACGGGAAACAGCTGGGCAACAGGAAACGGCAAGGAACAGAGGGCGTCGACGACGTGGGAGACCGGGAGCTTCTGAGGGTGAGGACAGGTGAGGTGAGTAATGGTTGAGTGCGAGAAAATGAATGAAGGGAACGATCTTACTCTGGATGGTGAGCTGGAATCGCCAGGAAGGAGTCAGTGGGGAGTCCTTTCCAGTGGGGATGATGAGGTTAGATCCAGAGGAGGTCATAGCAGCAGATGATGGATGCTGGAGCGGACAGACCGAGCTTAGCTAAGAGGAGTGTGAACCAGATGATGAGGGCAGCCAGAGATGAACTTGTTGATTGTATATGTTGGATGACAAAGGGATAACCTGGGACGGAAACACAATGGTTGTTACCGGCATGGTAAAAAACACAGTAGCAAACAAATAGTGAAGTCAAAAACATGAAACAACTTCTAGACTGCTGGCAAAATACGAGAAACTACAGGAAGCAAAATACTAGAGAGTACAAAAAGCATTCAAAAACACTAAGAGAAGCATAGAAAAATTCACTAAAGGGCACTGAGGACATATTACCAATTGTAGATAATACTCTGGCGTTGAATAGCTGGTCCACCACTCCTCTTATACTGGCCCAGCTCGTCAGAGATAACCAGGCGCACCTGTGGAGGGAGCTCCAGCATCAGAGAACTGGTGGCCCCCTCTGTGACTGGAAAGACTCACACTGACAGATGAATGTGGTTGAAAAGTTATTAGAATCAACTTGAATGAATGCTAACTTTCTATGCAGGGGTTGAGCAGAGGTAGTTCATCTCCTGCAGTCATTGGGTAGAGGCAGGATAACCGGACAGATCCAATTATAACTGAAGTGTAGATACTTTTATGAAGCTTTTATACTGTAGACTACCCTGTTTTCATTGTTTATGATTACGATTCTGATCCCAATATAGTTCATTGAACTTAATACATTTGAGAGATAATAGTTGACCAAGAAAAAAGGCTATAAATCACTTCTAGTTGATCAATATTACTCCTTGAAGTTACAATGTATAGTAGACTATTGGCAGATTATAAAAGTTAAATAAAATGTTTTGATAAGCAAATAGGAAATGCCCAAGTTTAATAAGAACTGACCAAAACAACCACGCTAAGAGGTCCAACATAAATTCAAAAAGCTAATGCCACACTCAATAATTTTACCTGAACAAGATCGGCTCATCCATTATAAACATTCGGTTTAGGTTTCAAACACAAAATTGGTAGCTAACCAGAGTTCAACATTAGGCATTCCTCTGAGTTCATTTCAAAATAAGTAAAACCAGTAAAAACAAATATCTGTTTGTTCATTTTAGTATTGAATATGGAATTTGATTAAATTCCTAATTAATATTTAATACAAATAAATATGGCTTTGACTTGAAATTACCAATATTTAGTTGTTGTTTTTTTACCTTTACCATTTTAGCTAACATTAGCATATGCTAAATACATATTTTTTTGTGAACTATCTCATTGAGGCCTTGACTCTATATTAAGTAGTACAGCCCTGGACTTCATCACTCTATCATTATTGTGCACACTGCAGAAAGAGCAAAGAAAGAATAGAGCACATATTTCTCTTCTTGGGCAAAATATATTGGAATTACAGTAACACACTGCAATCTAATAGGACAATATGCTAATAATGTGGGCAGGCCTGACTTTGCCCACAACATCATTCAGTTAGTTTGTTAAAATAGTGAGTATGAGTGTTCGCGGGCATGTATATAATCGGGAGGTGATAGAGAAAGGCCTGGAAGGAAGCCTCTGTGCTCTTTCTCCTCTCTCTTCAAATACAAAGAGATGTCAAATGAAATTCAATAAGACAAAGTACGGGCACTTAAACCAACTTGTTTGCTTCAGCATGATTTTTCGGACATTGTTAATGTATGTCCATAGCCACATGCTTTTCTTAAGCAAGTGGTTAAAAGTATTGCATATCAGAAAACTTTTATGCATTTTAACCACCACTTCAGATATGATAAAGGAATGGAAGTTATTAGGCTCTGCAAATGTCTTTCCGTGTTTCACATTACTAAAGTTGGAAATTTAATTAAATTAGGAGCCAATCTTTTACCAAATGTTTAGCAACATCTATTCATTTTATTGTATTTTTTTTTCACCATTTGGTTAATCAGTCTTCACATCTATACTTGGCTTTACTGAATGATATCCAGTAGAAATTTGAAAAACATTTTAAAGAGGATTTGACCTTGGCCTTGAAATACAATTTACATTGAGTAAGATTTTGTCTGTAAAATACTATCAAATATGCTCAAAGAGAGAAAAAACACAGACTGAAACCATTATGCTAAATCCCAAAGCCACACAGGTTGTCTGGGTTTAGTTTCAAAACACCCCAGAAACCCGAAAACAAAAATGTTTCAAACTGTTTTCTTAACACCTCACTCCTCAATATCTAATAACTATTAAAAAAGAATCAGTAAATATGTGATTGACTTCAGTACATGTTAGTCTGTTGTACATTTCTCCTGATTTATCAACCTGATATTACACTAAATATTGATTTGAACTTTAATCTTTATAGTGAAATAGCACCCTGGTTATTTCTAATGTGCTACAAATATAAATAAATAATAATACTACTAAAAAAAACAACAACAAAAAAACTGATTTCCCCATTACCTTTTTGCGCCACATCATTTTCCCTCTTCATGACCGAAACACCAATATATAAAACTTCCAGTTGTGAGACTATGCATCTCTTAAACAGATGATCTTATGCATGTGGGAGCATAGTTGATGAATGTGAGCAGTTGCCTGTAATTTCTGGGCATTATGTTTCAGAAATTTCTTAAAGTTCAAATGTATATTTCATTTATCAGTTGTCTGCAATTCATTTTATTGTTATTGAGTCACTTATTGCATAATCTCATGAAATAGAAGGCCATTAGGAAACAGCAAAAAGTGTGCAAAGGTTAGTGTTCAATCAACAGAGAATGATAAGACTGATATTTGTAGAAAAACAAGACTCCAGATTTGTTTCAGTCTGTCTCTTTGTTTCAAGAAATTAACAAAGTGGGCGTGCTCGGTTTGCCATGTTGCCAGAGTGTTTAGGCAAGGCAAATTTATTTGTATAGCACATTTTCGTGTACAAAACAATTCAAAGTGCTTTACATAGGAAAAAAGATCAGAAAATGAAACAATAAAATCAGCTTTGAATTTCAAAGAAATAAAATAAAAATAAAATAATAAGAGTCTCAGAGTCTTGGCTGGTTCATATGGCTCTAACATGTCAGATATGTACTTTAGGGCTAAACCATGAAGAGACTTGTACACAAGCAAGGATGTTTTAAAGTCTATTCTTTGAGTGACAGGAAGCCAGTGCAGAGATTTGATCACTGGACTAATGTGGTCATATTTCCTGGTTTTGGTCAAAACTCGAGCAGCAGCATTCTGGATAATCTGAAGCTGTCTTAAGTAGAAAGCCCAGTGAGCAGGCCGTTACAGTAGTCTAACCTGCTTGAGATAAAAGCATGGATAAGTCTTTCTAGGTCTGGTTTAGAGACTATTCCTCTGATTCTGGCAATGTTTTTAAGATGGTAAAAGGCTGCTGATGTTACTGATTTAATGTGGCTGTTGAAGTTCAGGTCAGAATCCAGTATTACCCCAAAATTTTTGACCGGATGTTTAGGTTCCAGAGAGAGCGTTAGTAGGTAATTGATGACACTTTCTCTTTGTTTCTATGGGCCACAGACAATGATTTCAGTTTTGTCTGAGTTTAACTGGAGGAAGTTGTTCTGCATCCACAGACTGATCTGTTCAATAAAGTGACACAATAAATCAACAGGCCCATGCTCTCCTGCTGTCAGCAACACGTAGCTCTGAGTGTCATCAGCATAGTTGTGGTAGGACACATCATGGCTGCGTAGTATCTGGCCCAATGGAATTATGTACAGATTGAATAAAAGGGGTCCCAGGATCGACCCCTGGGGAACCCCACAGGTCACAACCATTCGGTCGGAGACGCAGTTCCCAATTTGAACAAAGTAACACCTGTCCTCAAGGTAGGACTTGAACTAGTTTAAAGCCATACCAGTGATTCCCACCCAGTCTTTTAACCTCTGTAATAAAATCACATGGTCAACTGTATCAAAGGCAGCGGACTGGTCCAACAGAATTAGGACAGAGACTTTGCCTGCATCTGAGTTTCGGCGGATGTTGTTTGTCACCTTGATCAGAGCTGTCTCAGTGCTGTGGTGGGGCCTAATGCCTGACTGGAAAGCATCAAACACATTGTTAGACAGGAGAAAGTCACTCAGCTGTTGGTATACAACTTTTTCCAGAACCTTTCCTAAGAATGGCCGGTTTGATATGGGCCGGTAGTTGTTCAGTACTGTGGCATCCAGACTGCTCTTCTTTACGAGAGGCTTAATGATAGCAGTTTTCAAGGCCTTTGTGAATACTATTCCAGTCTGAAGTGAGATATTGACTAAATGAGTGAGTTGTGGCAACAAACTGCTCAGCACAGACTTTAGGAATCTAGTGGGTAACTCATCCAGGCAGCAAGTAGATGGACTCAGGCTGCAGATGATCACTTCAACAGTTTTATCTGAGACAGGTGTGAAGTGTGTCAGCTCCATATGTCTAACTGGGGTTAGAGGAGCTATGTCTGTCGTGGAAATAATTGCATTTTTAATGCCTTGAACTTTGTCATTAAAGAATACTGCAAACTCCTGACATTTGGATGTAGAAATCAGTTCCAAGGGGATTGAGTCTGGAAGGTTTGTTAATCTGCTTAATGTGGCAAACAGGACACGAGAGTTGTTTCTGCAGTTTTTGATGATTTCTGAAAAATAGCTCTCTCTGGTTATACGCAAAGTCTGGTTGAACATACAACTTTTCTTTGTAGATTTCAAAATTAACCTGGAGCTTTGACTTACGCCATTTCCGTTCGGCTCTCCTGCACTCCCTTTTCTGTGCCCTGACCGAGACCTCTTTTCTCCATGGTGCCTTTTGTGTACTTTTAACCATTTGTGTCTTGAAGGTTATGGATGCCATTGTTCCTGTCAAGGAGCAATGGCATCCATAACCTTCAAGACACTTGATGTGTAAGAGTTCAACAATCATCAACATTAGAACACAGAGCATTTTCCAACCTAATCATCTTCAAAAACTTAATCCCTGTGTTGTCATCAATAAGTCTTCCTTGAGTAACTGTAGGTTCAGCCGTTGGCTTGGGTGTAACAGAAAAGTAAAAGAAAACACAAAAATGATCAGACAAAACACCCACAAAATAACAACACACTATGAGATAAGCCCATCGAGAGTGTGTCCTCTGTTGTGTGTAGGATGGTTCACATGCTGAGTTAGACCAAACATCTCAAGGAGAGCAGTGAGTTCTTTACATTGTTCCAATGCCACACTGCACTTTATACATGCTATATAATACTGTAACTGCACCTTAACTATTTATCTTACACTAGTTTTATATTTTCTGTACATATGCAAACTCTGCAGAACATGTAAACTTGTATATTGTCTACATAGTCTTGTTGTATATTGTATTGTTGTAAATTGTAGAGAGCTAACAACAGCCGGAAAAAAATTCCTTGTGTGCGTAAACATACTTGGCGAATAAAGCTGATTCTGATTCTGATGTTTATCTTGATGAATCCATAGGCACATTCAGGTCCCCTGTTATGACCAAACAGTCAAAATTAATGCATACAATTGAAAGTAGTTCAGTAAAATTATCAATAAAACTGTTCCTTGGAGGTTTGTAGATGGTAATACAAAGAATGGAAGATTGTTTTGTATCCATTTTGAATGATACATACTCAAATGATGAAAAAACCCCAAATGCTAATTTATGGATGGATATATTGTCCCTGAATATGGCACAAACCCCCCCACCACTCTGGTTTTGTCGTGTTTCAGATAAAAAATTGAATTGAGGTGGACTAGCTTCAATTAGGACTGTAACAGCTGCGTTTTTATCAAGCCATGTCTCAGTTAAAAACATAAAATCAAGGTTATGAGATGTTATCAAATCATTAATCAGAAAGGTTTTCCCTTCCAAAGATATGACATTTAGTGCAGCGAGTTTCAGCGTGTTACTGGTATTTGGTGACGAGTAGTGAACACAAGATTTGAGATGCGTACAGACTGTTTTGATGGTTGACTAAACGTTTTCTGTTACGGGATGTTCTGTGAATGATTTAAACTATTTAAGGCTGTAGTTTCACCTGTGAAAGGTGATTGATGCTATGAGAAAATAAACTGCTGTTCATAATTGCTGTTCATCCATAATTGAACCAAGATTGGTTCCCTTATCCACGGATGACCACATTGAGCATTTTCTGACGACGTTTGAGAGGATGTCCCAGGTGTGTTGTTGGTCTAGAGATGAGTGGGCGATTCGTCTTGTCCCTTTGCTGACCGGCAAGGCCCGCACAACCTATGCTCTAATGGATATGGTTGACTCTGAGAACTATGACAAAGTGAAAGAAGCAATCCTGGTAAATTATGAAATCACAGCTGACACTTATCGATGCCGCTTCAGATGCCTGAAGATTGCACCAGGTGAGATGCCACGTGAACTTTATATGTGATTGAAAGACTTGTTTTGAAGATGGATTAAACCTGATAAATCTACTGTGCAAGAAATATCTGAGCAGATGATTCTGGAGCAGTGTTTAAGAATGGTTAATCCAGAGTTGGAGATCTGGATACGCGAGCGTGACCCGAAGACAGCAAAAGTAGCTATTCTTGCAGAGGTCTTCACATCAGCCAGGAAGGGGAGCAAGAGCACCTATTTTGGCCGAGAGCCTCACTATGCCCTATCAAGTAAGTCCACTGGGGGTGAACGGGGGTCGGGTCAAAGTCAGGCGATAAATGTTTCTAGTTCAATGCAGTTCCCTTCCCAAAGACCCCCCAATGTTAAAAAGGCATTCCTCAAGCCTTAGGTCAAAGGTATTAGATGTTACAACTGTAATGGCTTTGGCCATACACAACTCTTCTGCCCTGCCCTTAAATCACAGCCTTCACTTTTGTGTTCAGTTCCAAGACCAGCAATTGATGCTATGAGAAAATAAACTGTTGTTCTACCTGACTCTGCCTCAACTCTTCATCCTCACTGTGAAATCCAGCCGCAAAAGGCCAAAATGTGGTCAGATGAGTCACTATTTGACGTTCTTTATGGAACACTGGAACGCCATGTCATCTGGACCAGAGAGGACAAGGATAACCCAAGTTGTTAGCAATGCTCCGTTCAGAAGCCTGCATCCCTGATGGTATGGGGTTGCATGAGTGCTTGTGGCATGGGCAGCTTGCATGTCGGGAAAGGCACCATTATTGCAGAGAACTATGTTCAGGTTCTAGATCAACATATGTTCCCATTAAGACGTCATCTCTTTCAGGGAAGACCCTGCATTTTTCAATAAGATAATGCCAGACCACATTTTGCAGCAATCACAACATCATGGCTACGTAGGAGAACGATCCGGGTACTGAAATGGCCAGCCTGCAGTCCAGATCTTTCACCTATAGAGAATATTTGGCACATCATAAAGAGGAAGGTGCGACAAAGAAGGCCCAAGAAGATTGAATAGTTGGAGGCCTGTATTGGATATGAATGGGAGAGCATTCCTATTCCTAAACTGGAGAAAGAAGGGGGGTGGATGCCACACATTGGTAAAAAAATGGCCTGTCCCAACTTTTTGGGGATTTGTTGACGCCATGAAAGTTTGAAACAACATTTTTCCCTTAAAATGATACATTCTCTCAGTTTATACTTTTGATCTGTAAATTGTGTTCTATTCTGAATAAAATATTACATGTTGGCACCTCCACATCATTGCATTCAGTTTTTATTCACAATTTGTTTAGTGTCCCAAATTTTTGGGAATCCTGTTTGTAAATCATGACGCCGTCACCCATTACCAATAGTGTTTGATCAAACATTTTTAAAATCAGTCAGTCTGTCGTTGCATCTGACATAAAGATCATATAGTGGGCAAGTCAGCCACTCTAAATCTGAGGCTATAGATCTCAATAAAAAAAAATTGTTAAATAGAAAGTATACCTTAGAAAAAAGAGTTTAAGGCGGTTTATTATCAACTGTGATCCCAGAATGGAGTGGAATATCAACTGACATTATCAGACATTATTATTATTCAGACATTCTAGTCTGTTGGGGAAAAAGAAAGACTTGATGTGAAGCTATAGCTCTTGCTTTACTGGTTGATTTGCTTTCCCAACATGACCTCAAATCATGATGCAGAGATCATAAATAAAATATCAAGATACCAGAACGAGCTTATTCAACAACATATAATCCTTTGGGAACTAAGAGAGAGGACAACTACTCACCAGCTGAGGTGGCTCTGGCATCTTTGAAAGTTTTGTGTATATATCTACCTTGCAAGATAACCAAAACCAAGCAAGTACCCATAAAGAAATATATCCTTAGCTGTCCGGGAATGCCATGGGTTTCCATTTAGAAAATAGAATATAAAAAAAAAAATACCAGGAGCCGCGCAGAACCGGCCTGTGTGTGGTGTGATCGTGTTATATGTAATGGTGACTAATGTGCAATTAAGAAGGAGGGGGAGGTCTTCACGGAGTGTGACTGAGGTCTATTTCACCCCCCTCCAGGAATCACACATCCCCCCAAAGACCCTAAATGTGTGGATGATTGTTGGACTCAAGCCAGAAAGGAGAGGGGTGTAAGGTATGTAAGACCAGGAGCAGAGGCGCTGCTCCTGGATGATTGCACCAAATGACTACAAAAGGTACCCACATCTCCCAGCAGCAACCAGGGGACAGGCGGGACCAAAGCCCACCCGACGCAGGGCAGCCAGGACGGCACCCCAAATGACCACAACCAACCCAGAAGACCAAGAGGTGACTGGGGTGAATAGAAGATAGGGGGAAGTATAAAAAAATAATGCAATCACTGCATACACTCTGGGTGGGAACATGGGCCCAGCACACACACCTTCAGCCTCCCAATGCTGGCCCCAACAGGGAGAGATGAACACACACAC